>CM071927.1:23524417-23912243 GCA_016081115.2 Rehmannia glutinosa | reverse complement strand
CGGTATGCTTCGTTCCGGTGCATGTGCTCACGAAGAGTGAGCTGAGCAAATGCGATATCACAGACCACCTCTGTTTTCACTGTTTACCATTGTTCAATGGAATTTTGATTTAAACATTGTGCTGGCCGCCGAGTGTAGAAAAAGAATGTCAATTTAAGAAGTTAAAGCGTGTTGAGCCACTCTTTGTGAGATTAGAAAAGATGAGAGCATCGAGGCCTCTTTGGATATCACGCACAGACAGCGAAGATGCGACACCTACAGTGACGGCGTCACGGTGGGATAAGGGAGATAAGTGTATGACTGACAATCATGCGTGAGCGGTGAATCTTGAGCAGCATTTCCATGAGGCTGGCAGTGTGGAAGTGAGAATGTTGATCGCTTGGCGAGGAACAGTGAGCATATGCGTAGGCTGTATTTCGTAGGTCGAGTGGCTGCGTGAAGCCAGGAGTAAATGATATACAGCGTTTGGAAGAACACATGGCCGAGAAAATTGGCATACCATGGCTGAGATGAAGGTATTTGATTTCAGTCCGCCTTCTACTCGTCCCGAATTAGTCTTTGCATACAACGCCTTGTGGAAACAAAGGCGAGAATTCAACCAGCGGATTCGACTTCATGCTTGCGGCCATGTTTCACCGGTGCTCACATCCTTTGATGATGCGAAAAAGGGGAAAGGCTCGCCATGACAAAATCCATTTGAAAGAAAGGCGGTGAAAAAGCGGTGAGAAGGAAAATCGGTGAAATTTTGGAAACTAAAGAAAGGAAAATCTGCTTTGAGGGAAGGATCAAAATATGACCTTGATGATAGCACAAACCCAAGCCGGTCTGTCTGGTGACATTATAAGCGCCAGGCTCCGTGACTCACGCCTCGAGACTCCCGAGGCTTTTATCATGGTGAGAAGAAAAAGTGACCAGGGATGAAGGAAGTGGAAGGAAGAATGGATGCAGGGTGATGGTTTATCTTGAAAGAACATGGAAGCGTTCGGTTGCCGAGGAGAGCATTATGCCATTTAGGATGTCGGAATGAGCCACGTCGGTTGAGGCCAATTCAAAGCTCTTCCGAATCAGGAAGGATATTTTACCAAATATGTCCATAGCTCGAACTTAGGACTTATCTTGGGAAAAGTCTCACATTGTGTGAAGAAAGCCGACAGACAAATAGACCCCAAGCGTCGCTCCGCTTTGGTCACTCTATAATGTCCCGTAGGAAGAAAGACCAAAGTGATATCGCCAGGTAGAGGAAAAGCAACGGTGGAGGAAAAGCTGGGACCTGAGCTCCGCGAGAATATAATACGATCCTGGAAAGAAAGGAGGGATCTCTTATTTCAAACTGGACCCAGTGGCAAATTGCGGTGGCTAAAACTAACGCTGAGTATGCAAAGAGAATAGAAGAAAACAAAAAGACAAACTCAGCTATGGCGGAGAGACAGGAAAGCAGGAAAGATAAAAGCCGGAAGGCATATGAGAAGAAAAAGAAGGCGGTGACGGCCGAAAAAGAAGAAGAAGAAAGATGCTAATAAGATGAAAGAAGGAGACAACGAAGGAGATGAAGTGTTCTTGTCCAACCCTTCATGTATTTTATTAATGCAAATACATACAATGTAAGTCTTCAGAATAGAGTTATAAATTTTTTGTGAAGATGTGGTTATATACTCGAGCACACCTTGTAAACTTGATTGTGTTAAGATACAAGAATGATATGATCACATAAAAGGTGATTCTGCGCACGATTCTATGTCAATACACTGCTCGTATGTATCTTTATTATTTATATTTGTATGATCTAAGTTTTGGCATCATCAAAAAGGAAGGTGTTAGGAATTTTATTGTTGATTTTGATGAATGCCATGTAAAACTAGAATAGAAAGTTGGCACCCCAATTCTTGTTGTAAAATGCATTGTAATGAATAGAGCCGCGGGGCGAAGCCAAGACAGCTACGCCATGCAACATGCGAGAGAAATCAATTGGCGGAAGGAAGACTCTTGTGAGTGGTGAGTATAGCAAGAAAAAGAGCGGGGAACACTATGAAAGAAGCGGTGAGATGCTGTTGAGTGGAGCATCGGTCAGTCGGAAAAGCAGTCTCAAGTTGAGCGATTGAAGAGTCATCCAATGATTGAAGGCGACTCTAAGTCACAGGGAAAGCAAGAAATGCGGTCGAGTCGAGATAAGCGTAAAGAACGGGTTGCCCGAGAATCGAGATTTACTTAAACAGAAGTAATATCTCCATACAACTCTTTCTTGGAGTGTCGATCCCGGGCGTGCAAAGGAATGAACAATGGGAAGCACGACAAGTGTGGAACTCTGAAGGTGAAAAGAATAATTCATACGATAAACGGTTCGAAAGTGAATCAAAGTTTAACGCCAGTGAAGTGATTTCAAAATAAGCATCTCTTCAACGGGCAAATTTTTGAAAGTTCACTATAAAATTTGAGGAGTTAGTTTGAGAAAAAGATGCATGAATGACACATACGTGAGATATACAAGCACATTAGAAAATCGAAACAATCTCAAATCTCAATTACATTGAAGTCATCAATCACAAACACACACTAGCAGAAGCGATTCAACGATTGAAGAAATCTTGAAACGGAGTCTACCGGAAGGATTGTAGAAAAAGTTCAAAGTTGAACTAAGTCTTAAGCATTTGGAGGGCTTCGTGATCAAATCCAAGAGCTTGAGCAAAGTGGTAGTAGCAAGTGCGAGCGCCTGTGAAGAAAGGAGGTCGATCGAGCGGCGGTGAGTGATCAAGGCGTCTCGGTGATCCCAAAGGATCGAGTCGAAATTACATTGTGATCAAGACTTGCAGCCATTTGTTACCACTTTATGGCCCAGTCATTACTTAGTGGATTCCTCCGGGAGTTGGAGAAAGAGAGGTAGAAGAATTACCCCATCTTGAACCTCTATAAAAACTTTCTTTGTGTCATTTACATTTCGGCATTTAAATTCTGCACTTTTAATTGCTTATGTCTGGCCCGATAAATTTGCTATCCATTTTGATAATTTACAAAGTACTAAATCAAACTCCTAATATCTTGCTTAATCAAACTTAAGGGTGTTAAGTCTTCGGTGAAAATAAAACCATGGTGAGTTAAATTGTAGCCAGCAATTTGAGTTACTCCATCAATGACTGTTGGAGTGCATTGAGAGATTAACTCTTGAGAAGTGGTAATTAATGTCCGTCGGGGACGGTGTGTAAATTAACTCTGTAGATTTAAAGGACTAAATCGAAAATTTGGTAGTTTATTCAACCCCCTTCTAAACCTTACACTTACACCCATTGGGACCTACAATATGTATATTAGCAATGACGACTATGCAACAATTTCAAAATAGAGAATAGAAGAGAAATGTTATGATATATTGATGTAGTTGTATTATCACTACAAGAAAATTTTAGTTTACCAACATAAATATTTTGGTCATAAATTGATCATACCTGTAAAAATACTTACAGAATATAAAAAAATATTATTTTCCCCAATTATATCGACAAATCACTGATAATTTATAAATTTATCGACGCCAAATCGTAGGTATCTACCTTGATTTTAGATTTTGTAGGTAAATATTTACATACAATGATTTACCTACACTTTATATTTATTTTAATATTTATCTATAGGTAATCTGATTTTTTCTTGTAGTGATGTTATTTATTTTTGAATATTAAGATGTAATTGAGTTAATACATGACATTATCAAAATTAGTATTTATTTATATTACAATTTTAGAGTTGATGTATCGTATTTTATTTCCATACTAATGTTAGCTGGCCCCCCCTACACAAAATTTCTGGCTTCGTCACTGGTCATTGCCCACCTTTTTGCCCACCTTTTTGAAAGTCAGCTTATAAGCTCCTAATATTTATTTTGGGAGCTTATAAAATCTTGTTTATTTTTAAAAAATTTACCAAACAAATTTCTGAGAGATTATAAGTTCCCCAAACACCCTACAAGTCACCATAATAACGTGGCATAAATTGCCAGGAAAACGTAGATGTAGTCCACAAATTTGGGCGGAAATTCGAGTTTGGAGGCGAAATTTCTTATGTGGCAGTTGGATATTTATGTCAAAATAATCAATTTACCATGATTATGTGGACAAAGGACATGATATTTATCATAAAATAAAAAAATGCTAATTAACAATAAATAACATGTAAACTTAAATATATATTATAAATTCCCCTACGCTCCCTACGATCGGCTATTTTCCAGCACACATATATAGATATATTTAGGTATATACATAGACATAAATGTGTACAAACAATATAATTAAATCACATATGCAATATTATATTACATAAGCGATATAATAACAAAACACATTGGAGAAAAAGAGAAAAACCAAGCAAGAGAACAGGAAGAAGTGGAAGTCAAGATTGATATCGTGAGTAACTAATAAGTTTCAAGACACCGATTGGCAGAAAAAGGAAAAATACGATTACAACCTAAATCAAATCTAATCCTAATCATAAAACAAAAAGGAGGATATGACGAATCGGTAGATGCTACATACTTAATTGATTGAGCCTTGGTATGGAAACCTACTAAGTGGTAATTGTTCTAAATGCAAAATGACTGAAATACCCTTTTAATGCTTAAACAAAAAAAAAGACTTAAAATAACCCTTCAAACTGACCATTAAAAGAAATGCTCAACGATTTAGATTTGTTCTTCCAAACTCACCTCAAATAGGTGGACTCATAGTATCTAAATCACACACACACACACACACATATATATATATATATACATATATATATATATATACATACTAGATCAAATGAGGCAGGGGGCTTTACCAGGTGTGGCGGTGTGTGGATTAATCCAATCCATCCACACATTTTATTCTATGGTCCGATTGCTATAAAAATAGGTGATTTATCTATTAATTAATAGGTGGAAAGAGCATAATAAGAACTAGCAAAATGCCATAAATCACGCCCTTACAATCAAGGATTGATTAATATCACGTTTCTATAACGGAATTGTGCACCATTTTAATAGCTTGACACCATTTAATAACCGACTATACACCATTTTTATATCTAACAATACATCATTGTATAACTAATTGTACACCATTCAATCCCAACCATTTTTATGGGATTTGATTTTACGATTGTTCTCTTTTATTCAATTGTGGTTTACTCACAATGATGTACAATTAGTTATACAATGATGCACTATTAGATATAAAATGGTGCAAAATCGGTTATTAAATGGGCATAGTTCAACTATTAAAATGGTGCATAATTGATTTACGAAACGTGATTTTTATCACATCCATGATTGTAGAAGCGTCATTATGGGAAGGTGGTTACCCATTTTGTCTTTATAGGGTTTTTATATAATGTACAATTAGTTATACAATGATGCACGTTAAATTATTAAATGGGAAGATGGTTACACCATTTTTGTCTTTATAGTTCCTTTAGATGTACACTTAGTCATAGATGATTCCTCGTTAAAAATAAAATGGTGTACAGTCATTTATTAAATGTTGTACAGTTCAGCTATTACAATGGTGCACACTTTCAGTTATGGAAACGTGATATTAATCAATCTTTTGATTGTAGGGCGTGATTTATGACATTTTGTTAGTTACTATTATGCCATTTCCACCTATTAATTAATTGATAAATCAATTATTTTTAATAGCAATCGAACCATTGAATAAAGGTGTGGATGGATGAGATCAATCCACACCGCCACATGATAAGAAAGGTCGCCACACGAGATCTCATATATATATATATATATGCATTTTCTAGCCATTTTCCTCCAATTTTGATCCTAGTGGCTTGCATTTACAACATTTAATTGGGTCAACTAGGTTAATTAGATGATACCCATCTAACAAATTGGCCGTGATTTTAACGTGTGTCCATTTTTTATTTTTATTTTTAAAAATAAATGTATATGTCATAGTTGAACACATGTCAAAATTAGAGAGGAGCTGGATTGTGTAGCATCGAACAAGCCATCAAACTATGCCATATTAGCGCCAAGTCGCCAAATAAGCAAAGAGCGGTGACAAGTCAACAATTTTGGGAAAATTAGACAATTCTTCTACTTTTAGGACCGAAATTGCCAATTTCAAAAGTTGTTGCATGTAAATTGCATCAAAGTTATAAAAGAGCAAATTGTGGGAAATACCCGTTTGGGATAGGGCAAAAACTTTTCTAACATGTAAGATAAAAAACTAAGTTTTCTACCCACTTTTGTGGTTCTTTTACCCAAATACCCTTACACTTTAAATGCAAAAGTAGGTGGGGTCATCTCTTTATTTTTTTTTCTCTCTACTCGTTTTTGGATTTTATAAAAAATTTGACTTTTTGTAAATTTTTTGAAAGCCTTCAATTATTATTTTTAATCCATTTTTCATATTTTTAAAAATTATTCGAGACTTTTACACAAATTTCCATATTTTAAATAATGGAAAATATTTAAAAAAAGTGTGTTTTTTTAATTTTCATATTTAATTTTTTGTATTTTTTAAAAGAACTTCGATTCTTTTTCATTTTTAATATTTATATTTTAAAATAATTTTGTGAATTTTTTAATGTTTTTAATAAATTAAAAATATTTTTAAATTTTATTGAAACAAATTTTAGGCACAATATGGTTTAATGCATGCCACGCTATATACATATTTGTGCACAATATGCGAGCACGAGGCACGATATGCAATTATGCATGCATGGTGTTATGCAAATGGTTAAAAGTATGGTTTAAGCCTTAAGGAATGCAGTAAATGGCACGATATGCATGCATGGTGTTATGCAAATGACACGATATGCATGGTTTAATGTATGCAAATGAGATAAATGGCACGATATATATGTGCGAAATAGGCACGATATGTGTGAAAATGAAATGCACGCACGGTATAGTATAATTATGAAATGGGCACGATATAAATTATCAAAGACGATTCGCACAATATAAATTAGGGCACGATTTCGGCACAATTCAAAGACGATATAAATTAGGGCACCTAAGACGATTTTGGCACACCCGACACGATTTTGGACGATTCGGTTCGACACAATTCGACACGATATATATATATATATATTTATTTATTTATTTCTTGTCCTTTTCTATACATAGAGTGTGTATTTGGTGGTGTCTGCGGTTTTCAAAGAAAACAATAATTACATCGATTTTAAAATTCAAAATCATCAAATTAAAGGAAGGGCAATTTGGCCAAATTGGATAAAAAAGAGTTGTTTTAAGTTGGTGGATAGAAAAGAATACACACTATCCATAATGGGTAGTTAAAAAATTCCCCCGTTATAAAAATATAGCCCAACTTACATGACCAATGTTTTGCAATTTTGGCGAAAATTGGTCTATAAAATCCACCACTTTGTGTGAGCATCCCCTAACCCTCTTTTAATTAGTTTTAATTAATAATTAAGATGGAATCCTTCTCTTTCCAACCAAAACTCGACGTTTCGTTGGTTGGAACTGGCACCAACTCTCAAATAAAATTCACTGCCAATTACACTTGCTTCAAGCCATTTCAGCCTATACAGAAGCTAATTACAAAAAGATTTGCTCTAAAAATCCCTACAGCTCCACAAGGAGATATAGTTAGAAAAAAACCTATACATGAAATAATCTTTAAGCCATTAGATGATTTCATAAGCAGATCATTCACTAATAACTTGCCTCTCCCCCATTTATCGACCCAGAAATCGTACTCTCTGGCAACTTTTCTCGGGTGGACGAGCTTCCACCCACCGCCTGCGAGGTGGTTGAGGGCTTCCTTCCGCCATCCCTGGACGGCGTTTATATTCAAAATAGCCCCAATTCTCAGTTCGCCCCTCGTGGGCCCTACCATCCGTGGACGGTGATGGCATGCTTCACTCCATCAAAATGTCCCGAGGCAAAGCCACTTTTTGCAGCCGTTTTGTCAGAACTCACAAGTACATAATGGAGCGCGATTTGGAATATTCTATTTTCCTAATCTTTTCGCATTATTCAACAATAAGCTAACCGCTTCTGTTGTGCTAACCATTATACGAATAATTACTTGCCAGTTAAATCCTTTCATCAAAGGCATCGGCACAGCAAATACCAGTTTATCTCTGTTTGGTGGACATCTTTTCGCCCTAGTAGAGTACGATCTGCCGTACTCAATAAAATTGACGTCAGATGGAGATATAATCACCATCGGCCGCCATGACTTTAACAGCAGCGAGTTTTTTATGAACATGACAGCGCACCCGAAAAATAGATCCGGAAACTGGCGAAGCCTTTGCTTTCAAATATTTCGTGATTCCTCCGTTTTTATCATTTTTCAGAATCGATCCGAATGGAAGGAAAACAAAGGAGGTTCCGATATTCTCCATGAAAGGCGCGAGTTTTGTTCCACGACTTTGCCGTGACGAAAAATTTCGCGGTGTTTCCTGATGTGCAGATTGTGATTAATCCTTTGCAGATTATGAGAGGGAGGACGATAATGAGCGTTGATCGTGATAAAGTGCCGAGGCTGGGCGTAATCGGACGGTATGCGGAGGACGAGAGTGAAATGTATTGGATTGATGTGCCTGGATTTAACATGCTGCACGTTGTTAATGCTTGGGATGAAGATGATGGTGATAGAATCGTGATCGTGGCGTCAAATGTTTTGCCGATTGAGCACGCGTTGGAGCGAATGGATTTGATAAATTTCTCAATGGAGAAGATTACAATTGACGCCAAGGCAAAGAAGATCGTAAACAGACGTCCAGTTTCAGCCACAAGCCTCGACTTTGGGACGATCAATCCTCAATACGCCGGAAAGAAGAACAGGTATATATATGTTTTATATGCGCAGTTTCACAACAATTTTAATTCTCTTGACTTTATATGGGATAATGGTTTTTCCGTCATGCAACTAGTTGGACTACCTGGACATTTAGTCCTTTAATTAGTTAGTTTCAAATTTTGGTCCAATATTTTTTGAAATTTTAACAATTTAGTTCGATTTGACTGAAATTGTATAATTTTATTATAATTGCAAATTAGGACCGATGAGTGCTAATGTGTCAAAAAATTTAGCGATTGATGATTTGGCGCAAAACTTAACATGTCAAACAACTAAAACTAACACAAAAAATAATTTGAATATTTTAATAAATTTTGGTGGCAATTTTTGTGTGAAATCACCAAAATCATCAAATGTTTTGAAATGTTTGCATTTGTCTGGGCATAGTCAACAATTTGCCAATTTCCAATAAAATTACACAGTTTCGGTCAAAATATGACTTTAAGACCTAACTGTTTATAAGACATTGAAAAATTTAAATGTGACTACTCATAGGACTAAATATCAAAATAATCTAAATTAGGGACCAAAGAAAATATTTTCCCACTTCATATTCTATTTCCATCTTATCTTATTTATTTCTTTATTTTTTTGGTGCAATTGTAGAATAATTATCTTTAACATGCAGGTACATATATGCAGCAGCAATGGAGATCATGCCAAAAATAACAGGCGTAGTGAAGATAGACCTCACTACTTTCAGCAGATTCCTCCGGCGATTGCACGGTGGCTAGCCGCATGTACGAAGCTGGCTGCTATGGCAGCGAACCAATTTTTCGTGGCGAGGAGCCCAACAATCCTGGTGGGGAGGAAGATGATGGTTATTTGTTGAGTTATGTGCATAATGAGAATACAAAAGAATCCCAGTTCTTGGTAATGGATGCAAAGTCCCCAAGTCTTGAAATTGTTGCCACGATTAAGCTGCCCCGAAGGGTTCCCTATGGCTTCCATTCTATCTTTGTCAAGGAAAGTGACCTCCACAAACTCGAGAATCGAGAATCGAGTCTCATGCGCGATTGGATATAATTTCATTTTGAAAAATATCTTTTTCGCTACGGAATAGTGGTGAGAAAAAAATTGAAAGAAAAAAAGATGAGTTTTAAGAGTATATATGATTGGATGTGATCAGATGAAAGTAAAATTGATAATTGATTTGTTATAGAAATAATATGATAGTGATTGTATATGATCGGTAGTTAGAAATACATGTGAGTGTTGTGTGAGTAGTGAAATTTGTGGGAGTATATGCGGAATAATGATTAGTTATTTTGGAAAAAAAATGCGTAGATACGATTGGTAAGAGAAAAAAGTGAAAGTGGGTGAATAATGTATTGTGGAAAATTTTCATAAATAATTGTATGTTGGGTTAAAAAAATTATCTAGTGAAACGAAAATGAAAATAATCACAGCCTCACAATTTTATTGTGTTAGTGTTATTCACACGTGATCTTCTATTACGTAACATTGATTATCATCATATGTAAAATCTTATCAATTAAAATGTATATATACGTGGTAACTATTAACTAAGCAATGTAACAAAGGACGCTATATGATTGTTGTATTCTACTCAAATAGCATTAGTATAGAAAATGATTTCTATCAGAATATTTGTATTGTGGTCATGAAGAAAACAAATTGAGAGTTTTGCTTAAAAAAAATTAATCATGTCACTACTTACTATTCATGTATCCAAGACCAAAATATGACCACCACGTATAGACATTGTTTTGTTGTTTGTAGATATGAATCATATATATAGCAACAACTTAAATACGTTTCTTCTTATTATTAAATCTGAGAAAAACAGCTAGCTTTAATTTGTGGCAAAATAAAAGTTGTCATCACTTAATTTAATACGTTCATAACAATTTGAAATATTAACTATCGCTATTATCATTGTTTCTTGTCGTCTATCAAACGGATTAAATTTCCTATTCATATTCCTATTTCACTTCTTATTCTATTGTCTTGAATGAATGCCACATGTATAAGATGATGTCATAGTTGCATCTGTAGGAGTTGATTTGTTTTTCATTGTTATTTTTCTTTTCTTTGTTTAGATCTATTCAGATATTAG
Source organism: Rehmannia glutinosa (assembly GCA_016081115.2). Lineage (NCBI taxonomy): Eukaryota > Viridiplantae > Streptophyta > Magnoliopsida > Lamiales > Orobanchaceae > Rehmannia > Rehmannia glutinosa. The sequence continues at coordinate 23,901,335 of CM071927.1, read as the reverse complement.
TGAACCTATTTTCTTGGGGCCTCCAACCCTTTTGTATTGCCACAAGAGAAAACATTCCCGGAGTGTTTCCCTGCACTTATCACAATTTGACTCACACAAATTGATCATCCTAAATGCCCACACTCTTATTTTCTCTCTTGATTTCTCTATGGTTGGATATCTTTCCCCCTTCACTTCTCTTTTCTATTTATAGAGATAATTAGCAGTGTTGCAAAAAGGATTCAAAGAAATCAGGGAGTATTTCATCAGTTTTTGGTAGGTCTGCAGATCAAAAATGAGTCTGGTGTGGGTCGTTCAAATCTTATTTGAAAGTGCAAGTAGTCACTCATCCAACCAAGAGTACTCACATCCCACTCAGTTTGATTTGTTGCTTTATGATCTATTTTATCTGTTTAGTTTTAGATTTTTATTTGCCTTTCCAATATTGTTTGAAAGGTGAGAGTTTATTTGGCTTTTCCTTTTGATTTCACTAATTGAAATTGTATCTTGGTTGTTAATTGATTAATAAAAATATAATTTTCTTGCTGTAAAAAAAAAAATTATACAAGTGTCATTCATACAATAACAAATATGAAATAAAATAAAAAGGTGGAATAGAAAATTTGCACACGTATAAAATTATGTTAAGAATTATTATTCAGCTAACTTTCATTCTTTATGTTCATGAAGCCCTATTGTTATTTGATTGCTTGTCTAGGATTGGCATGCAATTACTTCTATGATCACGCTTCTAGTTATTCTATTCAAATTTTTGCCAATTAAAATAGCCAAGTTGCAATTAGTTATGACATTAAATTAGGATTAATTACAAAACTATCATTCACGTTTAGTCGTTTAGTCTATAATTACAAAAAAAAAAAGCAACTTTCAAAATTACAAAAACCTTGATATTTATTTATATTTTATAAATAACACCAAAATGTGCCCTAAATAGGAGATACTTGTGAAATAAATACATGTTGAAATCAAAGAATCCATAAAATACTTGTATTCTTATTATTAATGATGTTAAATGGGTTCGAGTTTAAAACTTAATTAGATTTAAATATATGATTTTTTTTTTATGTTTTTGACTTGTAGCCCGATAGTGACCCGTTTAGCCCAAAGCCCGCTAGGGTTAGGGTTAGGTTCACAATATGCTAGCCCGTTTAATAGTGGCTCGTTTAGGGTGACCTATGGCTAGTGGCCACTCGTTTAACATCTATACTTATTATGCAAAACCAAAAGTGAATTACGAAATAAACAAAGAGAGCCTTATATAGGCGACTAGAAAACGTGAAGAGGAATGTGCCTTGGTAAACATATCGATAATTTGCGCGTAAGAAGAACAAAAGGCAATGTGTTGATATCTACCGATAATAATGTCGAATAATATGGCAATAATCAATCTCAATATGTTTAGTTTTCTCACGAAAATCAGCGTATGGACAATCAATAGCACTCTTATTATCACAATGTCATGAGTGGGACGATCAAGAAAAACACCCATATTCTGCGAGCAACCAACGCAACCAAACTATCTCACAAGAAGTAGTTGCCATGGCATGATACTAGAACTACGTGGAAGATCGAGAAACCACATCTTGTTTCTTACTCTTCCAAGAAATGAGAGAGTCACCCAGGAATACACAAAAACCAGTGATAGATTTGCGATCCGTAGGATCACCAGCCCAATCAGCATCAGAGTATGCACGCAGCTCCAAAGAAGAACTCGACGGAAGTAAAAGACTCTGAAACTGAATTCCCCAAAGATATCGAAGAATACACAGAACAACATCCTAATGAACTATAGTGGGAGAAGTAACAAACTGACTAACCACATGAACAACATGTGCAATATCTGGACGAGTAACTATGAGATAAACCAAATTGCCAACAACAGTACGATATAACTGGGATCCGACAAGGGAGAACCATCAGAGGGAGAATATCGAGCATTAGTCTCAAGTGGAGTATCAACACTTTTGTTATCATTAATATGTGCACGCTTAAATATATCAGTAATGTACTTTGATTGAGACAAAAGATAACCTTAGGGAAGAGGTAACCTCAATACCAAGAAAATAAACGGAGCGGACCAAATCTTTCATAGGAAAAAGAACTTAGCTAACATAAACTTCAAAGTTTCTATGCCATCAAGATCATCACCATTAATAATCATATCATCAACATATAATGAAAGTAAAATGCAACTGTTGCGAAGACATTTGACAAATAAGGCCGAATCATGATCACTTGGTCGAAAACCAAGAGAAGTAACAACATAAGTAAACTTTTCATACCACGCTCTAGAGGCTTGCTTAAGGCCATAAAGAGCTTTGCGAAGCTTATAAACTTCACCTGGTTGATGGGCAACACCAGGAGGGAGGTCAGATGTACATTTCAACAAGATCACTATTAAAAAAGACATGTTTTGCATCATCGAGATATACCCCATCGACGAGCCGAAAGCGACTCGCAAGAAGGGTACGAATAGTTGTCATCTTTGTAATAGCAAATGTCTCCTCATAATCAATCCCATACTCACTCCCGAGTATAACCCTTAGCAACCGATCGGGCTTTATATCTCAATAGACCCATCAAATTTGGTTTTGATTTTGTAGACCCAACGACATCCAATTGCATGTTTTCCCAAAGTGGTAAAGGTACCAAGTCCGAGTATGAGTATGATGCAAAGCAAGAAGTTCTCGGCCATATCATCCGCAAAAAGTGGATCGGGGAATCACCTCTCTATAGGATGAAGGCTCGGAAATACGATGAAAGAGGCCAAAAATGAGATGAATGAACTAGAATAACAAGAGTAAACGAAACCGGTAACTTAGTAGACTTACGAACACGTGTGGATTGACGAGGAGCAACATCGGGAGCCCACGGTTGGAGAAGTTGATGGGACACACCACCAAACTGGAGAATCGTGCATCGAATCGAAGTCAATGTACCAGAACCTGCAAAATCGTTAGTAGCGGATTCGTCATCATGAAAAGGGTCAATATGAATGAGGTCGGACCTGGATACATCATGGGAGCCAGCTAGGACAGAAAAGAATGGAATATGTTCAAGAAATACTACATAACGCGAGATATATAATTTTTAGCTAATTGGATCAAAACAATGATAACCTTTATGTCCTTCCCCATAACCAAGAAAAATACATAAAGCAGACCGCGAGGTCAACTTAGTACGTTCAACTTGAGATCGATGGACAAAGCAAATAGAACCAAATAGGCGCAAGGATAAATAATCAAGAGCATACCCATACAACTTCTCAAATGGTGTCAAACCCAAATTATTCGAAGTAGGAATTCTATTAATCAAATAGGTAGCAGTGGGAACTGCTTCCCCCAAAACACACTAGGAACACTAGCAGACAACAAAAGAGACCTAGCAGTTTCTACAAGATGTCTATATTTCTCTCGCAACACCATTTTGCTCGGGGGTATTCGTACAAGATGTTTGTCGTATCGTACCATCAGAAGCAAGTAAATTAAGAAAAGCATTGGAAGAATATTTCCCACCCAAGTCACAACGAAAATACTTTATGGTGGCTGAATGTTGGGTTTTTCACAAGTACTCAAAAGTTGCAGAAGATGTTAAAGAAATCAGAATGTTGTTTCATAAGATAAACCCAACAATAACGTGTATAATCATCAATAAATGAAACATAATATCACGATCCACCCTTTGTATTGATAGGGGAAAGTCCCCATACATCAGAATGAACAAGATCAAATGGTGCACAAGAAACATAAATACTTTTATTGAATGGTAAAGCATAAAATTTTGCCAGTTTGCAACCATTACTAGGGGTGTTCACGATTTGATCAACTGACAAACCGAACCGAAACTAATATTTGGGTCCCGACCGAACACCGAACTGAAATTTCCCCGAACCGAACCGAAAACCAAATCGGTATTTTTTTAAATCTTTAAATATATATAATACTATTACTTAAAAATGTTTTTAGCTTCAAAAAATTAAAAATAAAAACATTTTTAAAAATAAAAACGTAAGGGGGCTGGGGCCGGGGCCTGGGGGCTGAACAAAAACAACTAAACAAGGGCTTCAGGCTTCAACTCTCTCTCGAAAGGCGCCTCCCAAGTCCACCGCAGCTCCGTCCAATTCCCTCTGGCCATCCGTTTTTCCGTCCGTCCATCATCAGTCCGCCGCCCCCGACCGCCTTCTTTGCCCAGTAATCTCTCTTTTTCTATTTTTTATTTCTCATTTCCCCAAATATGGAAAACCCTAGAATCTGAATATTGCAATTTTTATATTATATTTTATAATATTTCTATTTTATAATGTGGGACATAAGATATTTAGTGTGGGATATAAGACATTTAGAGTTAATTCGATTTAAATTTTCAATTGGGTTTGTTGTTGTCAAAAAGTAAGTTTAAATATGAACAAGGTAAAGTCTCTAAGCCATCATACAATTATTCAACAATTATTTTGTGGGGACAAACTGACCTTGTGATCTTTCATTGTTTGGACATTGAACGATCAAAAACAAAATTTGTTTGGAGTCTTTGGACTTTGAAATTATCCAGGGAAGAACATTCAACCGCTTTTCTTTCAATTATTTTAGTTGACTTAATGTCTTAATCTAAATATGTAACTATTTTTAAGATTGGATTTAATGTCTATGTTGGGTTTGATTATTGATGAATGATCTAGAGCCCAATCTTCAAATTAGTTACATATTGAGAATTTGAGATTAAGATATTGAATTTAATGTCTATGTTGGGTTTGATTATTGATGAATGATATAGAACCCAAGTATGCTAATATAAAATAAATAGAAATTGTTTCTAAGTTAATTTAGAGTTAATTTATGTTGCTTAGATTTCTTGCTCATATTAGGTATGGAAAGTGAACGGGGTGACACAACGGGTTCAAGGACGAGGAATCCAGATTCGTTTTCTCCATTAAGTACGAGTCTTGATGAAATGGAGACAAATGAAAATGAAATGGAGGATCTAGAAACAACGAAGGAAGGACAAAGTGAAAGATCGAAAAAAAAAAGAAATGTCTAGAAGATCTATGGTTTGGGATCACTTCACTCTTTACTCGGATAAAGATGGTAAGCCAAGAGCAAAATGCAAATACTATGATAAAAATTATGCTGCTGATCCTGCAAAAAATGGTACGTCGACACTTAAAATTTTTATGAAAACATGAAAGAACCATCCTGCTAATAAGCATATTGGAGATAGTAAAACAATAACCAGTTTTTGTCAAAATACGGGCATAAAAGAAGTGTCTTCTAATTGGAAGTTTAAACAAGAGGCTGTTAGAAAAGCTTTCGTCCGTACGATCATTATTGATGAATTGCCGTTTAAATTTATAGAAAATAAAGGGTTTAGGGAGTTTATGTTAGTTGCATGTCCCCAATTTATTGTGCCATCAAAAGCTATAATAACTAGAGATTGTCTTAAATTGTATTCTGAAGAAAGAGATAACTTGAAAGCTTATTTTAAGACATTAGGACAAAGAATCTCTTTGACCACTAACACATGGACTTCTAATCAAAGAATCACTTATGCTTGTCTGGTCACTACGTTGATGATGAATGGAAATTGCATAAAGTGATTCTTAATTTCATTCCATGTCCTAAGCATAAAGGTGATGATTTAGGTCTTGTGATTGAAAAGTGTCTTCTTGAATGGGGAATTGAAAAGATTTTTGGTATTACGATTGATAATGCTTCTTCTAATGATAGAAACGATTTGCATACTTGAGAAGAAGGTTTATTAATCGGGGCCTCGCAATATTGGATGGAAAATACTTGCATATACGATATGTTGCTCATATTATTAATCTTGTTGTTAAAGATGGATTGAAGGAGTTGAATGAGTCAATTGAGCGCACTCGCACTGTGGTGAGGTACGTGAGTCAATCACCTCTTAGGCTCAAGAAGTTTGCCCACCAAGTATGATTGGATTGTTGTTGAGAAGTTTGTGACAATGTTGCGTTATTTCTATGAAATAACTTTTTGAGTTTCTGGTTCTTTATTTGTGACTTCTAACACTTTCTTAGATGAAATCCATAAAGTCAATGAATATTTGAATAATTGGCTCAAGAGTGATGATGATGACTTAGTTGATATGGCTAGTAGAATGAAGTCAAAGTTTGATAAATATTAGGGGAGTATTGAAAAGTTTAATATGATGTTGTATATTGGTTTTATGTTTGACTCTCGTCACAAGTTCGTTTTTTTGCAATATTATTTGAAAAATATGTATGGGTCAGAACGTGGAGATCAGGTCTCAAAGTTGGCAAGGAATGCTATGTATGAAGTTTTTGATGAGTATAAAAAAGTATATAGCTCAGTAACATCATCAACACCATCACCTTCTCCAACTTCAAATGTTGGTCAAGAAAGTAGACCGAGTAGAGACCCAACAAATGCGATAGATAAGAAAATGAGAATTCAAGAATTAATAACTGGAATTAAGGTTGAGGAGTCAGAGTTAGATATGTATCTAAATGAGCACTTAGAGAAAGCTTCTTCAACATTAGATATCTTAGATTGGTGGAAATTTAAAAGTCGTAGATATCCCATTTTATCTAAGTTGGCTTGTGATGTATTGGCCATGCCTTTGCTCACCGTAGCTTTGGAGTCTACCTTAGCACCGGCGGGTGAATAATTGATGATTTTAGATCTTCATTGACTCCTAAAATGACTCAAGCTTTAATTTGTTGCCAAGATTGTATGCGACATACTTTGGCAAAGTCTACTGAAGAAGAATATGAGTTCATTGAAAAACTAAAATACGTATAATGTTATATTTTAGTATTTATTTTGTCATTTAATTTTGGAGTATTTCTATTAATGTTCTAATGTGTCTATTTTCATAAAATGTTTGTAGACTTGAAAGAGTTGAATGTTGGCACAGGACTCCAACATCATTGGCATATGATTATCAAACTATTGAGTCAAGACTAAGGTGAGTTTTGATTATGTTTAATATTGTAGACTTTAAGTTTCATTTTGAAAGTAATGTCATATTTCCCCCACTATGACAGGAACATTGTTGCCCATGAAGATGAATGATTAGAAGAAGACACAAGACAAATTTAGATGTCATTTTGGATATGTTTGGATGTTTTCTGATTAGTTTGCTTTAGTTAATTTGGACTTTGGAGTTTGGATGTGTACTTTCTAATTTGGATTTTGGATGTGTACTTTTTAATTTGGACTTTGCTTTTAGTAAGTTTAGTTTATGCATATGAAACAAACAGGCGATAACTTAAAAATTTCGATTAACCGTGTGCCGAACCAAAAAAATCAAAAAACAATTTGGTTCTGATCGAACTGAACCATGGAGTTCGGTATGGTTTTCGGTTTGAGTTTTTTAAGAACTGAAGTTTTGGTTCGGTTCAGTTTGGTTCGGACCGAATAAACACCCCTGACCATTACAATCCAAAATATCATGAAATTTCATATCTCCTTAGACAATAGTAGAAACTAAAAACTATAAACGATGTAGGTCCCAAGGGGTGTAAGTGTAAGGTTTAGAAGGGGGGGGGTTGAATAAACCTTACCAAATTTTCGTTTTAGTCCTTTTAAATATTCGAGTTAATCTACACAGTTTTGTGTCCTTGATGGATAGTCAATTTAGTTAATCAAGTAGAGTTAGTCTCTCAACGGACTCAACCGAGTTTGTTGATGGATTAACTCGGTTGTTGAGTCTAAATTAACTCAATTTGTGGTTTTGTTTTTATTGGAAGACTTAACACCCTTAAGTTTGATTAAGTAAGAGTTTAGTGCTTGGTTTAGTACTTATAAATTATCAAGTGGATAGCAAATTTATCAAATGAGATATAAACGGTTAAGATGCGAGGAATTAAAGTCTTTGAAATGTAAATGACACAATGAAATTTTTATAGAGGTTCGAAGATGGGGTAATTCTTCTACTCCTCTCTTCTCCAACTCCCCGGAGGAATCCACTAGGTAATGATCGATATACAAAGTGGTAACTTGATCCAGATACAAGTCTTGATCACACGGTGACTTGATCCTTTGGGACTCGATGCTGAGACGCCTTGATCACTCGGTGGCTTCTCGTGCGACTCGAAACCTTCTTCAGGCAATCGCTTTGCTACTACGACTCACTTGCTCAAGCTCTTTGGATTTGATCACGAAGCCCTCCAAAAGCTTAAGACTGGGTCGACCTTGAACCTTCCTACAATCCTTCGTGGAATGTAGACCCCTTGTTTTGAGTATTTTCCTCTTCAACCGATTGAAGTTATCTTTCCTTCAGGTGAGTGTTGGATTGATGTTCTTCGTAGTGTAGGCTTGAGGATTGAGAATATTTCAGATTTTCTAATAATTGCTTGAACGTTTTTGGTTCAGGTTTATCTCTTGTGTCACTCTGTGTCACGCATTCTCAAACAAACTCCTCGGCCTTTTATAGTGATCTTTCAAAAATTTGTCCGTTGAAGAGATAGCTTATTTTTGAAAGTCACTTGCGATCGTTGGCTTGTCTTGTTGCGATCCTTGGAATTGCCATTTCCTCGTATGAATTGTTCTTTCACCTTTTCGAGTTCGACACGGTGTAATGCTTCCCATTGGTTCATTCCTTTTGCACGCTTCGGGACCGAGCACTCGAGAAAGGTGGTATGGAGATATTACTTGTTTAAGTAAATCTCTTGATTTTCGCGGCAAACGAATCTTTTACGATTATCTCGACTTGTTGCATTTCCTTGCTTTCCCCTTAGAGTCGACTTCCAATCATTGGATGACTCTTTGTCACTTCAACTTGAGACTTGGCTTTTCTCGAGTTGACTTGATCGATACTCCACTCACCGCATCTCACCGCTTCTTGATAGAGTTCCCTTCTACTCTTCTTTGCCATACTCATTTGCCTCTGCAATGAGTCTTCCTTCTAGTCTTTAGTTGTCTTCTTGCATGTTAGGTCGTAGCTGACTTAACTCAGCTTGGCCAGCTCTAATTTTTTACAATGCATTTTACAACAAGAATTGGGGTGCCAACTTCCTATTCTAAGTTTTACATGGCATTCATCAAAATCTAAACAATAAATTTCCTAACAATTTCCCCCTTTTTGATGATGCCAAAACTTAAACCATTCAAAAATGCAAATAGCAAAGATACATACAGATAGTGTATTGACATAGAATGTATGCGCAGAATCAATCCTTTTATTGATCATAACATTCTTGTTCTTTTACATAGCTTGTTTACAAGGTGTATCGAGCACATATTTGTCTACACAGAAAAATAAAGAATTTATAGCTTTATTTGGAAGATTTACATTGTATGTATTTACATAATAAAATACACGAAGGGGTGGTGAAGAACACTTCATCTCCTTCATTGTCTCCTTCTTTCATCTTGTTCAAGATCTTCTTCTCTTCTTCTCTTTTTCTCATCGTCATTGCGCTTCTTTTTCTTTTCATATGCCTTCCTGGCAGCTTCATCTCTTCTTAATCTTTCTGTCTTTCCTCCCATAGCTGAGTTTGTCTCTTGTTTTCTTCTTCTATTCTTTTTGCATACTCGGCGTTACTTTTAGCCACTTGCAAATTTGCTACTTGGTCAAGCCACCCAAAGAGATCCCTCCTTTCTTTCCTGGATCCACGTATTCAATGTTTTGGGCAGAGGCCCAGTCCAAGCTTCTTCCTCCACCACTCGCTTCTTCCTCTACCTCGGGCGTATCTTGTCTGGGGTCTTCTTTCCGGTGAGTGACCACGGAGTGACCAGCAGAGCGACCGCGGTAGGTAGTCGTCGCTTCGTCGCCTTCTTCACATAACGTGAGACCCTTTTCCCAAAGTACAAGTCCCAAGCTTGAGCCATAGACATATTTGCAAAGTATCCTTGATTCGAGCGTTTTAAATTCATCAATCGATCGTGGCTCGTCCAGGACATCCGAGATGGCATATGTGTCTCTGTCTCTTTGGAATGCCTCCATGTTCTTTCAAGATGTTCATAACTCGGGCATCCATTCTTCCTTCCACTTCCTTCATCCCTCGCTTCAATTGTTTTCTCTTTTCACCATAGATATAGCAGAGTGTTGGAGTGGCGAGTCACAGGGAGTTTCTTTGCTGATAATGTCACTGTGAGGACCCTTTGTTGGGGGTTTGTGCAATCATCAAGGTCACATCCGTCGATCCTTCCCCCTCAACAAGCTTTCCTTTCTTTTGTTTCAACACTTCCTCAATGACTTTCCTTCGCAGCTGCTTCTTCCTTTCGCCTTTAGGTATTCCTCTTCCCCTTTTTGGCATCATCAAAGGAGAGAGGAACGCCCGAAACAGACTTGCAGCGGGAAGTCTAGCTTTGGCGATGGTAGAGTTCTGTCTTGAGTCTGGCTGCAGAGTATGCAAAGACAAAAGTCGGATCGAGTAGCGTTGGACTCTGCTGCAATCGGCTTCATCTCGGCCATGAGAAGGCTGCATTTTGTATTCATGGTTTCTTCCAAATTTTGTAGATCACTCTTGTTTTGCTCACGCAGCAGCTTAAGCTCGGCAATGTGAGCTTCATGCATGTGCTCAATATGTTCTCTAAACCGTTTTGCATCGGCATTTTGACTCTCCATACGGCTGACTTGTTGAACAATGTCCTCAAGTATCTAACTTGTTCCACACGCATTGTTTCTTCTTGTTGCCACCATTCCCGATCTGGCCGTTATGCCTCTTAAATCGCCAGTGAGATTGGCATCTCTGTTGTCGGGCCGCATGTCCATAGAGGCCTCGATGCCTCTCCATCCGTTCAATCTCGGCGAATAATGCTCGGAACACTTCGCGGACTTCACCTGATTCTTCCGTTGCGGTGATGACCATGCGGCGTCAAAATCATAATCGGCTAGAACAATGGTACCGATTGAAAAACGGAGGCTGGTTCGTGGTAGCGTGCGCATTCATTTTTCGACTCTTCATGGAGGTCGGGTACCTCCGAGAGAAAAAGGAAAAGATTCTATAAAGGATTCATCACCACCAATCGGGATTTGTTCGATGATGAGCGGTGCGCGTGAAGTTCTTTGGAATCGACCTGCTGCCTGCACTTGAGGAGCTCGCAGAGTGGTCTCGGGTTGACTAGGGTTTGTTGTGAAGTGGACCCGACTTGCCGAGCCTCACTGTCTCAACACTTCGTTGGTCTCAACCGATTTCTCTAATTGAGTAGGCGGTCCTCGGCCTTATCGGAAGCGTCATCGGACGATGATGAGATTTCCATTGGTGGCTCATCATCAAAATTAAAGGTTTGACGAGTAGTCTTGGGATCACACTTGCTCGTGCTTGGAACATCCGCGGTGAGTCTTTTGGATCGTCACGGGGATGACTCAGCTTCTTCTTCGCCTTCCGATCCGCAAAGGTGACATCGGGATTATCCGGGAATCATGAAGTGCGCTTATCTCCTTTTCGAGGATGGGTCGATGATAGCGGGGAGGGATGTTCTCTACTTCGACTTCTTTACCCCGGGAAGTCTCAACCTCCGTGGGCCTTCATTACCTCCCGCATCTCAAGCTGCAGCGAGGCCTTGGTCCTCCCTTTCGACGATGTCACTGTCTTAGGGTCTTTGCGGTGGCATCCATTGGAGTCTCAACCCCATGGATTGCACTTTCATCGCCAGTGTTAACTCCTGTACATTCCTTCTCGTGCCTTGATCGCATCAGCGGCGTCATTAGCCTTCGCCAGAGATTGACACCTCACCGAGATGAGGCAGTCTCAATCGTCTCGAGCTTCGTTGATGGCAACTTGCTGTTCTTCTTGTGTTTGTATTTTCTCTACTTCGCCTCCTAGATTCATTGTTGAGTCATCCGCAGCGTTCTCCGACCTTGCCGCAGCGGTGGAGGAGTTTCCCCCCGGGCGCACCACCGAGTGAGTTGGAATGGGGTCACTCGTCTCCAAACTCCCTACTGTTTCGATTGAATGTTCACCGTTGGGGCAGGTGGTAACACACCTTCAATAGGGGTTGGCTGTTTGGGGTCCCCATTATCCCGAGTTTCATCGCCATGTCCCTTATTGCCTTCTTCCGAGTGAGTGGGAAAGTGGTGGCAAAGAACAAATGTGGCGATTTCTTTGAACCACTCCCATTGGATCAATTTCAGTGTGTTTCGAGGACTCTCCTGGTCCCTCCATCGGTCTTTGCTTGTGAAGGATTCTCGATTCGTGCAATGCTTGCCGCATTTGCAACTCTTTCGTCAGCGGCAAGAAAGATTCTCCAGGATCCTCATCACCGCCGAGAAGACATCAAGGAGAGGATGTGTGTTTACGTGGTGCGGAGATAGGGCATATCTTTGGCCTTCTCACGTGCCTCGGCCTTCCTCTCGCTATTTCTCCTTTTCCTTATCCTTGAAGATCTGCAGGATATCTCGTGCAGATTGTCTTCATCCGGTCTTGGGAGTACAATGGTCACCCAAGGAAGCTCAACAGTTCCTCTTCTTCTTCTATAAACTCAGGCCGTTGGAATGTTCCTGGATCGACTCAATTTCCATTTCTCCACTCTCGCAGACGATTTTGGATGTCCGGGTAAGGTGGGGATAGGATCATCAAATCACTATCCGCTTTATCGCCTTCTTCTTGTGTTTGTTTGTGTGGACTACGTTTGTGTCTTCCGGTTGCCTCTGCTGACGCCTTCAGCAGACTTAGTGTTTCATCAATTACATCCGGAGACTCTACTTCTCCAGCAGTCTCCAGATCTGCTCCCCGGTGAGTGGGTCGACTCGGCCCGGTTTCTCAAGCTCGGAGTGCTTGATGATTCTTCTTCGTCTCCTAGTTTGTACCGAGGGATTTCTAGTTCGAGACGGTTTCTCCGAGTCTTGGGCGGCGGGGGCCGTCTTGGTGTCTTTTCTCGAGGAGCGGGCCATCTTGGCTTCTCGTTCTCTCTTTTTGACGATCGGAGAAGGTATTTGTGAGTCCTTCTCGACCGCCGCAGGGTAGGAGACACGGCGCAGGGGCAGGTGACTCTGCTGCAGGGCAGGAGCATGTTTGGCTTTCTTTCTGCAGGGGCATCAGTCTTCTTAGCAGCTTGCAGGGCGACTTTCTTCTTGGGTGGAGAGGAAACAATCAGTATCTTCAGTGGTCACTGATTCCCCTCACTCGTGTCATTTGTCTTGGCGTAGGCTCTCTTCTCAGTGCGCTGAGAGGTTTGCTCGAACATCCTCTTGTTAACATGGAATGCCTTCCCATGTCTAAGAGGGACTCCTTTCACCTCCATCAGCCGGCCAATCACTAGGCCATATCCTAGGGATCCTCCAAATGAGCCATCTTCCTTGAAGGATTTGTTCCTACGTTCGCGAGTCTGCTTTGTAGACAAACTCGGCCAGATTTATTTTCTTTTCTGCGATGATTGGCCATTACAATCAGCTTTGCTTTTTTGATTGGTCAAAGCCGCCAAATTTGATGTCAATACATTTGGCAACTATGTCCAACACTTGTGATAATCCTCCTTGCAGATCTCTTATTTGTTTGTGTACACTATTATTTTATCAAGATAGTCGGGCTTGGCTATTTCTTTCCAAGCATCGGCCTAAGTTTACATCAACTTCGTTGATTTCGAGGCTCCTTCGGTTGGTAGTGAGCAGTGGTCACCAAATCCTCAGATATAGTCACCGCTCCGTGAACAGATGACTTTATTCCTTCATCGTGAATCTCAGCATTCACGTAGAATTGTGCGACCTCCTCCACATAGGTCATCGGATATTCTAACGTCAGAAACGGTTTCAGCCCGGACGTTTCCAATTTTTCAGCGATTTTCTTCACTAGGGTGTCGTCGGACCCTGTTTCACCATTCCGTCGAAATCCACAGAGACCCGGTGTGGATTTGCTTCCCTAATTTGACAAAGTCGTAGGTTGGTGCCATTTTTCAGGATTTTATCAAAGAAAAACTAAGAGATTGATTTGAAGATAGATAGGGTTTCGAGAGAATTTTTGCCTTTGCTTTTGAGAGAAAGAGATGAACAATTTTGGTAGTGTGAGAGAGAAACGGACGGAAATGGTTTAAGTATGATTTATGAAAGGACGTGCGGGTGGTTTTTGAAATGTGATCGAAATCAACGGCTTAGATTTTGCACGCCTATTTAGCATTTAATGTCTCGTATTTAATGCGGCAGCATTTATATCCAATCATAAATTGTTAATTCCTTAAATTAATGAGTGTTTGACGGAACTAGTTTTGATCATCATACCATTTGTATTATTTCTTCCGTTATGTTAAATTTTAGCCGATCATTATTATTGTGTAATTTCAATGAGTATGTCTCCTGTCAGACGGTCTGACGGATCTAATTGGTTAGATGGATCCGATCCGAATCCAACACAATAAAAAAAATTAAGAGAGAGAGAGAGAGAGCAGACAAAAATTACATCGTATGAAATCCTTCTCTCATCAATCATGATTGTTTTAACGCTCAAATCCCATCGATCCAATTAGATTACTGATCTCCCCAATAGTATCACGACAATCGAAACTTCCTCAACAAGGGATTTACCAATCGATTCACATCATGCCATCGATATTGATCAACAAACTTAGAATTCTTAGCTTAATCTCCTAAAACTGGATTTTCCTCACACTAGTCCTCCCATTTTCTCGGTTTCCTTTCTCACACTAGTTAAATTAGGGGAAGAAGGGGCCCACTTAGTCTTATTAATGGGCAACAAAAAGGAGGTGACAAGTAGCTCGTCAGTGGACATTGATACTTTTGGAATCAAGATCATGTGTTAAAAGGCCTATGAGACAAAGGTTGCATCTTATCTACTGAAACAAACCTCGTGGAGCTTAAAGGAAAGTGCATTACAAATAGGGTAAGTAACCAATATTCTTTATGAAATTAGTAATACTTTTCAAGAGGATTAATAATACTTTTCAGGGAAAAAACTAATACTTTGTAGGAAAAAAACTAATATTCTTTGGGGGAACTACTAATATCTTTTAGGGAGACTACCAATACTTTTTAGGGAAAAAACTAATACTTTTTATGAGGGCTACTAAATATTTTTTCAGGGAGTACTAAAAACTTTTCATAAGAAAAACTAATATTTTTCAATTAGACTGCTAATACTTTTCAACGATACTATTGATACTTTTTGGAGAAACTAATAAATATTTTAAAGTGAGATTAATAATACATTTTTGGAGAACTACTAATACTTTTTGTGGAACTAATAAATACTTTTTAGTGGAACTGCTAATATTTTCTAGGAAACTACTATATATTTTTCAGTGCGACTGTTAATACTTTTCCGGGAACTACTAATATATTTCAGTGGAACTACTAATACTTTTTAGGGAACAATAACACCTTCACTACAAGAAAAATGCTCAACAACAACATATATAATATGTTGTGTATTACAATAATCAGTCGTTGTCGTAGATGGTGTTGTAAAACAATCCGCTCAATGACAACAGTTACAATCCGTTGTCGTTAAGAAGACAACGTTTATAATCCGTTGTCTTTTAATGCTGAAAGACAACAATTGGGACAACGGCTGGTATCTGTTTTGGAATTATGAGATACAACAATGGATTGGACAACGATTAATATCCGTTGTGGTGTTGAAGTTTCACAACAGTTCTACAAGGCTTTAAAAGCATTGTACTTTGTAACTATTTCAACAACAGATCAAATCCGTTGTGGTTTTGAAATATTACAACAGTTTAACAAGCCATAAAAACCGTTGTAATTTTAGACCATGACTAATGTATTTTATATATGGTGTCTATTATTTTTTCACATGTGGTAATATAAATTTTAATTTCACATATGCAAAAAAACAAACACAATACAAGAAAACAACATATAACTAACTAAAACAAAACATGACATTCAAATGATTGTATCTAGTACATGTCTGCAAAAGTTTAACAAAACAAATATATCAGAAATATATCTAACAAGTGTTTAACAAAACGTCGTGGCCGCTTAATGGTTTTGGAGCAGGGTCAAACTCTTGATTCCCATCAAACGCCTTCTTTTGCCTTTGATATGAGTGGTTTTCGCGAAGAAATCTTCTATGGCCAGTAAATGACATTTTCCGGCTATGTTTCAGTCTTTTTGCATATGTTTTCTCACCCCAAATAGGACACGCATGATATCCCTTCACAATGCAACCTGACAGGTTCCCATAAGCCAAAAAATCATTAATTGTCCACAATAGCACCGCTTTGAGTAGGAAACTTTCATCTCTATAAGCATCATATGCATTAATACCTACTTCCTATAAATATTTTAAGTCCTCAATCAAAGGGGCTAAGTAAACATCGATATCATTACCCGGCTGCTTAGGACCGGCAATTAACATAGTGAGCATCATAAATTTTCGCTTCATACACAACCACAGTGGAAGATTATATGTGATTAATATAACTGGCCAACAACTATAGTTCGAAGTCAACATACTATGGGGATTGATCCCATCTGCCGATAAAGCAAGTCTAAGATTTCTTGGTTCGGAAGCAAAATCTGGCCATTTGTGGTCCACTACTTTCCAACAGGGTGCATCAGCTGGTGGCGCAAATAACCATCACGAACTCTCTTATCATCATGCCAGGTTAACTCCTTAGATACCTCCTTATTTCGAAACATCCTTTAAAATCTTGGGATAGCAGAAAGTACCACAAAACCTTCGCAGGAATTCCTTCGCATATCTTGGAATTCTTGCCAACCTTCCATCTTGAGACACCACAAGTAGGACAAGTTATACGATCCTCATATTCTTTCCGATATAGAATACAATCGTTTGGGCAAGCATTAATTTTATTGCAATCCATCCCTAATGCAACCAAGCTTTTCTTTGCATCATACAAAGACGAAGGCAATTCATTATTTTTCGGAAGCATATCACGAAAGAAACTAAGCAATTCACTAAAGCCTGTATCACTCCAACCATATTTTGCCTTCAGATTATATAGTTTCACAACTGCAGATAACTTTGTGAATTTACCATATCCAGGGTATAGAGGTTTCTCAGCATCCTCGAGTAATTTTGTAAATTCATTTGGATTTTCGGTGTTATCATATGCAGTGTGCACCATGTCTACAAGTTCTTGTTCGAAATAACCCTGCTCAGTTTTCCCTACTTCATCACTAGCATTCATTGCATTGCTTAACTTACATTTCCCCATGCCATATCCATGTATGGTATGTTCTATCTATAACTTTAGACAACAAATGCAATCTTATAATGTCAACATTTCTATTCTGCATATTACCGCAAACCGCACATGGACATGGCATTTTGTTGGGATCAGAAGCATTTTGTTTGGCAAATTGCAAAAAAAGACTCCACTCCAACCTTGAACTCATGTGACAACCTATCATTTGACATCCAATTTTGTTTCCATATTCCTGGTGCTAGTCTAAATACATGAAAAATATAGGGAGTTAGCTTAGAGAAACAAAGGAGTTATTACGGTGCCACTCACACGCATACTAAAGGCTTTATTGCAATTTTGGTCCACCAACCTTTGTCACTTTTTTCATTTCATTTCTATCTAAAAGCTAAGAACACTTTTTTTTAAGAGTTTGCAAACACGCATGAATTTTGACTTGCAAATATGGGCAAACAAGCCCCCCCTGTAGTAAGATTCTTGCATAAGCTAATAAGAACCTAGGCAAATCTCATACACAACAAATCTAACCAAATTTGTTACCAATCAAAATCAGCATCATGTTTGCTCACAACAGTATGCTAAGCAAAAAGTTTGAAACCATAAAAATCAATTTTACCTGTAGGTCCCAAGGGGTGTGAGAGTAAGGTTTAGAAGGGGGGGGTTGAATAAACCTTACCAACTTTTCGATTTAGTCCTTTTAAAATAGTTCAGAGTTAATACTTCACAGCTAAGTCCTTGATGGACAACTAAGTTAGTTAACCAGCAGAGTTAGCCACTCAAAGACTTTCGATTTTGTTGATAGAATAACTCACCGCTTAGTTTAAGGCTTAACTCAACCGTGATATGTTTTTTGGAAGACTTAACACCCTTGAATTTGGTTTAAGTTTGTTTTGACACTTGGTTTTAGCACTTTGTTAAATATAAATTGGATAGCAAATTTATCAGCAGATATAAAATAATATGCAGAATTGAAGTGCTGAAATGTAAATGACACAATAAATTTTATAGAGGTTCGAAGATGGGGTAATTCTTCTAATCCTCTCTTCTCCAACTCCTGGAGGAATCCACTAAGTATTGATCGCAGTACGAAGTGGTTATCACCCGGATGCAAGTCTTGATCACACACGGTGACTTGATCCTTTGGGACTCGATCCGGAGATGCCTTGGTCACACGGTGGCTTCTCGTCCGACTCGCCTTCTTCACAGGTGGGTTGCGCTTGCTACTACAAAGCTCACTTGCTCAAGCTTCTTGGATTTGATCACGAAGCCCTCCAATAACTTGAGATTGGTTCGACCTTGAACCTTTCTACAATCTTCTGTGGAATGTAGACCCCTTTGATTCTTCAAATATTTCCTCTTCAACTGATTGAGGTTGTCTTTCCTTCACGGTAAGTGTTGGATTGATTTCCTTCGAAGTTTTTGGTCTGAGGATTAAGCTTGAATGATTTGAGAATATTTTGTAGGTTACAGCTCAATTGATAGCTTGAATGTTCGTAGTCAAGGTAACCTCTGTGACTCTCTTTCTAAATTAATTCCTCAGCCTTTTATAGTGTTCTTTTGAAAATCTGCCCGTTGAAGAGATAGGCTAATTTTCAAAAGACACTTGTGGTCGTTGGCTTGTCTTGTTGTAGTCCTTGAAATTGATATTTCCTCGTATTGAATGAACCTTCAACTTTTCAGAGTTCTGACACAGGTGCAGTGCTTCCCATTGGTTTATTCCTTTTGCACGCTTCTGGGACTGAGCACTTTAAGAAAGGCAGTATGGAAGTATTACTTGTTTAAGTAACTTTCTTGACTTCTATGCAACGGATCCTTTTCAGTTGTCTTGACTTGACTGCAGTTTCTTTAACTTCCCAAATGACTTGAGTCAGCTTCCAATCATTGGATGACTCATCTGTCACTTCAACTTGAGACTTGGCTATCTTGGGTTGACTTGACTGACACTTCTCACAACTACATCTCAGCTCATACTTCTCCAGTCGAGTTCTTGTCTTCTCTTCCTTTCCATACTCAGCTGCCTCACAGCGGAGTCTTCATTCTAGTCCCCAGTTGTCTTCTTGCATATTTAGGCATAGCTGACTTAACTCAGCTCGAGCAGCCTTATCTATTACAATGAAAATTACAAAGAAGATGGGGTGCCAACTTTCTAGTCTAAGTTTTACATGGCATTCATCAAAATCTAAAAATAAGTTTCCCAACAATTTCCCCCTTTTTGATGATGCCAAAACTTAAAGCAAACATACAAAATGTAAATGTAAAAGATACATACAAATAGTGCAGTAACAGAGAATGTATGCGTAGAATCAATCTGTTTATTGATCATAACATTCTTGTCCTTTACACAGCTGTTTACAAAGTGTTTCAGAGCAACCATCTATGTCTATGCAAAGAAAATAGAGAAATTACAGATTTCTTATTCAATGTACAGAAGACTTACATACTTATGTATTTACAAAAGTTAATTACATGAAGGGGTGGACAACAACACTTCATCTCCTTCGCTGCCTCCTTCTTTCTTCATCAGCTTTGTCTTCTTCTGACCTTTTTCTCTTCTTCTCTTCTTCAGCTGCTTTCTTTTTCTCATATGCTTTTCTGGCAGCTTCATCTCTTCTTTTTCTTTCTTGTCTTTCTTCCCACAGCTGAGTTTGTCTTTTATTCTCTTCCTCGATTTTCTTTACATACTCAGCATTGTTCTTGGCCACTTGCGGGTTGGCTACTTCACAAACCCACCCAATAGATCCCTCATCTCTTCCCGGATCTATGTATTCTATATTTTTGGGTAGAGGTCTAGGTCTAAAACCTCTTCCTCCACTGTGTAGGTCCCAAGGGGTGTGAGTGTAAGGTTTAGAAGGGGGGGGTTGAATAAACCTTACCAACTTTTCGATTTAGTCCTTTTAAAATGTTCAGAGTTAATACTTCACAGTTGAGTCCTTGATGGACAACTAAGTTAGTTAATCAACAGAGTTAGCCAATCAACAGACTCGACTGAGATGTTGATAGAATAACTCAGCTGTTTTGACTAAAACTTAACTTGACTGTGATATGTTTTCAACGGAAGACTTAACACCCTTGAATTTGGTTTAAGTTTGTTTTAATACTTGGTTTTAGCACTTTGTTGATTATCAATTGGATAGCAAATTTATCAGCAAATATTGAAATAATATGTAGAAATTAAAGTCTTTGAAAAGTAAATGACACTATAAATTTTATAGAGGTTCGAAGATGGGGTAATTCTTCTACTACTCTCTTCTCCAACTCCGGAGGAATCCACTAAGTATTGATCAATGTACAAAGTGGTTATCACCCGGATGCAAGTCTTGATCACACAACCGACTTGATCCTTTGGGACTCGACCGGAGATGCCTTGGTCACGCGGTGGCTTCTCGTGCGACTCGGCTTCTTCACGGGGCAAAGGCGCCTTTGCTACTACATCCCACTTGCTCAAGCTTCTTGGATTTGATCACGAAGCCCTCCAAAAACTTGAGACCGGTTCGACTTGAACCTTTCTACAATCCTTCGTGGAATGTAGACCCCTTGATTCTTCAAATGTTTCCTCTTCAAGCGATTGAAGTTGTCTTTCCTTCACGGTGAGTGTTGGATTGATTTCCTTCATAATGTAGGCTTGAGGATTGAACTTGTATGACCGAGTAGGTTATAGTTTGAATAATAGCTTGAAAGTTCAGTCACGATCATTTTTTTTTTGTCTCAAATAGATTCCTCACCTTTTATAGTGTTCTTTTGAAAATTTGCCCGTTGAAGAGATAGTTAATTTTCAAAAGTCACTTGTGGTCGTTGGCTTGTCTTGTTGCGAGTTCTTGGAATTGACATTTCCTCGTATGAATGAATCTTGACTTTTCAAAGTTCGACACGGGTGCGAGCTTCCCATTCGCTTAATCCTTTTGCACGCTTTTGGGATCGAGCACTTTAAGAAAGATGGTATGGAAATATTACTTGTTTAAGAAATTTTCTTGACTTACGTGCAACGGATCTCTTCAGATTATCTCGACTTGATCGCATTTCCTTGACTTCCCAGGTGACTTGAGTCGACTTTCAATCATTGGATGACTCATCTGTCACTTGACTTGAGACTTGGCTATCTTGAGTTGACTTGATCGTCACTCACCGCATCTCAGCACCTTGATCGAGTTCTGTCTTCTCGTCTTTGCCACACTCACCGCCTCACAGAGAGTCTTCCTTTTAGTCTCAGTTGACTTCTTGCATGTTGGGCATAGCCGACTTAACTCATTTCGACCGACCCTATATATATTACAATGCAATTTACAACAAAAAAAATAGGGTGCCAACATTCTATTCTAAGTTTTACATGGCATTCATCAAAATCTAAAATTAATTACCAACAATTTCCCCCTTTTTGATGATGCCAAAACTTAAGACATTCATACAATAATTAAACAAAAAAAGATACGCATGACAATGTAGAATCACTGCATGTATGCGTAGAATCAATCTTTTATTGATCATATCATTCTTGTTCTTTACACAGCTGTTTACAAAGTGTATCAAAGCTTAAACAGAGCTTAAGGTAACCATGCTATTCTATATCTACACAAGTATAGAAATTATACAATTTTATTCGATGTACAGAGGACTTACATAAAGATGCATTTACATAGTAAAATACATGAAGGGGTGGACAACAACACTTCATCTCCTTCGCTGCCTCCTTCTTTCCTCTTCTTCAGCTTTGTCATCTTCTGACCTTTTTCTCTTCTCCTATTCTTCAGCTGCTTTCTTTTTCTCATATGCTTTTCTGGCAGCTTCATCTCTTCTTTTTCTTTCTTGTCTTTCTTCCCACAGCTGAGTTTGTCTTCTATTTTCTTCTTCGATTCTCTTCACATACTCGGCATTGTTCTTGGCCACTTGCGGGTTGGCTACTTCGTCAAATCCCCCAATAGATCCCTCCTTTCTTGCACGGATCTATATATTCAATGTTTTTGGCGCAGAGGTCTCGCCTCGAAACCTCTTCCTCCTCCATCGCTTCTTCTTTTCCTCTCGGGCGTGTATTTATCTTGGGGCCTTCTTTTTCCCGAGTGAGTGACCCAGAGTGATCGCGATGAGTCCGCCACGCTGTCGCCTTCTTCACATAGCTTGAGGCCTTTCTCCCAATACAAATCCCAGGCTTGAGAGCTATGGACATATTTGCGAAGTAACCCTCGGATGCGAGCGTCTTGAATTCATCAACAGATCTTGGCTCGGTTCCGACCCCGAAATGGCATAGGTGTCTGTCTGTTGGAATGCCTCCATGTTGTTTCAGTATATCCATAACTCGGGCATCTATCTTTCCTTCCACCTCCTTCATCCCTGCTTCTACTATTTTTCGCTTTTCAGCCATGGTCTTGAATTTATTTAACAAAGTTCCGAAGTACCGAACTTGTTCCACGCGCATTGTCTGCTGTTGTTGCCACCATTCCTGGATCCTGACAATTATTCCACGCAGATCGGCAGTAAGATTTGCGTCTCGGTTATCCAGTCTCATGTCCAGTGAGGCCTGGTGCCTCTCCATCTTCTCTATCTCTGCAAATATGGCCTTGAAAACTTCTCGAACCTCAGCTATCACTCCTGTCTCAGCTGGCGGCCAAGCAGCATCAAAGTCAAAGTCTGCTGGGACGATGGTGTCTGTCGGAATAACGGGATCAGGTTTATGGAAATGTTCTTGGTCTCTAGCTGATTCTTCAAGAAGGTCAGGTAGCTCCAGAGAGAAGGGAAATGATTCTTCAAACGGATCATCACGGGCAACGGGAATTTGCTCAACGGTAACTTGTGCCCATGATGTGCCCAGTGGAGTCGATTCTCACGGCTGCCGCGATTGGTCGTGTGTCACTGTGGGTCCGTTGGAGTTTTGACCCGGTGGTTGAGCCTCACTGCTCTCTCGGTGGTTTTTCCATATGAGTTGACTGGTCCTCAGCCGTATCAGTAGCGTTATCAGACGATGATGAGATTTGCATGTGTGGCTCATCATCAAAATTAAAAGTTTGGCGAGTAGCCTTAAGGTCGGTCTTACTCGTGCTTGGGAGAACATCCTCAGCTGAGTCTTTTGGATCGGCAATAGGGGATGACTCAGCTTCGTCTTGAGATCCCGAAAGGTTACATCCGGATTGTCTTGGGATGTTCTGCTTCCATCTCTTTACCAGGGAAGTCTCAACCTCTCGTTGGCCTTCATTACCTCCGGAGTCTCAAGCGCAAGGCGAGGCTGGACGATCCCTTCGACGGTGTCATGTCTTGGGGTCTTCCGAGGTGGCATCCACCGGAGTCTCAACTTCATGGGTTGCACTTTCATTGCCCAGTGTTAACTCCAGGGTAGTTCCTTCGTGCCTCGACCGCATCAAGCAACGCGTCATTGGCTCGCAGAGTAGTTGGCACTTCAGGTGAGATAGTCTTAATCGCCATCGAGCCGTCGGTGACAACTTTCTTTGTGTATCCATTTGTTGTTCCTTCTCCACTTCGCCTCCAAGATTCGTTGTGGAGTCACCGCAGATCCTCCGACCTACCGCTGCCGGTGGAGGGAGTTTCCCCCACCGGGGCGCACCGGTGAGTGACTTGGAATGGGGTCACTCGTATCCGGACTCCACTGTTCCTTTGAGTATTCACCGTTGGGGCGGGTTGTAAGACACCTTCATTAGGGGTTGGCTCGATTGGGGTCCCCACAATCCCGGTTTCATCGCCATTTACCTAAACACCTTCTTCTCGAGTGAGTGAAGGGAAGTGGTGGCAGCAACAATCGTGGCAATATCTTTTCGCACCACTCCCATCGGATCAATCTCCGGTTGTGAAGTGGAAGACTCCCTGGTCCTTCCAATAATCGTTGCTCATGTAGAACCCTAGATTTCGCATGGCTTGCTGTGATCTCCAATTCTTCGTAGAAAGAAGAGGGCATGATCCTCATCACTCCCGAGAGAGAATGTCAAGATGAGGATGTGTATGATCGATGGTTCCGATAAAGGGACAAATCTTGGCCTTTTCACGAGCTTGACTTCCTCTACCGATCCGCTTCTCCTTGTCTTTGAAGATCTGCAAGATATCTGTGCAGTTTTCTTCATCCAGTTCTTGGACCACAATTGTCAATCCGAGAAAGTTCAACAGTTCTTCTTCTTCTTCTTCAATAAATTCCGGTCTTTGAATCGTTCCTGGATCGACCACTTCCACTTCCTCCATTCTCGCAGCGATTTTGGATGTCCGGATATGGTGGGGATATGATCATCACATCATCATCATCTTTATCATCTTCTCCCTGCTATCCCTCGTTCTCAGGGATTGAAGGTAGCAAACTTTGGTGCTTCACACCCTCAGCAGCGTCTGTTGCAGGAGGGGATACAACCCTATCAATAGGAGAGTTTGCTTTCTCAGCTACTTCTTGTGTCTCGGTTGTTCGACTACAAATTTTGTGTCTTCAATTTGCCTATCTTTGATTGGCTTCAGCAGACTTGGTTGTTTCATCAATAATTTCGGGAGACTCTACTTCTCTAGTTGTCTCCGCGATCATTCGGTGAGTGGCAGACTCGGCCGTTTTCTCAAGCTCTGATCGCTTGAAAAGTCTTCTTCTTCTTTTGGTTTTCACCAGAGGAATATCTGGTTCCACTTCCTCTGGTTCGTCGAAGGTAAATGCCTTCGCAGTTGTCTTAGAGGCAAATTTGCCTTCCTTGTTGTGACAGTCCTCTTCTTTTTAATCACCGGAGAAGGGATTAATGTTTCTTCTCCATTGAGGCTGCAGGGACGGGAGACACGGCGGCTGCGGGGGAGTTACTACTGCGCAGGGGTAGGTGTGGTTTTTTTTTTCTTCACAGTAGGGGCGCGATCTTCTTTTATTGCAGGGGCATTCTTCTTCTTAAGAGGGGAGGAGACAGCTGTTTCTTCAGGGTCAGCTAATTCCCCCTCACTTGTGTCCGCTCTCTTGGCATAAGCTCTCCTCTGTGCTCCAGAGAGATTTGATCGGAACATGTTTTTGTTAACATGGAACGCCTTTCCATGTTGGAGAGGAACACCTTTCACCTAGATCAACCGGCCAATCACCAGTCCGTACCCAGGGAACCTCCAAACGAACCATCCTCCTTGAAGGATTTATTCCCAATATTTTTGCAGAGTCTGCTGTATACAAACTCAGCCCAGTTTACTTTCTTCTCCTCCATAATCGCATCCATCACGATCAGCTTGGTTTTGGATAGCTGATTAAAGCTTCCAAATTTGATGTCCACACACTTTGCAACAATGTCCAGCAACTTGTGGTAATCTTCCTTCAGCAGCTTCTTCTCAGTTGTGTAGACAACCTTCGCAGATAAGGTTTGGCCACTTTCTTCCATGCAAGAGCAGGTTAACATCACTTCATAAATCTTGGACTCCTTCCACCGGCAGCGAGCAGTGTTGTTCGCGGATCTTAGATGATGGTGAAATTTTTCCGTGAACGAGAGGACTTGATGCCCTCATCGTGAACTTCAAAGGCGTTCACATAGAATCGTGCGATCTCCTCCACGAGGTCATTTGAAACTCCATCGACAAAAGGGTTTCAATCCTTATTTTTCCAACTTCTCTGCTATTTTCTTCACAAGGGTTTTGTCTGACCCTTGTTTGATCATGCCCTCGAAGTCCACAGTAGATCCCGTAGGAATTTGCTTTCCCAACTTGACGAAGTCGTAAGTAGATGCCATTTCTCAAAGATTCACCGAATGAAACTTTGAAGATAAGATTTGAAGATTTGTAGGGTTTTGAGAGTAAAAATGCTTTCTTTGCTTGAGAGAGATGAACAGTTTTGGTAAAGTGAGAGAAAATCGGACGAAATGGTATATGTATGGGTTATGAAAGGACGTGCGGGTGGTTTTTTGAAATTTGATCAAGATCAACGGCTCAGATTGTGCACGCCGATTAGCATTTAATTCCTTGCATTTAATGCAGCAGCATTTATATCCAATCATAAGCTTGGTATGCAGCTTTTGACTGTACACGTCATAATTATGCTGACGTCATTCTTAAAAACATTCCCGCTTAGTAAAAACGGCTGTATTTTTGTCACTTTGCTCATAAATGACTCAGCTTATTCCTTAGCTGATTTGACTCTTCTCTCTTTGCACATAAGCACTCAGCTGTCAGCTAACTCGATGTAGTTGATTCTCCGATACAGCTGATTCAAGAGTTCAGCTCATTTTCATCTTTTCATGTTCCATCTCTTTTCTTTGACTCTTCTGAGTGTCAACTCAGCTCAATTAACCCTAATTCATGCTTGAGTTCTTCAAATCTTGATTCACATAGTGGTTTTGTGAATATATCGCCTTCGCTTATCGGTTGAGATATATTCCAAGGTGATGTCCTTCTTTTCAACATGATCTCTTATGAAGTGATATCCGACATCAATGTGCTTTGTTCTTGAGTGCAACACAGGATTTTGGGTGATTGAAATTGCACTTGTGTTATCACACATAATTGGAATTTTGTTTTCTTCAACTTCATAGTCTCTCATTTCTTTGTCTCATCCATAAGACTTGGGCACAACACCGCCCGTAGCTATGTATTCTCCGGTTGTGGAGGTGGCTATTGAATTTTGCTTCTTTGAACCAGAAATTAATCTATTTCCAAGCATTTGACATGCACGAGGTACTTTTCTGTCAACTCTACATCCAAAGATAGTCAGTCCGAGTAACCAATTAGCTTGAATCCACCTTCCTTAGGATACCATAAGCCAACTTCTTGGCTTCCTTTCAAATATCTCAAGATTCTTTTGGCATTTGCAGTCATGTGACTTTCTTTTGGAGCAGATTGAAATCTTGCACATACACCTACATCAAAGGTGATGTCCGGCCCGCTTGCCGTGAGATAGAGCAATGATCCAATAAGTGCTTTGTATCTTGTTTGATCCACACGCTTGCCATCTCGTATCCATATCCATTTTGGTCGATGTATTCATTGGTATTTTCTGAGAAGACTTCTCTTCCATACAAAATTTCAACATTAAATCTCGGTGTATTTTGTCCGACTTAGGGAAGGTTCCATCCTTGTTTGTTTTCCTTGGAGTCCAAGGAAGAATGTCGCCTCTCCCATCATGCTCATTTCAAATTTTCTTTGCATAAGATTTTAGAATTTATCACACAGCTCTTTGTTTGTGGATCCAAAGATGATGTCATCCACATATATTTGAACAAGCAAAGATACTCTTCCCATCTTGAATTCCGAGGAGTGTTCTATCCACTTTGCCTTTTGTAAATCCGTTCTCTCGGGAATTTCGATAATGTATCATACCATGCTCTTGGTGCCTGTTTCAATCCATATAAAGCTTTCTTGAGTTTGTATACTTTATCTCCAACGGTTAAATGCCCCGCTCAAATCCTGGAGGTTGTTCAACATACACTTCTTCCTCCAATAACCCATTAATGAATGCACTCTTTACATCCATTTGATATACAGTGAAGTTCTTGTGAGCAGCATAGGAAAGAAACATCCTTATGGCTTCCAATCTTGCTACCGGAGCAAAAGTTTCATCAAAATCTATTCCTTATTCTTGACAATACCCTTTGGCTACCAATCTTGCTTTGTTTCTTACCACAGAACCTTCCTCATTCATCTTGTTTCTGAACACCCATTTAGTGCCAATAACATTTTTATGGGTAGGTCTTTGAACCAATACCCACACTTTGTTCCTTTCAAACTGATTCACTCTTCTTGCATGGCTTGAATCCAATGTGTGTCATCCAAAGCTTGTGACACATCTTTTGGCTCTATTTGTGAGATGAAACAAGTGAACATTGCTTCTTGTTGGGTTCTGGATCTAGTTTCACACCTTCTCTTACATCTCCAATGATTAGTTCGGTGGATGGTCTCTGACCACCTTACATCAAAGTTGGAGTAAGTTAGTGGATTGATCGTCTTGCGGTTTGTGTTATTTTGATCAACTCTCTCATCCTCACTTAGCCGCATATTTCCCATTGTCTTTGAGACTCAACTATCTCATCTTCATCCGGGGTTTATAATTCCGGCTTGACTTCAACATATGGACTCTTCTCGCATGGTTGGTGATTTAGCTTATCGGTGACTCTTCAATGTCTTCTTCATTTACCTTGGGTTCATCAAACACCACATGGATGGACTCTTTGTAACCATTGTCCTCTTGTTGAGTACTCTATAGGCTTTACTTTTTCACCGAGTATCCCAAGAAGATACCTTCATCACTTTAGCATCAAAAGCCTTTAAATTGTCTTTGCCATTATTGTGGATGAAGCATTTGCATCCAAATATTTTAAAATATGCAACATTTGGCTTTTCTCCTGTCCAAATCTCATAGGGAGTCTTTGTCATTTGTCTGTTTATCATGCAACTATTTTGAGTATAGCATCTTTGTGTTTATTGTTCAGCCCAAAATCTTTTAGCGCACTGCTTGGCCTAACATGGTCCTTGCCGCTTCTTTGAGAGTTCTACATTTCTTCTTTTTTCGCAACTCCATTCTTGTGGAGTCCTTGCTTGCAGATAGTTCATGAGCAATACCATTTTCAATACAATCGAGTTATTATTCCATTGACGAACTCGGTTCCTCTCCTTCAGATCTAATCTTGATAATGGTTTGACTCTTCTCATTTTGAATTCTCTTCATCACCGTGGGTAGCTTCGCAAGGTTTTTTCTTCTTACACATGAAAATTGTCCATGTATATCTTGAGTAATCATCTACTACCACCAAGGTGTATTTCTTTCCGCTTATGCTAGCTGGTTCAACTGGACCAAATAGATCCATATGTAACAGTGCAATATTCTTGTTGAAGATGGACATGTCTTTTCTTTGAATGATGATTTGATCGCTTTCCCATCCGGCATGCATCACATACACTCTCCTTCTTGTATATCGAGTCCGGAAGTCCTTCTACAAGATTACTTCTTGCAAGTTTGTTAATAGTTTTGAAATTCGGGTGACTAAAACTTCTTGTGCCACAACCAACTTGATTCACCATTTGTGCTTTTTGCTAGCTATGAGACAAGTGCTTGGTGTTGCAGTTGACCAATATACCACATACATGTTCTTTTGTATCCGCATCCTTGCAACACTACTTCATTAGACTCGGTGTTCTTGATTTGGCACACTCCCATATTGAATCCAACATTATAGCCCTTGTCACGAGTTGACTTATGCTTAGTAAGTTGAAATTGAGGCCTTCAACATATGCAACATCCGTAATTTCTAATCCATTTTTC
The DNA here is from genome assembly GCA_016081115.2 of Rehmannia glutinosa. Lineage (NCBI taxonomy): Eukaryota > Viridiplantae > Streptophyta > Magnoliopsida > Lamiales > Orobanchaceae > Rehmannia > Rehmannia glutinosa. The sequence continues at coordinate 23,872,082 of CM071927.1, read as the reverse complement.
TTGATGGATCCAATGCCTCTTATTTCTCCCCGAGCTTCATTCCTCCGAATATGACTTTTGCACCTCTAACTTCCTTAAATTTTGACAGATTTTTCTTGTTTCTGTCATATATGCGGAACAACCACTATCCATGTACCAGGTTCCTTGGCACTCCGCTCCTTGAACCCGCAATCAAGGAAATTAGGTTTTAGGTACCCATATTTGTGCGGGTCTGAGGGGTTAGTATTGTAAGATGATCCAACCAACCTATAGCCAAATGATTTGACTCTAAGAGGTTGCCATCTATCGTGCCATAATCATAATTAACTTTGGCAAATTGCTTGGGGGTTTTAGGTTCATACAACTGTCTCTTTTTGTCAGTATGCTGTGTATGTGTTTTAGCAATTGCTTTGTTTGGGTAGTTGTGATATCTTTGAGGATAGTGCTTGGGTGCATATGTGTGCTGATGATAGCTCTTTTGCCTTTGGAATGGCCCTTGCTAAGTTATAGGCCTTTGCCATTTTGGCTTATATTCCATAGGTCTTTGCTGATAGTTCACATTATTCCAATCAGCTTGGTTTGGGTAATTTCTACCATTCCCATCATATGTGTTCTTTTCATAGAACTTAAGGGCTTTTGGTAGCTCTGTTTATTCTTTACTGATACTTCCTATTTGGAGTTTCTTTGAGGAACTGGTGGATTTCTTCTCGGCCCTTTCAAAGATACTCAATTTGGCTATTTTCCTTTTCCTTTATAACCGAGGCCAGTTTGCTTGTGGTTGTGCTTTGGAATGAATGTGTGTGCACCATTTGGAGTTTTGGATTTTTGAGATGCTTCATTACTTGAAGATCCTTTTTCCAAAATTATTTTTGGAGCTTGACTTGGCATAGAGGAATTAAATCCTAAGCCTGTCTTATCTCCACATTCTCTTTGGCTCATAATAAGATCATCCAAAGATTTCGATGCCTTAGTGAATGAGGCAATCACATTTTGAGGTCATTTTCCTCTTTTCGTGGGCGACTATCTCTCGCTTTATTAGCTTAGCATTTTCAGCCTTTAAACTTTTATTCTCATCGGCTATGTGACTTAGAGTACTCGGCTCCTTAGTCATTTGGAGCTAGGAAGATCGACACGGGTACGGGACACGGGTACGATACGATACGGGTACAAGGATACGATAATTTTCAAAAATTTAAGGACACGGGTACGACACATTTATATATATATATATTTATAATTTATTATTTTAAATATAATCGTACTAAATATGATAAAGAAAAATTAAAGTTTCAACCATAAAAAAATTCCATAAACGCTCAAATGTCATAAGTCTCAAATTTATCAAAATATTAACAAATTTCATAATCAAAAAATTCAAAAAAACACCAAAAAACTAAATAAAGTCACTCTAATCTAATCAAATAGGAACTGTATTGATCTCATCACCACCATTGCCATCATCAGTAAAAAGTACAGCTTCAATCTCTGGTTCATCTAGTGATAAATTTGCAACCTCGAGAACTCCAGCACCATCAAATGGATCCCATTCATCTCCCCCAATATCCCACATTTTGGTATCTCCCAAATTATAAATCTCACTTTTCCTTGATAATAGGCGAAGATTTGTATGAACATATACTAAATCTTCTGCCCTCTTTGGATTGATTTTATTTCTTCTCATAGAATGAATAAAAGAATAAGTACTCCAATTACGTTCTGAGCAAGACGAAGAACAAGGTTGACCGAGAAGTTTCAAAGCTATGCTTTGAAGTAAAGGTGTTGAAGCTCCATCTACTATCCACCAAGCTTTTGGATCTAAATTCCTCATGTCATGCAATGAGTCAAAATTACCAAATACATCTAAGCATCCCAAAAATCTTGCAAATTCCAAATTAGCATTGGTTCTATCTTCACTATTCGGAAAGTATCTCCTAAAACACTTGTTCCTTTCCTCAGAAATCCTAGTATCTCTATGCGGAGCAAGTCGATTTGTATCCTCTTCAAGCCATTCTTTACTGTAATACCTATATAATTAAAGTAAAAATATTAAATACAAGAAAAAAATTAAAATATTTATTAACATAAGAAAATATACATATAACGTCACATTGGGTTAAGAGAATGAGCCATGCAATGTAGCGGCGTGCAATTCTTGGTCCATCTATCAATGAGTATTGAATGCACATCATTATAAAAAGACGACCTTTCATGTTTGTATATTGCTAGCCTCACTTGCTCAATCATTGTATCCCACATGCCAAAAACCAAATGAAGAGTAGGTTGATCTGTGTCGCACATTCGAAGCATTTCATAGATTGGCTTTGTAAACTCAAGAATGTAGTCTATTTTGTCCCACCATAAATCATTTAGAATTCGTTCTTCTTTCTTAGTTGCTTTTACCACATCATCTTCTCCGTAAGAACTCCATCGTTCACTAATTACCAAATTTTGAAGACCCCGTTTTATAAGCTTGAATCTTTTCAACATCACAATGATGAAGCAAACCTTGTATCCGCAACCATAAGCAACTTCAAATGTACAAACTCATTGAACATAGCTAATCTCATTGAATGATTCATGATAAAATTTCTCGCGAACGAAGCATCATCTGCAGTTTCAGTGATCCAATGACACTCAAAATAAACAATCTCATTCTTTTCAGTATTTCTAGCTGCACAAATATTCTTCAATGCAAGGTTCAACGTATGTACTACACATGGAGTCCAAAAAATATGAGGGTAATCAATCTCAACAAGCATACCAGCAGCCTTGCAAACAGGGGCATTATCAGTAATAACTTGGACAACATTTTGTGGCCCGACCTCCAAGATTGTATTACTAATCAACCTAACTATATAATATTTATCTTTGTGCTCGTTTGATGCATCAACAACCTTTAGAAAAATTGGACCCCCTTCAGAAGTAGCCATAAAATTAATTAGAGGCCTTCTTTGTGGATCAGTCCATCCATCAGTAACAATGCTCACACCCTTTTCAGACCACGTCCCTTTAATTGGTTCGAGTAATCTCTCAATATGTGCCTCTCCTTTTGCAAAAGAGTGGTTCTCAAAGCATTATAACCTGGGGTGAGAAACCCAGAGATCTGATTATTTGCTGCATATGTATATGAGCTTACATAATAGGGATTCCTAGCAATGTGAAATGGCAAACCAGCAGAATAAAACATCCTTGCAATTTCACTTTTCAATTGTTCTCTTGACTCAATATTAAATGCTTTCTCTAAAGTATCGGGCCTCCTTTTTTTCGAGCTAAGAGAATTGATTGAACTAGGAGGTAAAGAAACTTCTTTCGGCTTTGATCGTTCTTCTGCCTCTCTATTCATTCGATTCAATTCAATCAGGTACTCTGAAGTTACCTTAGAACATGCACGAATCCCTTGACCAGACACTTTCAACAAATGAGCTTTTACTCTAGAGTAAGAACCACGAAAAGATACTTGGCAAAAATTACAACTCCATTTTTTATTTCCACCACCACCATCTGGTCTATTTTCCAATGTAGTTACATATGCCCACAGAGGATTATTTTCATCATGGGATTCTGAGGACGTTACATATTTACCTAATGAAGGTGAACTCGAGGACATTATGTATACCCTGAAATTTAAATTAAATTAGTCAAATGAATTAATATGTATTAAACTACTTCACAAAGTATTATAAATTTTGTCCCTAATACAATACAGTGAATCGGTTTCACTGATTCAGTTTATAAATTGGCAATTGGCATTATCCAATGTCTAACTACTAATATAAAAATAAAGAGACATGCTTATAGTACACTTTGTCTTTTTATGGCCCATAGACAAATTACTAAAAAAATGTTTTGTGGTCATGGACAATGACTGCCACCAACCCACTCATATCTCTCATCTATCACACTTACACTACATGAGAAAAGTCAGAGCTGCAGTCTTATTTGAATTTTAATAGGTAAATAATAGTCTTCCTTTTTGTGGTCATCTACAAACCCACTTTTAATTTCTACACCTGTTACTCCATATTTTTTGTTTCTCTACTCAACATTTACAAACAATAGGAACGCAGAAAATGGTGAAGAGTAGCATACCCGACACAATGAAGAATCAAGCAGCGAAAAATCAAAAGTTGAACATGATCTTGTGAGACAAGCACGCAACGCAGAGACTGAAGCACTTAGCAAGCAACAAATATGGTTCTAGGGTTTTTTTTTCTCTTTTTGTAGGCTTTAAATTAGATATCTAATATCTCCATCCATATATATCCACCAGGCATCGACTCAAAAATCTTGATGGACACGGCTATTTTCTTTGGATAGACACGGCTCTTTCCTTTGGTACGCGAGTCCCGGCCGTGTCTAATTTTTCTTTTTTTATTTTTTTAATAGACACATGTCCGTGCTTCATAGGCTGTGAGTTTTGGCTTTTGAGTAGGCTGTTTTCCTCATTTAGTAGTGTGTGTGAGGATTTAATGTGTACAAAGTCTTTCATCATTTTGCCTAATGAATCATAAAGATCGAGTGGGTGATGAAGTATGTGTGTCACAATCATTGTCACTAGAATCGAGTGTGATGAGTTAGAGTGTACCTCATCTTCTTGGTCGGGTTGGTCTTGTTCTTTGGCCATTAGATCAGGATCAAGCTTCTTCTTCGAGTCACTTGAGTAGTCGGCTTCACTACTCTCCGAGTCTGCTTTGTGTCTTTTGACTTGACTATCTCGTGATCTCTGCGCCTAACATTGCCTTTTTCTTCTCTTGTCTTCTTTCTCTCAAGACTTTTCTTTCCTCTTCATTCCTGTATTTGTTGATTACAGGATATGGGCAATCAATAGCATAGTGACCAGGTTACTGCGGTTCAAAGATAGATTTTCAACCTTTTGATTAGTTCTTTCCATCCTTGGATTGTCAGCTCTTTGATACTCAACCTTTTGATGCTCTGTTCTTTTGGGTGGCCTATCTTCCCTTGACTTGGAGGGAGATGAGTGTCTTCTCGGAGGATTCACCTTTGCCTCTTTTGTAATTCTTGTTGAAGAATTTGTTAAACCTTTTAACCATCGGGCAATCTCTCTTGGTCAATGACTTCCTTGACCTCGGCTCTTTTACCATCCTTAACTATTAGAGCGACTCTTTTGGGCACTGTTTGTCTCCTCTAGGTCTTTTCTTCTCGGCTCAAATTCGTAGTCTTTGAGATCCGAGAATAGCTCATGGTTGGATGTTTTTGATAAGTCCATGGAGTGTCTTAGGGCCATGACTTTCATTTCCCACTCATTTGGGGAGACTTAGAATCTTCATACACATTTTCTTCGTGTATATTTTTTTTCCAAGTGCGAGATAGTTCATTGGTAATTTACGTGAGAACCGAGCATCCAGTTGATCCAAGGTTTCTCTGCAAGCATCTTAAAATTTTCAAATTTCAGACAAAGAACATATAGTTTATTTTCCTTGATTTGCTCGAGCCTTCACAAATCGGGGTTAGCTTATCCTGATTTCTTTTGCGGTCTTTTGCACGATTTAACTTTGTTGAACATGGCTTTGTCCAGAGTTTTGTAAATAATGTCCTTGGCCACGTTGTCCAAGTTGTATCTTTTTCTGTCATCATTTGTCCATTTAGCTCTTGGTTTTTCAACCATAGCTGGTCTGGGAGCGACATCCTCTTCTCCTTCAGCTGCAGTAGCTCTCCTTGCAGCTATGTTCACTTTTAAGATTTGCAGTGGCCCATCTTCTATTACTATCCACATTTCATCGTGTAATGCTGATAGATGAGCCTGCATACGAATTTTCCAATCATCAAATTCTTCAATTGTGAACATAGGGATGCGTGTCAAATTTGCTTCCATGATAATAACTTTGCTGAGTAAAAGAGTTTTGAAAAATCAAGTGCTAAAGCAAGCTTTGAAAGATTGGAGATCTAGTTCAGTAACCAGTGCGGAAGGCTCAATGAACCAACCGCTCTGATACCACTTGTAGGTCCCAAGGGGTGTGAGTGTAAGGTTTAGAAAGGGGGGGGTTGAATAAACCTTACCAACTTTTCGATTTAGTCCTTTTAAAACGTTCAGAGTTAATACTTCACAGTTGAGTCCTTGATGGACAGCTAAGTTAGTTAATCAGCAGAGTTAGACACTCAACAGACTCGACTGAGCTGTTGATAGAATAACTCAGCTGTTTTGACTAAAACATAACTTGACTGTGATATGTTTTCATCGGAAGACTTAACACCCTTGAATTTGGTTTAAGTTTGTTTTAATACTTGGTTTTAGCACTTTGTTGATTATCAATTGGATAGCAAATTTATCAGCAAATATGGAAATAATATGCAGAAACTAAAGTGCTGAAAAGTAAATGACACAATAAATTTTATAGAGGTTCGAAGATGGGGTAATTCTTCTACTCCTCTCTTCTCCAACTCCTGGAGGAATCCACTAAGTATTGATCAATGTACAAAGTGGTTATCACTCTAGATGCAAGTCTTGATCACACAGCTGACTTGATCCTTTGGGACTCGATCCGGAGATGCCTTGGTCACGCACTGGCTTCTCGCACGACTCGGCTTCTTTCTTCACAGGCACCGCCTTTGCTACTACTGCCCACTTGCTCAAGCTTCTTGGATTTGATCACGAAGCCCTCCAAAAACTTGAGACTGGTTCGACCTTGAACCTTTCTACAATCATTCGTGGAATGTAGACCCCTTGATTCTTCAAATGTTTCCTCTTCAACTGATTGAAGTTGTCTTTCCTTCACAGGTGAGTGTTGGATTGATTTCCTTCGTAATGTAGGCTTGAGGATTGAACTTGTATGACCTGAGTAGGTTATAGTTCGAATAATAGCTTGAAAGTTCCAGGTCACGATCTTTTTTTTTCTCAAATAGATTCCTCAACCTTTTATAGTGTTCTTTTGAAAATTTACCCGTTGAAGAGATAGGTTAATTTTCAAAAGACACTTGTGGTCGTTGGCTTGTCTTGTTGCAGTTCTTGGAATTGACATTTCCTCGTATGAATGAATCTTCAGCTTTTTAGAGTTCTGACACAGGTGCAGAGCTTCCCATTGGCTTATTCCTTTTGCACGCTTCTAGGACTGAGCATTTTAAGAAAGACGGTATGGAAGTATTACTTGTTTAAGAAATTTTCTTGACTTCTGTGCAACGGATATCTTTCAGTTATCTCAACTTGACTGCATTTCCTTGACTTCCCCAGGTGACTTCGAGTCAGCTTTCAATCATTGGATGACTCATCTATCACTTCAGCTTGAGACTTGGTTATCTTGAGTTGACTTGACTTACACTTCACTCAGCTGCATCTCAGCTGCACCTTCAGTCGAGTTCCTGTCTTCTCTTCTTTGCCACCTCAGCTGCCTCACAGCAGAGTCTTCCTTTTAGTCTCCAGTTGACTTCTTGCATGTTCGGGCATAGGCGACTTAACTCGGCTCGACCACCCTATCTATTACAATGCAATTTACAACAAAAATGGGGTGCCAACATTCTGTTCTAAGTTTTACATGGCATTCATCAAAATCTAAAATTAATATCCCAACACACTACTTCTTCCTCTTCCTCTGGGTGTGTATTGTACTGGGGCCTTCTTCTTCCCTTTGGTGAGTGACCGGCAGAGTGATCGAGAGTGATCGCGCCGATGTCGCTGCTGTCGCCTTCTTCACATAGCTTGAGGCCTTTTTCCCAATACAAGTCCCGGCTTGGGCCATGGTCATGTTCACGAAGTATCCTCGGATGCGGCGTCTTGAATTCATCAACGAGATCTTGGCTCGGTTCGACATCCGAAATGGCATCGGTGTCTCTTCTGTAGGAATGCCTCCATATTGTTTGATATATCCATCACTCGGGCATCCATCTTTCCTTGCACCTCCTTCATCCCTCGCTTCTACTATTTTTCGCCGGCCCATGGGTACTGCGGAGTGTTGGAGCGAGAGTCATTGGGTGTTTCTTTGATGATATCAAGATCGACAAATCCTTGTTGAGGGGTTTTAGCAATCATCAATGTCATATCTTTCGAACCTTCCCCCTCTATAGATTTTCCCTTCTTTTCTCTTTTCTGTTCTTCAGCTGTCTTCTCCTTCACAGCTGTGTCCTTCTTCTCAGCTTCATCTCCTTTTAACGCCTTTAGGTATTCCTCTTCCCCCTTTTTGGCATCATCAAAGGAGAGATAAACCCCTGGAAACATGCTAGCAATCATGAAGTCCAAGCGACTGATAGCTGAGTTATGTTTTGAATCTGCTGCGGAGTATGCTGCACGGAATTCGAAGCGAGTGGCTTTCGATTCACCTGCCCACTTTGCTTGATTCGGTAGAGAGAGGAGGCTAAATTTCTTCTCCATGTTCTCCTCCACGTGCAGAAGCTCTTTGCGATGAAATTCACGCAGCAGTTCCATTTTTGTGGTATGGGAGGTATGCATTCTGTCAATATTTTCCTGCATCCTCCTTTTCATGTCAACATTATCAGCGCTCCAGACTAGCATTTTATTGAACAATGTTCTGAAGTAGCGAACTTGCTCCACGCGCATTGTCTGCTGTTGTTGCCACCATTCCCGGATCCTGACAATTATTCCTCGCAGATCGACAGTAAGATTAGCGTCTCGGTTATCCAGTCTCATGTCTAGTGAGGCTTGGTGCCTTTCCATCTTCTCTATCTCCGCAAATATGGCCTTGAAAACTTCTCGAACCTCAGCTGTCACCTCTGTCTCAGCTGGCGGCCAAGCAGTGTCAAAGTCGAAATCTGCTGGGATGATGGTGTCTATTGGAATGACGGGATCAGGTTTATGGAAACATTGTCGATCTGTAGCTGATTCTTCAAGAAGACCAGGTAGCTCCAGAGAGAAAGGGAACGATTCTTCAAATGGATCATTATGGACAACGGGAATATGTTCAATGGTAACTCGTGCCCGTGATGTGCCCGGCTGCGTCGATTCTGCTGCAGCTTTGGGAGCTGCGTGATTGATCGTGATTCAGGTGGGGTCTATTGTGGTATAGACCCAGCTGGCTGAGCCTCAGCTGTCTCAACAGCTTCGTCGGTCTCGGCTGGTGCTTCCTGTTGAGTTGTCTAGTCCTCGGCCGTATCAATGGCGTCATTGGAAGATGATGAGATTTGGAGAGGTGGCTCATCATCGAAATTGAACTTTTGACGAGCAGCCTTGAATTCTGGCTTACTCGTACTGGGAAGAATGTCCTCAGCTGAGTCGGTTGGATTTGCAATGGGGGATGACTCAGCTTCATCTTCACCTTCAGATCCCAGAAATGTTACATCCAGATTGTCTTGGGAATCGTGAAGAGCATTTATATCCTTCTTAGATGCATCAATGATAGTAGGAGGGATGTTGCCGCTTCTCGTCTCTTTACCCCGGGAAGTCTCAACCTCTCGTTGGCCTTCACTACCTCCCGCAATCTCAAGCGCGAGGCCTTGGACAATCCTTCGGCAGACTCAACCGTCTTAGGGTCTTGAGGTGGCATCCACCGGAGTCTCAACTCCATGGATTGCACTTTCATTGCCCAGTGTTAACTCCCGGCAGATCCATCTCGTGCCTCGACCGCATCGGCGCGTCATTGGCTCGCAAAGCGATTTGGCACTTCGATTGAGACAGTCTCAACTGTCTGAGCCTCATCAGTGACAATTTGTTGTGTATCCATTTGTTTTTCCTTCTCCACTTCGCCTCCAAGATTCGTTGTGGAGTCACCGCAGATTCTCCGACATTAGCCTAGCGGTGGAGGGAGTTTCCCCCTTAGCCGGCACACCCGGTGAGTGACTTGGATTGGGGTCACTCGTCTCGGACTCCCAACTATTCCCTTTGAGTATTCAGCCGTTGGGGCGGTGGTAAGACACCTTCATTAGGGGTTGGCTTGATTTGGGGTCCCCAAGTTCCCGGTTCATCGCCCGTACCCTTAATGCCTTCATCGAGTGAGCAGGGAAGTGGTGGCGGCAACAACGGTTGCAATTCGCGCACCACTCCCATAGGATCAATCTCCGATTGTGATTTGGAAGATTCCCCTGGTACTTCCATTAACGTTGCTCATGTAGGACCCTAGATTCCCGCATGGCTTCTTTGCATTTCCAATTCTTCTCAGTAGCGGAGGAGGGTCGAGATCCTCATCACTCTCGAGAGGATGTCAAGATGAGGATGTGTATGATCGGTGGTTCGATAAGGGGCAGATCTTTGGCCTTCTCACGAGCTTGACTTCCTCGCGCCGCTTCTCCTTGTCTTTGAAGATCGCAAGATATCATGCGATTTTTCTTCATCGATCTTGGACCACGATGGTCAATCCAGAAAATTCAACAGCTTCTTCTTCTTCTTCTTCAATAAACTCCGGTCTTTGGAACTGTTTCCTGGATCGACTCAACTTCCACTTCCTCCATTCTCGCATGAGGCGATTTTGGATGTCCGGATATGGTGGGGATAGGATCATCACATCATCATCTTCTTTATCATCATCTCCTGTTGCCCTTCATTTTCGGAATAGAAGGCAACATACTCTTGCTCAACTCCTTCAAGAAAGACATCGGGGGACAGTGGAGATATAGTCTGTCGGCCAGGAGAGTCTCTTTGTCTCTCACCGCCTTGTTCTTCAATCGCCCCTGCCCACGGTACTGGTCTTTGACTTGCCTCTGATCGACTTCGACGAGACTTGGCAATTGCATCAATAATCTCTCGGAGACTCTACTTCTCATTTGTTTCGCGATCTGTTCGGTGAGTGGCAGACTCAATTGTTTTCTCAAGCTCTGACCGCTTGAAGAGTCTTCTCCTTTTGGTCCTTACCAGAGGAATTTCTGGTTCGGATGCAATTTTCTCCGAGTCCTAGGCGGTGGGGGCCGGTGCTATTGTCTTTTTCCGAGGAGTCGCCTTCTCGGCTTATCGATCCTCCTTTTCTTAATAATGGAGAAGGCATTTGGGATTCCTTCTCCACTGCGCACAAGGCTGGGCGGTGACTCGGCTGCAGGGGCAGGTGCAGATTTCTTTTTCTTTGCTGCAGGGGCAACAGTCTTCTTTGAAGCTGTAGGGGCAGTCTTCTTCTGGGGAGAGGATGAGACATCTGTTTCTTCAGGGCTAGCTGATTCTCCCTCACTCGTATAATCCCTCTTGGCGTATGCTCTCTTCTGTGCTCCAGGAAAGGTTCGATCGGAACATTTTCTTGTTTACATGGAACGCCTTTCCATGTCGAAGAGGGACTCCCTTCACTTCCATCATCCGACCAATCACCAGGCCATATCCCAAAGATCCTCCAAACGAACCATCCTCCTTGAAGGATTTATTCCCAATATTCTGGCAGAGTCTGCTGTATACAAACTCAGACCAGTTCACCTTCTTCTCCTCCATGATCGCAACCATCACGATTAACTTGGTTTTGGACAGCTGATTAAAGCTTCCAAACTTGATATCTATGCATTTGGCAACAATGTCTAACAACTTGTGGTAATCCTCCTTGGCTGACTTCTTTCTTATTGTGTAGACAACCTTTTTGCAAGAGTCGGGTTTGGCTACTTCCTTCCATGCGGCGACCACATTTACATCCGCCCCGTAGATCTCGGCCTCCTTCCCGGTAGGTAGCAAGCGGTGCTCTGCCAAATCCTTGGCAGTGATTTTGACTTCCTTCCCATGAACAGAGGACTTGATGCCCTCGTCGTGAACTTCAGCGTTCACATAGAACTGCGCGACCTCTTCCACGTAGGTCATCTGAAACTCCATCGTGAGAAAAGGTTTCAGTCCAGATTTTTCCAACTTCTCTGCTATTTTCTTCACAGGGGTTTCGTCGACCCTTTTTGATTAGACCTTGAAATCACAGTAGACCCCATGTGGATTTGCTTTCCCATCTTGACAACATCGTAAGTAGATGCCATTTCTTGAAGATTTACCAAACGAAACTTTGAAAATAGGCTTTGAAGGTTTGTAAGGTTTTGAGAGAAAAACTTCTTTCTTTGCTTTTTAGAGAGATGAACAGTTTTGGTAAAGTGAGAGAAAGTCGGACGAAATGGTATATGTATGGGTTATGAAAGGACGTGCGGATGGTTTTTGAAATTTGATCAAGATCAATGGCTCAGATTTTGCACACCGATCAATATTTAATTTCTCGCATTTAATGCAACAGCATTTATATCCAATCGTAAGCTTGGTATGCAGCTTTTGACTGTACACGTCATAATTATGTTGACGTCATTCTTAAAAACATTCCCGCTTAGTAGAAACGACTGTGTTTTTTTTTTGCTCATAACCGACTCAGCTTGCTTCTTAGCTGATTCAACTCTTCTTCTCTCCATTCACATCGTGACTCAGCTGTCAGCCAACTCATTGCAGCTGACTTTCCGATGCGGCTGATTCACTTAGCTGTTTCAAAAGCTCCGCTCTTTTCCCATCTTTTCATGTTCCATCTCTTTTTTTTAGTCTTCTGAGTGTCAACTCAGCTCAATTAACCCTTATTCATGCTTGAGTTCTTCAAATCTTGATTCACATAATGGTTTTGTGAATATATCAGCTAACTGCTTATCAGTTGAGATGTATTCCAAAGTGATGTCCTTCATTTCAACATGGTCTTTTATGAAATGGTATCCGACATCAATGTGCTTTGTTCTTGAGTGTAACATAGGATTTTGAGTGATTGCAATTGCACTTGTGTTATCACACATGATTGGAATTTCCTTTTCTTCAACTTCATAGTCTCTCAGTTGCTGTCTCATCCATAAGACTTGAGCACAACAGCTGCCCACAACTATGTATTCTGCTTCAGCTGTGGATGTGGCTATTGAGTTTTGCTTCTTGCTGAACCAGGAAATTAACCTATTTCCAAGCATTTGACATGTACCTGAAGTACTTTTCCTGTCAACTCTACATCCAGCATAGTCAGAATCTGAATAACCAATTAGCTTGAATCCACCTTCCTTTGGATACCATAAGCCAACTTCTTGGCTTCCCTTTAAATATCTCAATATTCTCTTGGCTGCAGTCATGTGGCTTTCTTTAGGAGCAGATTGATATCTTGCACATACACCTACAACAAAGGTGATGTCTAGCCTACTTGCTGTGAGATAGAGCAGTGATCCAATGAGTGCTCTGTATCTTGTTTGATCCACAGGCTTGCCATCTGCATCCATATCCATTTTGACTATGTATTCATTGGTATTTTCACAGAAGACTTCTCTTCCATACCAAATTTCTTCATTAATTATCTGGTGTACCTTGTCTGACTTATGAAGGTTCCATCGTTCAGCTGTTTTACTTGAAGTTCTAGGAAGAATGTCAGCTCTCCCATCATGCTCATTTCAAATTTGCTTTGCATGAGGTATGAGAATTTATCACACAACTCTTTGTTTGTGGAACCAAAAATGATGTCATCCACATATATTTGAACAAGTAGTATACTCTTTCCATCTTGAATTCTGAAGAGTGTTCTATCCACTTTGCCTTTTGTGAATCCGTTCTCTGTTAGAAATTGTGATAATGTATGATACCATGCTCTTGGTGACTGTTTCAATCCATATAGAGCTTTCTTGAGCTTGTAAACCTTGTCTCCAAGAGTCTTCTGCTCAAATCCTGGAGGTTGTTCAACATAGACTTCTTCTTCCAATAATCCATTCAGGAATGCACTTTTTACATCCATTTGATATACAATGAAATTCTTGTGTGCAGCATAGGCAAGAAACATCCTTATTGCTTCTAATCTTGCAACAAGGGCAAAAGTTTCATCAAAATCTATTCCTTCTTCTTGGCAATACCCTTTGGCTACCAATCTTGCCTTGTTTCTTACCACAGAACCTTCTTCATTCATTTTGTTTCTGAAGACCCATTTTGTACCAATGACATTTTGATGAGTTGGTCTTTGAACCAATTCCCATACCTTATTCCTTTCAAACTGATTCAGCTCTTCTTGCATGGCTTGAATCCAATGTGTGTCATCCAATGCTTGTGACACATCTTTTGGTTCGATTTGAGATATAAAACAAGTGAACATGGCTTCTTGTTGAGCTCTGGATATGGTTCTTACACCTTATCTTACATCTCCAATGATTAGTGCGGTGGATGGTCTCTCGGCCATCTCACATCGAGGTTGGAGTAAGTTATTTGGATTGATCGTCTTGCGGTTTGTGTTATCTTGAGCAGACTCTCTCATTATCACTTAGTGCAGATTGTCCATTGTCTTTGAGATTCACTATCTCTTCTTCATCTCGGTTAATTGCTCGACTCGACTTCAACATAGGGACTCTTCGCATGGTTGGTGATTGACTTGTCATCTAACTCTTCAATGTCTTCTTCATTTACCTTGGGTTCATCAAACACCACATGGATGGACTCTTCGTAACCATTGTCCTCTTGTTGAGTACTCTATAGGCTTTACTTTCAATTTGAGTATCCCAAGAAGATACCTTCATCGACTTTAGCATCAAAAGCCTTTAAATTGTCTTTGCCATTATTGTGGATGAAGCATTTGCATCCAAATATTTTAAATTATGCAACATTTGGCTTTCTCCCTGTCCAAATCTCATAGGGAGTCTTTGTCAGCTGTCTGTTTATCATACATCTATTTTGAGTATAGCATGTTGTGTTTATTGCTTGACCCAAAATCTTTTAGCGACCTGCTTGACTAACATGGTCCTTGCCGCTTCTTTGAGAGTTCTGTTCCTTCTTTCGCAACTCCATTTCATTTGTTGGAGTCCTTGCTGCAGAGATAGTTCATGAGCAATACCATTTTCAATACAATCTTGAGTTATTATTCCATTGGCGAACTCGGTTCCTCATCGAGATCTAATCTTGATAATGGTTTGACTCTTCTCATTTTGAATTCTCTTCATCAGCCGTGGTAGCTTCTGCAAGGTTTCTTTCTTCTTACACATGAAAATTGTCCATGTATATCTTGAATAATCATCTACTACCACCAAGGTGTATTTCTCTCCGCTTATACTAGCTGGTTCAACTGGACCAAATATATCCATATGTAACAGGTGCAATATTCTTGTTGAAGATGGACATGTCTTTTCTTTGAATGATGATTTGATCTGCTTTCCCATCTGGCATGCATCACATACACTCTCCTTCTTGTATACTGAGTCTGGAAGTCCTTCTACAAGATTACTTCTTGCAAGTTTGTTAATAGTTTTGAAATTCAGGTGACTAGAAAGCTTCTTGTGCCACAACCAACTTGATTGGTTGTGCTCTTTGCTAGTAGACAAGTGCTTGGTGTTGCGATTGACCAATCCACCACATACATGTTCTTTTATCGCATCCTTGTAGCACTACTTCATTAGATTCAGTGTTCTTGATTTGGCACACTCCCATATTGAATCCAACATTATAGCCCTTGTCACAGAGTTGAGTTATGCTTAGTTGAATCCCACAGTGTTCTTGATTCTGCATTCTTGCAAGTTGAATCCAACTGTCTCTTCTTGATCTTTTCTTCTCAGATCAAATTCATAGGCTTTGAGATCTGAGAGTAACTCATGGTTGGATGTTTTTGATAGATCCATGGAATGTCTCAAGGCCATGACTTTCATTTCCCACTCAGTTGGGAGACTTCTTAGAATCTTCATACACATCTCTTTCTGTGCATATTCTTTCCCAAGTGCTGACAGTTCATTGGTAATTTCAGTGAATCTAGCATCCAGCTGATCCAAGGTTTCTCCTGCAAGCATCTTAAAGTTTTCAAATTTTTGTACAACAACATATAGCTTATTTTCCTTGATTTGCTCAGAGCCTTGACAAATTAGAGTTAGCTTATCCCAGATTTCTTTTGCAGTCTTGCATGATTTGACTTTGTTGAACATGGCTTTGTCGAGTTTTGTAAAGAATGTCCTTGGCCACGTTGTCAAATTTGTATCTTTTTTGTCATCATTTGTCCATTCGGCTCTTGGTTTTCAACCATAGCCAGTGCGGGAGCAACATCCTCTTCTTCTCCTCAATTTTGCAGCACCCTCCTTGCTTGTTTGTGTTCACTTTTAAAATTTGCGGTGGCCCATCTTCTATTACTATCCACATTTCATCGTGTAATCTTTGATAGATGAGCTGCATACGAATTTTCAATCATCAAATTCCTCAATTGTGAACATAGGGATGCGTGTCAAATTTGCTTCCATGATAATAACTTTCTTTGAATAAAAGAGTTTTGAAAGATCAAGTGCTAAAGCAAGCTTTGAAAGATTGGAGATCTAGTTAAGTAACCGAGTGTGGAAGGTGAATGAACCAACCACTCGATACCACTTGTAGGTCTAAGGGGTGTGAGAGTAAGGTTTAGAAGGGGGTTGAATAAACCTTACCAACTTTTCGATTTAGTCCTTTTAAAATAGTTCAGAGTTAATACTTCACAGCTAAGTCCTTGATGGACAGCTAAGTTAGTTAACTAGCAGAGTTAGCCACTCAGCAGGACTCGGTGATTTGTTGATAGAATAACTCATTTGCTTAGTCTAAGGCTTAACTCAATCGTGACATGTTTTTATTGGAAGACTTAACACCCTTGAATTTGGTTTAAGTTTGTTTTGACACTTGGTTTTAGCACTTTGTTAAATATCAATTGGATAGCAAATTTATCAGCAGATATAAAATAATATGCAGAATTGAAGTGCTGAAATGTAAATGACACAATAAATTTTATAGAGGTTCGAAGATGGGGGTAATTCTTCTAATCCTCTCTTCTCCAACTCCTGGAGGAATCCACTAAGTATTGATCAGAGTACAAAGTGGTTATCGGTCCAGATGCAAGTCTTGATCACACGACTAACTTGATCCTTTGGGACTCGATCCGGAGATGCCTTGGTCACACGCTGGCTTCTCGTCCGACTCAGCTTCTTCACAGGGCAACTGCCTTGCTACTACAACTCACTTGCTCAAGCTTCTTGGATTTGATCACGAAGCCCTCCAATAACTTGAGATTGGTTCGACCTTGAACCTTTGTACAATCCTCTGTGGAATGTAGACCCCTTTGATTCTTCAAATATTTCCTCTTCAACTGATTGAGGTTGTCTTTCCTTCACGGTAGGTGTTGGATTGATTTCCTTCGAAGTTTTTGGTCTGAGGATTAAGCTTGAATGATTTGAGAATATTTTGTAGCTTACAACTCAATTGATAGCTTGAATGTTCATAGTCAAGGTAACCTCTATGTCTCTTTTTCTAAATTGATTCCTCAGCCTTTTATAGTGTTCTTTTGAAAATTTGCCCGTTGAAGAGATAGGCTAATTTTCAAAAGACACTTGTGGTCGTTGGCTTGTCTTGTTGCAGTCCTTGAAATTGATATTTCCTCGTATTGAATGAACCTTCGACTTTTGAGTTCGACACAGTGCGTGCTTCCCATTGGTTTATTCCTTTTGCACGCTTCTCGGGATGAGCACTTTAAGAAAGCGATATGGAAGTATTACTTGTTTAAGTAACTTTCTTGACTTACGTGCAACGGATCCTTTTCGATTGTCTTGACTTGATGCAGTTCTTTAACTTCCCGGATGACTTTGAGTCGACTTCCAATCATGGATGACTCATCTGTCACTTCAACTTGAGACTTGGCTATCTTGGGTTGACTTGGTGACACTTCTTACAACTCGCATCTCGGTGATACTTCTCAATCGAGTTCTTGTCTTCTCTTCCTTGCCATACTCAATTTGCCTCATGGGAGTCTTCATTCTAGTCTCCGGTTGTCTTCTTGCATATTTAGGCATAGCTGACTTAACTCAGCTCGAGCAGCCTTATCTATTACAATGCAAATTATAAAGAAGATGGGGTGCCAACTTTCTAGTCTAAGTTTTACATGGCATTCATCAAAATCTAAAAATAAGTTTCCCAACATTACCTTCAAAGATTGCGTTACAGATTATCTATACCCAAAACAAGGAAGCCAAAACCGGCAACCATTTAATGAATGAAAGTGATCATCTGATCAAGAATGAACAAAGCTGAAAATTCTAACTCATGACTCTTTCAATCAACCAAAACTCTATGCGAGCAAGTGTAGTATAGATCCTTTGCATTGCCATATATATCTGATATACATATCCAAACAACATCCACATATTCATCCGACTTCCCAGAAATTCAAAAAAGCCGAAAATAGCTTTTATCAGAAAAAAGCTCAAATCAACTTTTTTCCCAAATCAACTTTTTTCCCCAAAAAAGCTGGAAAAACAGAGAATAAAAAACCAGCCCCTACCAGCAGAACCGACCACGAATAAAACCAAACAAGCATCACCAGCAACTCAACACAATCAAGAAGAAATTAGCAACTCAAAACAACAACTTCTCAATCATCAATTACCACACAACAACCCCTCCATATTCAATCCCCAGCAGCACCCATCCATTCTCAAACAATCATCAAATATATTGTGAAAACCAAACGAATGCATAAACACACACACAAACACATATTAAACCACACGAATGCATAAAACAAAACCAAACTGGGGAAGAACTATATACTAAAACTGCAAAAAAAAACTCCTAGACACCACCAACAAATTAGGGCACTGATATTGAAAAAAAATTTGGGCATGAAAATCAACTTTCAGAAATTAGGGTTTAAAAAGATTTGGGGACTTTAATGGATGGGAAAAACTCACCAACAAATCACTCCGAGATACAGCGACCGAGCTCCCATTCTGCGCGGTGGATGGCGGTGGACGGCAGTGGATGGCGGTGGAGCTGAGTGGCGGCGTGGAGCTTGCGGTAGACGTCTTCTTTTCTCGTTCAGTTCTCAGCCTTCATGTTTCTCATTTTTTTTGATTAAGTTATTTGAGTTGTTTAAGTTGCTAATACATAACTTTTAGATATTGTGGTGTTTGATTAAGTTGCTATTACTCAACTTAAAGTTGCTAGTCTTTTTTATTTATATTTATGTTTAAGTTGCTAAAGTAAAAAGTCTAACTTTAAAGTTGCTAGTTATATTTTTGGACTTATGTTTAAGTTGCTAAACCAAAAGGTTTAACCTATAAAGTTGCTAGTTATATTTAATTATTATTTTTTTCAAATGAATTAAAATAAAAATTTGATAAAAAAAAATATTTACAATGCCCAACACTTTTCGAATTATGCTAAAGTTGCTAAAATAAAATTGATAAGTTAACTAAAAGTGATAGTTATACTATGAGATAAAAAATTGATAACAAAATAAAAATTAACTCTTAGCACTTTTAGAAATTTGCTAAAGTTGCTAAAATAAAATTGATAAACTAACGAAAAGTGCTAGTTATACCATTAATATAAATAATAAATAAGGACATGAAAATGCCTATCGACTCAGGTTTATAACTGTTGTTAAAATTGTTGTCTTTAAGGAAAAAACTGACCCTAATTACAATGGTGTAACCAACCGTTGACGAAAAGGATGAATAAATGTTGTATTTTGAAAAAGATTAGGCACTAATCGACAACGGATTACAGAAACATTGTCGAAGACCCAAGAAACGTGTTGTAAAAAAATAAAAAGACCGCTAATAGACAACGCTTCAAGAAAGTATTGTCTTAGCCTCGAGTGAACTGTTGTCCTTAAAAAAAATCCGCTCATTCACAATGGTTTAACGAAAATCCGTTGTGAATACCTATAAGGACAACGATTTAGCTAAAATCCGTTGTCTTTGGGGTGGTGTTGTTGAGCATTTTTCTTGAAGTGCTTTCACAAGAATTATAAAATCCTTATCAGTGAAAACACTAATACTTTTCATGGAAAATATTAATACGTTTTATGGGACTGCTAATACTTTTGAGGGAAAACCTTAACATTTTTTAGGGGACGATAAAAAATTTTATTTTGAGAAACCGTTAATACATTTTAGGTTGACTATTTATACTTTTGAGAAAGAAAATTAATACTTTTGAGGACCTTATTTAAATATTTAAAATATATTTAAAAATGCAATGAGACATACGCAGAATAAATTATTTACTTAAATCATACATAAGGGCAACAAAAATTAGCTACCCAAAATCGCCCATTAGAATAGATAAAAACTACGAGTAGAAACTAGAAACCACTTAAAGAACCCAACAACCAAATACTATCTTTTTTAAAATTCAAAACCTCAAAAAAAAAAGAAAAGCAGAAGATTGGTTGAACACGGTGTGGGAGTCCACGCATATACACCGCTATTTGTTGGCCCACTAAATGTTGAGGTTTGCGGACTTTAGTTATAAGGCTTTCTGTTCACTTTTATCAGTTAGGTCATGGCAACCACCTAGCTCGCTTCCACGTGACTAATTGTTTATAAATTGGATTTGGGTCTAGATCTGTCTGACGGATTTTGACCCGTCAGACGGTCTAACAGGAGATTTTGCCTATTTTAATTTATGTAGTATTGTATTTTTAGAAGGAGGGCCAAACAAAACTAAATAATACATACTAAAAAATTGCTAATTATTAAAACAAAAACGAACATGTAAATCACTTCGACATATCACGAGCTTATGATGGTTCCAGCACTAATTTATAATAATTAGATTTGTTCAGTTTTCAATCTTGCACGTCATGATCGACATCTCACTTCTATATGTATAAATATATAATATATATGTATATATTTAGGGTTATATATTTTATTTTGTTTTGTTTTCTTTATCTTCTCACGTTGATTTTAAAATCAAAAAAAAAACTCGCACATTCTCGCCACTAAACACAATAATAGAACTGATGTTCATAAAATATTATTCGAATATTTGAATGGATAAGGCCAGGTTGAATAAGCAAATGAAAAGCTTTCTAATAATGGAAATGATGTTCATAAAATATTATTCGAATATTTGAATGAATAACCCGGTTGAATAAGCAAATGACAAGCTTTCTCCCCAGTCAACTCTGAATCTGATCAATTATTTCAGTGTTGTACATGTTTTTCTTTATCTTTTTTTTTCCCGAAACAAAAGGAGACATAATTGCACGTGTAAATTTCTGTTTTTTTTCCCCTTCTGAGAATAAACTGAAGTTTCACTTTCCTCAAATATTTTATAGAAAAATTGAAAGAACTTGCTAGCACAATTAATTTGGGCCCCAGCTTTTATAAACTTCACCGTTTTTCAAATTGAAATTGTTGTATACAAGAGTACAGATTCAGAATACCTTTAAAATGACAAAGTTACAACACAAAACACAAAAAACTACGGAAAGAGGAACTAGCTATTTCAATTTCTGAAACAGAATAATTAGAAGCCGAATCGAGAAGAATTTTTCCGCAAAGCAATTACTGTGACGACCCACCTCTTTTTAATTACTCGAACTTTTAGAATTAATATTCATGAATAATGTTGCATCAAATATCTAGTTTACACATTTTAAATGTGCGATTTACTCGCTTTATGCATTTTATTTATTTTGAACATTTAGGAACCGATTGCGCCCCTAACTACGGTAATGAATATGAATAGGCATCATGATGACATATTATGGATATTATTATGGAGTTTCGGACTTAAATTTAGGATCGAGATCTTTGGACGATTAAGTGAATTTTCGGAGATTTCCACTAAAGTGCTTATTTATATTTTAGGAGTTTTAGACTAAAATTCTACCTTACATTTTATTATTATTATGACCATCTAATTTATGAAAAACGAGTTTTAATTAACTCTCGGGATTTTTAAAAAATGATAATAGCTTAGTTGAGGATTTTTAAAAAATATCTAATTTTTGCAAGATATTTTGAAAGAGGGTAAAAATGGATTTTCCACCCCCAATCACTCTTGCATTTTATAAAAAAATCCCCCAACACCCTCACTTCTCCCTCACACTCCCATACTTAGCCAAATATCTTCATCATATTCAAGACTTCAAAGAGGTAAAACTTTCTTCATATTTTTCTTTAATTTTTGTCTTTTTCATTTAAGTATGATATGATATTGATCTTATGATAGAACTAATATTAGAAATGTAAATTGATGATGATTACATTAAGTTTAAAAACCTAATTATTGGACTTGAAATATTTAGCCTTTAATTGAGAAAAAATTTAGAAATGATTTTTTTTATTTCATTTTTTTTATTTTGATTTGATCTTGTTATAGAGAAGAAAACACCTTTATTTTCGGACAGAAATATAACCCTATACAAAAATGAATTTCTAGAAATTTGGAGCTATATTTGAACCCAAAACTTGTTGCCTAGTAGATCTATGTATTAACTTTTATTTGGAACTTGAATTATGTTAATTGAAGTTTTGTACCCCAAATAGTGAAACAGAAATCCGAAAAAAGACGTCCACCCTTTAGTAATATCAATTTTTTGGCATATTTTTAGTTATAATTGGGACATTCTTATCAGAGGAACATTTGTAGATAATCGTCTGATAAGGGTCTTTTTATGCATGTTTTATGTGTATATTTGAGAAGAATTTGAGTTATTTTATTGTTAGTTTTGTAAATTTTTGATTGTACATAGTTCATATTACTCCGATGTGATTTTATTCATGTAGATTGACCACTCGAGGCTAATTTTGGTGAATTTCGGACCATGGATTCATGTCAAAATATACCGGGGGGTTTAAGGATGCAAAAACGCTCGAAATCCCAAGCTAAACGCGTCGTTTCGGGGCCTTTTTGGTCTAACACTGTAATGCCCGAGCCTCTCACTACTCACTTGGCTAATATAGTACATGCATTACATGTAATTTATGTGTTATTTGCATTGATATTGACAACGTATAATTCAGTTTACTTTATAGATCATGAATCTTTGCATACTTTCAAAGTTCTCAAATAATATTGGTTGTCGAGCCCCATAATTTAAGTAGATTGTTTGTTCATTGACAGAGAAAAGTCTAGCTGTCAAGCTATTAGATACCATCACATTATACGTGGTAAACTTAGAAGTGAAAGGTTGCATCAATGTGTTTATCAAGGTAAATTATATAACAAATTAGCATAATTCTAAATATAAATATATGTATATATATGATGTGTTTAGTAGAAATATCACTTTAGAATAAATTAATGTATTTGTTATATATTTGATCATATAATATATATATATGATGTGAGACTACAAATTCATGACATGTATATCTGGGGCTACGTGTGCAATTCATATATAGAGATAATTGTTAGAATTACCCACATAGGATAAGTCAAACTCTTTTTTAACCTAAAAGATAACAAACCATCTTTTCTACCCACTTTTTGTGTTCTTTTACCAATTTACCCTGAAAAGTAGTTTCACTTCATTAAGTAGATCTAACTTCTAACTTTATCTTCTCTCTCTTTCTTCTCCCCACTTTATTCTCTCTCTAGTTCTTTTCTTCCTCACCATATCTCAACCTATCTGTAAACCAGTCGAAGATCAAAAAATCAAGGTAATGTGGCTTATCTGTTTTATTGGTTATATTAGTTCATGTTGTTATATATGTAGATAAATGTTTTTTATTTAAGATTTTTCATTTCTTCTCAGTTCAGAAAATTTCCACCTTTTTTAGGTTCAGACTTATGATTCAGATTTAGAAGAATTATTCTCGTGTCACGTTATATATATAACACGTTATATATATATATAACGTGTTATATATATAACACGTTATATAACATCTAACGTGATATATAACGTGTCACGTTATATATATATCACGTTATGCTATATAACGTGATATATATAACATGTTATATAGCCCATAACGTATTATATGTATCACATTATATAGCATATAACGTGGTTATATGCTATATATATCACGTTATGCTATAACGTGATATATATCACGTTATATAGCATAACGTGATATAGCATGTTATATATACTAGAAGACAGTAGCACCTCTGTAACACAACCGGGTACTTCCGCAAAGGTGCGTAGTAAAAAAAATGTGGAATATGCCGATCTACTGATCATACTCGTAGAAAATGCCCTAGACGCCCGGATGATGAAAATTAGAAGAGATGTTCATCTTGGTTGTATGTCTTATATGAACGTGTTGTAATTCCTCTTCTGTTGCCCATTATCTTGTTGTGTGTTAAATTTTTAAGAATGAGGTAATCATTAACACGTTATATCATTATCACGTTATGTATGTAACGTGTTATACATTAACACGTTATGTATATAACGTGTTAGTGTGTTAACACGTTATGTATGTAACGTGTTATACATTAACACGTTATGTATATAACGTGTTAGTGTGTAAACACGTTATCACGTTATATATAACGTGTAGTGTGTAAACACGTTATAATGTGTAAACTCGTTATATATATAACGTGTTAATAGATGACACGCTATATACATAACGTGTTAATACATAACACGCTATATACATAACGTGATAAGATATATATATATATATATAACGTGTTATGTATTAACACGTTATGTATATAGCGTGTTATGTATTAACACGTTATGATGGTCAAAATATAAACAATATACTACTGACTGCCTTGCAACTAATCAAAAATATATACAAATGTACTACTTCTCTACTTCGATTGTACTACTATCCGTACTATACCTAAATATCGAAAATGCAATCCGTTGCCTAATTTTGGCAATCGTCTTATGAACAGTTGCCTTGTTCATTTTCCGGACAATGAGGGACTCAATCTGGACAAGCGCCAATGGCCCGCA
Source organism: Rehmannia glutinosa (assembly GCA_016081115.2). Taxonomy (NCBI): domain Eukaryota; kingdom Viridiplantae; phylum Streptophyta; class Magnoliopsida; order Lamiales; family Orobanchaceae; genus Rehmannia; species Rehmannia glutinosa. The sequence continues at coordinate 23,847,612 of CM071927.1, read as the reverse complement.
ACTGACACTATCTGCCTGCTCAAAACAATCCTTAATCGGGGGCTCGAGAATCTCCAACTCGGGACGAATAGTCTGACCCTGAATAAAGAAGCCTGCGTGCTGCAGCAATGCAGGGAGGATGCGACGTAGTGGTCGTGTCGCTTTGACCCTCGAGGCCCTAATCTCAGGGGTATATCTAAAACGTACAGTGTCGTGTAGATGTATCGCCCCTCCCCGAGGATCCAACCGGCAGGCAACAAAATGTCTCTTAAAATTGCACACCATCAAAACCTAAAACAAAATATTGCAAATCAGTAAATAGACAAAATAAAGAACCAAAAATTAAAAAAGTAATCAAAATTTTATTTTCATTACCTCCCTAACATTTTTCCAGTCTGTCGGATTCCCCCAACCACGAGGACCGCTTCTGATAATATGGACCATCTTGTCCAATTCTTCGGGTGGGACAATCTCCATCTTCAAAGGGTCATAAATGGTGTCCTCGGGGTCTTTGCCATGCAACTTGTCCCAAATGATGTCACAATAATCCTACAAAACAAAAAAAACTGATTATTTAGACACAAAAAATTCTAAGATCTTTTTAAAATTAATTTTACTCACCGGGAGGAACGTATCAATAATCGTGTATTTTCCAACCATTTGAGCATGAGGAACAAACCCAAGAAATTTGGGATCAGACTGGAGGATAGCCAAGTATGCATTGATATGCTGTTTCAGAAACTTACATGTTAATCATCCATTTCAAAATATTATATAACACGTTATGTATAACACGTAATGTTCATAACGTGTTATTTATAACACGTTATAATACATAACGTGCTAGTATCACGTTATGTATTATAACGTGTTAAATAATAACACGTAATGAACATAATAACACGTTATATACATAACGTGTACATAACGTGTTATATTATAACACGTAATGTTCATAACGTGTTATATAATACATAACGTGTTATATTATAACACGTAATGTTCATAACGTGTTATTATATAACACGTTATAATGCATAACATGTTATATATTAACACGTTATAATACATAACGTGTTATATATTAACACGTTATGTACATTACGTGTTATTATATAACACGTTATAAAATACTTACATCATTTTCCATCTCCTTCGTGACATCCTCGAGCTCCCGAAACCAACCCGGCCCAACAGTATACATCAATCCCACATTCCTCCTGTCGTGCCATTCAGATTGAATATGGTTAATTAACAGGAAAGAAAATAAAGAAAATAAAGAAAATGTTTGAAATTGACTTATTTACTCACTCCTCTCTGGAGTCAAGAAACGGCGATACTCATCCGCCGCAATAGCGTCTCTAATACGATTTGTGGGCTTGAATGGGTGATAAGAAAATGGGATGGTTTTTATCTCGAATAGGCCGGCTTTGAATAGTCGCGGGGGGAGGAGGGGGACGAGTGATAGTCGAAGCGGGGGGAGGAGGGGGAGGAGTGATAGTCGTAGCGGGGGAGGAGGGGGAGGAGTGATAGTCTGGCTGGCGGTGGCCTGACTGGCGTGCATGAACTCCTCGTACTGACCCATGAATGGGAACTGGCGCCTAATCTCAGACTCAATAAGCTGCGGAGGCCTCCGATCTACGTATCTCGTGGCATAAAAGGGCATGGGTGGCAGCATTACAACTGTATCGCGTGCCGAAATCAACAAAGTGCCCAAAACAAGAGTTCCTGAACTCCATATATACGTTATGCTCTCCCGAGAAGCTCTTTAACTCCGCGACAATAGTAGTCAGGACTTTGGCTCTGACGTGTCCAGTAATATTAGCTCGGGAATCACGATAAGCCTCCCGCCTCCACGAAGGTCCAACCTAAAATAACATATAACATAATTATATAACGTGATAATCCATAGCGCGTTATAATTAAAACGTGATATAATTTTATATCACGTTATATAATTATAAATTATAACGTGATAATCCAAATCACGTTATATCGCGTTATATCACGTTATATCACGTTATATCGCGTTATATCACGTTATATCGCGTTATAAATTATAACGTGATAATCCAAATCACGTTATATCACGTTATAGTTCTTTATCACGTTATAATTATAACGTGATAATCCATATCGCGTTATAATTATAACGTGATATAATTTTATATCACGTTATATAATTATAAATATATCACGTTATAAAAGACAACGTGATATGTCTTTAACACGTTATATTTATAACGTGATAAGACATATCACGTTATAGTTCTTTATCACGTTATAATTATAACGTGATATGTCTTATCACGTTATACTTATAAGCGTGATATATCTTATCACGTTATACTTATAACGTGATAAAGACCTATAACGTGATAGGTCTTAACGTGATAAGACATATCTCGTTGCATAAAAGGGCATGGGCGGCAGCATTACAACTGTATCGCGTGTCGAAATCAACAAAGTGCCCAAAACAGGAGTTTCTGAACTTCATATATACGTTATGCTCTCCCGAGAAGCTCTTTAACTCCGCGACAATAGTAGTCAGGACTTTGGCTCTGACGTGTCCAGTAATATTAGCTCGGGAATCACGATAAGCCTCCCGCCTCCACGAAGGTCCAACCTAAAATAACATATAACATAATTATATAACGTGATAATCCATAGCGCGTTATAATTAAAACGTGATATAATTTTATATCACGTTATATAATTATAAATTATAACGTGATAATCCAAATCAAGTTATATCGCGTTATATCACGTTATATCACGTTATATCGCGTTATAAATTATAACGTGATAATCCAAATCACGTTATATCACGTTATAGTTCTTTATCACATTATAATTATAACGTGATAATCCATATCGCGTTATAATCATAACGTGATATAATTTTATATCACGTTATATAATTATAAATATATCACGTTATAAAAGACAACGTGATATGTCTTTAACACGTTATATTTATAACGTGATAAGACATATCACGTTATAGTTCTTTATCGCGTTATAATTATAACGTGATATGTCTTATCACGTTATACTTATACGTGATATATCTTATCACGTTATACTTATAACGCGTGATAAAGACCTATAACGTGATAGGTCTTAACGTGATAAGACATATCTCGTTGCATAAAGGGCATTGACATTACAACTGTATCGCGTGTCGAAATCAACAAAGTGCCCAAAACAGGAGTTTACGAACTTCATATATACGTTATGCTCTCGAGAAGCTCTTTAACTCGCGACAATAGTAGTCAGGACTTTGGCTCGGCGTGTCGATAATATTAGCTCGGGAATCACGATAAGCCTCCCGCCTCCACGAAGGTCCAACCTAAAATAACATATAACATAATTATATAACGTGATAATCCATAGCGGCGTTATAATTAAAAACGTGATATAATTTTATATCACGTTATATAATTATAAATTATAACGTGATAATCCAAATCAAGTTATATCGCGTTATATCGCGTTATATCACGTTATATCGGCGTTATAAATTATAACGTGATAATCCAAATCACGTTATATCACGTTATAGTTCTTTATCACGTTATAATTATAACGTGATAATCCATATCGCGTTATAATTATAACGTGATATAATTTTATATCACGTTATATAATTATAAATATATCACGTTATAAAAGACAACGTGATATGTCTTTAACACGTTATATTTATAACGTGATAAGACATATCACGTTATAGTTCTTTATCACGTTATAATTATAACGTGATATGTCTTATCACGTTATACTTATAACGTGATAAAGACCTATAACGTGATAGGTCTTAACGTGATAAGACATATCACGTTATAATTATAACGTGATAACCCTTTGTTCTTTCGTCTTCCCCAAAACTCTCGTCTTCCCCAAACGCCTTCGCCAGACAGTGATTACTAAAACACTAAAATCGAAATCTAATTTAACCTAACCTAAATCAAAACTCGTATAATCCCCCTAAAGCAACAATGTATTCTCCAAACCAAAACCTAAATAAAAAATTAACCAAAAAAAAAAGCCAATAAGAATAAAATCTAACCTCAAGGTCGGCATCGACGGCGGCGGAGGTGGAGGCGGCGGCATCGTCACGGGGAGAACTTGAGGATCTTCGACGGAGGGTTGTCTCGATAAGCGGCGGCCGGCGGCAGGAGGGTGCATCTCACTATCCATCTCACGCTTTGCTTCTCACGATATGGGTGTCTTTTTGCTATTTTTTGGGATTTTTGGCAAGGTGGAAAGTGGGGGTGTTTTGGTTACCTTATTCACTGATTTTGAATTTTGGGGCGTGTTTTGGTCATTTTGGGTAGAAAAGTAGGTATTTTAAATGGGTGGGTAAAAAAGAGGTTTCCCTATCCTATGTGGGTAGTTAAAAAATTTTCCCTCATATATATATATATATATATATATCTATACCTATAACTAACTAATGTGTATATATATATATAGCGTAGAATTACTATTACAAATATATATAGATACACATATATATAATAATTGTGGATAGTTTATCTTAACAAATAAGTATGTGATATAGGCATACATCAGCAAACCATGTGCAATAAAAAGAGCTAACATTCTTATCTTTATCAGCATATAACTAGATAAAAAAAGAAAAAAAAAAAGAAAGAAAGAGATTAACTTGGCCTGCACACTTACCGTATAACCGCCTCACTAATAGTAAGAATTTATATATTCTTATCATCATTTAGCCTAAGAAAAATTTCATCTTTTTAATTGATAGAGTTAGTTTTTAAATTAATCTTTTAGTTGCAGATTATAAAAAAAAAGAAGAAGAAAAGAAAAAAAATTAAATTAAATTAATAATAAGATAAAATTAAAATTTAAAATATACGAGACGGTTGTATTGATTTGTGTAATGTATATTTGAAATTTTAATGTAGGTATATATTATTAGAAGTGAGATTTTGTCCTTAATCGAGTTTGGGGCACTAGGCAATTGATACAAGATAATATAATAATGATGCTTAAAATATTTAGGTGTTTAATATAAAGTTTGAATTATAACAATTGAGATAATAGACTTGGTGTTAGAGAAAGAAAAAGTGACAACTCACATTTTTTTACATGTTATCTTACACCTAAGGTTAGGGATGAAATACAATTAGCTAACTTTCGGTAAGATATCCAAAGGTGAAGGTAAGTGAAAATCCATCTGCAACTACAATGCATGAATATAGTATTTCTTGTCTTATTGATACTAATGCGATTCTGGTATCTTGATGGATGCATTATGGAAACCTTGATATTCGTATGTTGCTTGGTGGATATTGGATTGTGATGATTATTGGTGCATTGAGCATGTCATTCATTGGCATTTGCACGTGCATGCAAATATATGAGCATTGTTGAGATGAGGCATGCACGGCACGATAACTTTCTTTGAAAAGAAAAGATTTTGGTTGGCCACTGCTAGTGCATCGAGGCATGCGAGGCGTGCTTTTATGATATATTTTAGGGTGCAGTGGGTGTTACTCCTCGGAGAATCATAACAGGGGGTGTGCCTCGATGGTCACGAGGGGCGGACCACTTGAAAAGTATCCTTATTGATACGTCGGGGGAAGACTCGGGGATCATTGGGGAAGACAGGGGGTGGACCTCAAGTGGTCCTGGGAGATGGCCCTAGGCGGTGTCAATATAATTATGGCCATGTGATTATTGATATTGTGTTGAGCTCTTTCCGGTGCATAGCAGGTGGGTCAAGGGCCCTATGTTAAGAAATGATTATAAATAATATATTTCAATGCATTTTGTGCACTTCTAGTAAAATATCTTAGAATGCATTTGCATTCGTATTGCAATGTTCATTAAGCATGCATGGTTTTCGCTTACTGAGCATTACCTCACGTAGTTCATGCATTGTAGGTAAATCTTGTGATACTGGATTTCATGGGCTTACTCAGGCAGCTCTTTGGTGCTCTACAGGTTCGCGGGACGGTGTACATGGATGACGACTTTGTTGGGCTATGTTGATGGGTCACCTTTCTCTTTGGTCTTGTATTATATTTTGGTTTAGGGTTGTACCCTCTTTTGAAAACTCGATGTAAATATGTACATGTAAATAGTAGGTGATGTGGGTTATGAGTTTGGTCACATGGAGTGCATTGTATTTAATAACGGGGTTTGTTACCTCTTTTGCTTGTGGATATGGTTTGTCGTTTTCTTACAAGTAAACTGATCTTGCTTGTTCGTTGTTAAAATGTCACAGGTAAAAAAAAATATATACAGGTATATAGGGTTTACGTTGTCAAGTTTCAATTTTTATATTGCTCAGTAATATTATAGTAGTGGTGGGCGTCACAGAGTGGTATTAGAGCCCATATATTGGTTCTGTAGACTTTCCATGTACACGAACTCAGAACTCGTGGAGCTCAAGCATGCCAATAAGTTTTACTTTATTGTCTGGTGCATTTTATGTTTCATGAATTATATTGGCCATGTGTTATTAGGCTTCCTCTAAGACAGTGTTCCAGCTATGGTGAGAACTGGAGGTGAAAGTAGTGGTGTGGATATAAACTAAGGAGGGGAGACACCTATACAAACTGGTTATCGAGATAATGTCGTTAATAGACTTACAAAACTCATCCATCAACAATATGAACAAATACGACAACTCATCCATTAAAGGGATATAGCTGGAGAACAAAGAATGGAAATGAAAAGACCACGCCAAAGTATAAATCAAGTCGATATCGTGAGGGAAAGGTTCCGAAAGCTAATTCCACCAAACTTTGACGATCGTGAGATTGTGAAGATTAGTTTCACACTCTAGAGAGTATGTTCCACTACAACAGGGTTCCAAAAGAAGAGATTTTTTCAAGTTCAGCAGCAGAAATCCAACTTTCAACCACGTCAAAGATAACAACAATGGGAACAAGTTAAGCGCCGGCCGATCAAAGTAAGGCATCTATAACACTACTTTTTGCTCAGGTGTAAGATTTAACATTCTAGGAGTTGCACGATAGATACCAGGAGATGTTTTACGTGTGGGATATTGGGAAATTTTGCTAATGTGTGCCTAAATAGTCCAAATCATATAGGACAAAAACATGTACAAGCCAAAGTATTTACTATCACGGAAGCGAGACGATCGTAAAACCCATGGTGGTTATAGGTAAACCGCTTAGCTTTGACAACCCAACATTCGTATTATTTGATTGATTCGGAAGCTACTCATTCATTTGAACCCACCGAGTATGTGAGGAGGGTGGGCGGGATACGATATAGTTGAAGTATGTTACAAGGTAATAATACCTTCGGAGATTTCAAGAAAACTAATCAAATTTTGAGAACTTGTGCTATTCCAATAGAAAATAAAGAACTTTATGCGGATCTATTTATGTTAGCCATGAACGACTATGATTTCATTTTGGGTATAGATTGGTTGTTGAAGTATGGTGCTACAATTGATTGTTAGAGAAAGATAGTGAAATTTCAACCCCTGGGAGAATATCCATTTACCTTCGCTGGAATCACGATCCGCTGAAGATTTCCAACGATATTAGCACTAAAGGCACGACGTTTACTAGATGTTGGCTGTGAAGGAATTGAAGACACAATTCCAGGAATAGCTAGATAAAGGCTTCATTAGACCTAACTTTCGCCTTGGGTGCGTCAGTCCTATTCGTACGGAAGAAGGATGGTACAATGAGATTATGTATTGACTACCGAGAAATAAACAAGGTTACAATCAAGAATAAATACCCGCTACCTCGAATCGACGATTTATTCGATCAACTGCAAGGTGCAACAATATTTTTGAAGATTAACCTGCGATCAGGATACCATCAATTGAAAATAAAAGAAGATGATATACCCACGATAACCTTCAGCACACTATGATTTTCTGGGGATGCCATTTGGGTTAACGAATTCCACAGCCGCTTTCATGGACTTGATGAATCGGGTATTTAGAGATTTTCTTGATAAACTCGTTGTTGTGTTTATCGATGATATTTTGATCTACTCTAGAACCAATGAGGAGCACGTTGAACACTTAAGAATAGTGTTGGAAGTCCTAAAAGCAAAGCAATTATATGCCAAATTTAAGAAATGCAAATTCTAGCTAGATCGAGTAGTATTCTTAGGACATGTCATATCCGGAGCAGAAATCTAGGTTGAAACAAGTAAAGTCGAAGCTATCAATAATAGGCCACAACCCACAAATCCTTCAGAAGTACGTAGTTTTTTGGTTTAGTTGACAACTATCATCGATTTGTAGAAGGATTTTCTAAGATTGCTTCACCTTTAACAAATTGACTAGAAAGAGTGTCACATTCAAATAGACAGAAGCATGCGAACAAAGTTTTCAAGAACTGAAAAATAGATTGACTTCAGCACCAATTCTCTCAATCCCATTAGGTATATGAGTTTTGTAGTTTATAGTAATGCTTCACAGAATGTCTTGGGATGCGTATTTATACAAAACGGTAAGGTGATTGCATATGCGTGTAGACAATTGAAGGATTATGAAAAGAACTATCCTACATATGATTTAGAGCTTGCTGCAGTTGTATTTGCTCTTAATATATGGAGACATTACCTATACGGGGAAAAATGTGAGACCTACACGGAACACAAGAGTTTAAAGTACTTCTTCATACAAAAGAAATTAAATATGAGATAACGAAGGTGGTTAGAACTAGTGAAGGACTACGATTGTGCGATCAATAATCACCCCGGTAAAGCCAATGTTGTAGCAGATGTGTTGAGCCTAAAATCAACACAAAGCAATGCAATTGCGATTCAAATTCTGAAACCAGAGTTCACGGATCTCCAGAAAATGAACGTAGAGGTTGTATTACTGGGAACCGTTGAAGCTAAGTTAGCAACGTTAACACTCCGACCTACGCTACTTGATCGAATTCAACATGAACAATAAGGTGATAATTACCATGCCAAAATGAAGAATGATATTGCCTCTGGAGTGTGTTATGATTTCAAAATATCTGAGAATGAAGTACTGCAATTTAAGGAACGATTATACGTGGTAACAGGGGTAATCTCCGAGAGAATGATCAAGCAGAAGCGCATTCAACGCCATATTCTATACATCCAGGAGCTACTAAGATGTACAGAGATTTGAAGATGCATTACTGGTACCAGATATAAAAAGGGATATTGCGCAATACGTGGAACAATGTTTAACATGTCAACAAATAAATGCAGAACACAAAAGGTCAGCTTGAATGCTGCAACCTCTGCCTATTCCAGAATAGAAATGGGAAAGAATTAGGATGGATTTTGTGATAAGTTTGCCCAAAACTGTCAAGGGACACAATGCTATTTGGAAGATCATAGATAGATTAACCAAATCCGCTCATTTTATTCCTATTTGCTCAACCTATTCAATGGGCCGATACGCGCAACTTTATATATAGGAAGTGATTAGACTTCACGGTGTGCCACTGTCTATTGTTTCAGATAGAGACTCTAGGTTCTTATCTACCTTTTGGAGGAGTTTACAGAAGGCACTAGTAACACGACTATCATTAGCACTGCTTATCACCCTTAGACTGATGGGCAATCAGAACGAACAATACAAACTTTAGAGGATATGCTTAGAGCGTGTGTTCTAGATTTCCAAGGACAATGGACTAAATATCTCCCTTTGATAGAATTCTCATATAACAATAGCTATCAAGCCACAATCGGGATGGCTCTCTATGAAGCATTGTACGGTAGAAAGTGTAGATCGCCGTTTCACTGGGACGAGGTTGGCGAAAGGAAACTTTTAGGCCCATACATGATTCAAGAAATGACAGAAGCTGTGGTGCAAATTTGGCAGAGAATGGAAACTGCTCAGAGCCGACAGAAAAGTTACTTACATCAAAGAAGAAGAATACTAGAAATTTTTTGTAGGAGACCGAGTGTTCCTAAAGGTTGCACCAATGAAAGGAGTAATGTGATTTGGAAAGAATGGAAAGCTCAATCCCAGGTACATTGGTCCATTTCATATTACTGAAAGAATCAATGATGTTACCTATAGACTCGACTTGCCCACGTCAATGGCTTAAGTGCACAATATTTTTCACGTATCAATGTTGAGAAAATACGTTTCAAACCCATCTCATATTTTGAAACACGAACCAATAGAATTAAAATCTGAATTGAGCTACGAAGAGATACCTGTGGAGATATTGTCACGAGAAGTGAAGAAACTCATGAATAAGAAAATCCCTTTAGTCAAAGTACTTTGAAGAAATCAATCAGTAGAGAAAGCTACATGGGAAAGAGAAAACGAAATGAGAGCTAAATACGCTGACTTATTTCGTTAAGTAAAATTTCGGAGACGAAATTTTTATAAGAAGGGGAGGATATAATACCCGAGCCTCTCACTACTCACTTGACTAATATAGTACATGCATTACATGTGATTTATGTGTTATTTGCATTGATATTGACATTGTATAATTCAGTTTACTTTATAAGTCAAGAATCTTTGCATACTTTCAAAGTTCTCAAATAGTATTGGTTGTCGAGCCCCATAATTTAAGTAGATTGTTTGTTCATTGACAGAGAAAAGTCTAGCTGTCAAGCTATTAGATACCATCACATTATACGTGGTAAAATTAGAAGTGAAAGGTTGCATTAATGTGTTTATCAAGGTAAATTATATAACAAATTAGCATAATTCTAAATATAAATATATGTATATATATATGATGTGTTTAGTAGAAATATCATTTTAGAATAAATTAATGTATTTGTTATATATTTGATCATATAACATATATATATATATATATATATATATATATATATATATGATGTGAGACTACAAATTTATGACATGTATATCTGGGGCTACGTGTGCAATTCATATATATATATACCTATAACTAACTAATGTGTATATATATAGCGTAGAATTACTATTACAAATATATATAGATACACATATATATAATAATTGTGGATAGTTTATATTAACCAATAAGTATGTGACATAGGCATACATCAGCAAACCATGTGCAATAAAAGGGCTAACATTCTTATCTTTATCAGCATATAACTAGATAAAAAAAGAAAAAAAAAGAAAGACATAGATTAACTTGGCCTGCACACTAACCTTATAACCGCCTCAAAAATAGATGAATGGCGATACTGATACTCACACAAGGACACACTTCAGATAGGAAAAGAAAGATAAACCCTTAGATATTAACTCACACATCAGACGACATGCGAAGGATTGAGTTTCTTATGATTTAAGTTTCTGGGTGATTATCTCATTGAATGTTACTATCACAGGTAATCTTTGTTTTTCATGTTGTTTATATCTATTTTACATCCATGGTTAAGAAGGGTTGTTCATGCTAAGTCAAAAGTGTGGATTTTAATGTTTTGCTAGGATTTAGTAAGTTGACTCAATTGTTGCCAATTGATAAATTAGTTAGCCAGGCCCCTATAGAAGATGGTTGAATCAAAACCTTCACCTTTTTAATTGATAGAGTTAGTTTTTAAATTAATCTTTTAGTTGCAGATTATAAAAAAAAAAGAAGAAGAAGAAGAAAAGAAAAGAAAAATTAAATTAAATTAATAATAAGATAAAATTAAAATTTAAAATATACGAGACGGTTGTATTGATTTGTGTAATGTATATTTGAAATTTTAATGTAGGTATATATTATTAGAAGTGATATTTGTCCTTAATCGAGTTTGGGGAAATAGGCAATTGATACAAGATAATATAATAATGATGCTTAAAATATTTAGGTGTTTAATATAAATGTTGTATTATAACAATTGAGATAATATACTTGGTGTTAGAGAAAGAAAAAGTGACAACTCACATTTTTACAGGTTATCTTACACCTAATGTTAGGGAGGAAATACAATTAACTAACTTTCAGTAAGATTTCCAAAGGTGAAGGTAAGTGAAAATCCATCTGCAACTACAATGCATGGACATAGTATTTCTTGTCTTATTGATACTAATGCGATTCTGGTATCTTGATGGATGCATTATGGAAACCTTAATGTTCGTATGTTACTTGGTGGATATTAGATTGTGATGATTATTGGTTCATTGAGCATGTCATTCATTGGCATTTGCACGTGCATGCATATATATGAGCATTGTTGAGATGAGGCATGCACGACACGATAACTTTATTTGAGAAGAAAAGATTTTGGTCGGCCACTGCTAGTGCACCGAGGCATGCGAGTCGTGCTTTTATGATATATTTTAGGGTGCAGTGGGTGTTACTCCTCGGAGGATCATAGGGGGTTGTGGGGGTGTGCCTCTCGATGGTCACGAGGGGCGGACCACTGATCAGTATCCTTATTGACACGTCAGGGGAAGATTCGGAGGATCATTGGGAAGACAGGGGGTGGACTCAGGTGGTCCCGGAGATGGCCCTCAAAGCGGTGTCAATATAATTATGGCCATTTGATTATTGATATTGTGTTGAGCTCTTTAGGTGCATAAAGGTGGGTCAAGGGCCCTATGTAAAAAATAATTATAAATAATATATTTCAATGCATTTTGTGCACTTCTAGTAAAATATCTTAGAATGCATTTGCATTCGTATTACATTGCTCATTAAGCATGCATGTTTTTAACATCGAGCATTACCTCACGTAGTTCATGCATTGTAGGTAAATCTTGTGATCTTTGGATTTCATGGGCTTATCTGCAGGCGAAGCCTGGTGCTCCTACAGACATCGAGGACAAGTGTACATGGATGACGACTGTTGGGCTATGTTGATGGGTCACCTTTCTCTTTGGTCTTGTATTATATTTTGGTTTAGGGTTGTACCCTCTTTTGAAAACTCGATGTAAATATGTACATGTAAATAGTTGGGTGATGTGGGTTATGAGTTTGGTCACATGGAGGTGCATTGTATTTAATAACAGGTTTGTTACCTCTTTTCTTGTGGATATGGTTTGTCATTTTCTTACAAGTAAACCGATCTTGCTTGTTTGTTGTTAAAATGTCACAGGTTAAAAAAAATATACAGGTATATAGGGTTTACGTTGTCAAAGTTCACTTTTTATATTGCTCAGTGTTATTGTAGTAGGGGTGGGCGTCACAAATACGGGCAAGGGGTGTTGGGCAACACGGCCGTGTTCTACCGGGAGCAAAAACTTGAAACTTTTGCCCCAAAACAGCCTCCAACACGACCGTGTCGATTGGCTCTACATGAAGAAACATCACGGCCTGGACTTGCTGGGCGACATGGCCGTGTCCGGGGCACTTTTCTGCAACTTTTCCATGCGGAAATTATGGAAAACTCACCAACCAAGCTTTTTAACCATTTTTGTACACCTTTAACACCTTATTTTGTTGCAACATGTCCCCATATTCCCTCAATTATCATATGAATACAAGAATTCACGAACCCAATAATGAATTGGAGCATTTGTTTAACAAATGATGACATTATTAATGTGTTCTTGAACAAAAATGATGTCAATAAAAGCCCAGAGTATGAGTTGGGGGAATCATTCATTGTATATTCATTGATTCATTCTCCCTAAGTTACAAAGCAAAATACATTGAGAGAATAAAAGAGAGGTAGAGTTGGAAGTTGAAGAGCATTAGAGGAGAAGGCTTGGAGCTCAACATCATCAACCAAGGATGAAGTCTTGTATTGGTCTTGAATAAGAGCTAAATACACCATGTTCATTTTATTCAAATCTTCTTGTGTAGTATACTCTTTTATCAAAGCCATGTGTAGCTAAATTTCTAGTGTTTGAATGTAATGAACTATAGAATGAATTTGTGATTAAGATTTGTATATTTTTAATAAAATCTTCATGTTTTGTGTGATTCACTTATATTATGCTTTATTCATTCGAATTGGTATATGCGCAATATTAATTTGAAGTTTATTTTTCACCGGGAAATTGAGAGATTCATGGTGAAATAGAACCTATATAAGTGAAAAGAGTTGCATGCAATCCTAGATATAGGACGACATAAATCTTCTGGATTAGGGTCAAACCTAATATGGGAATTCAAAAATCGTTATAATGCAATCTTGGTAGTTTTAACAAGAAAGAGATTTCAGTTAATTAACTTGAGATTTCTACGGTGTTTGAAACATGAGATTTTATTAAAAGAGGATGATTTTTGCTAAAGGGTTTTTGATTGTATCATTATCTTGTTAAATTACAAAAACATTCTAGAGGGATTTACATTCAACACATTTCTAGCTCTTGATTTCTTATTCTACAATCTACTTTTTATTTGATCTATTGTAAGTTGCAATTATTCCAAAAACTCTGAAAATTGCTAGATTAGATAACAAAAAGACGGTAATTACTAGTACTTACAATCCTCGTGGGAATGACACTCGGTACTCAACAATCTATTCTATAAAACGATAGGTGCACTTGCCTAAGGTTTTAAAGGTAGCTTTTGATCCATCAAGTTTTTGGCGTCGTTGTCGGGGATTGTAATATTAAGAACGCTTTATTTTTATTAATCTAATTCTTTTTTTATTTTTTTATTGCCTTTCATCTTATTTATCCTTGTAAGTTTTGGATTACACTTATCTTTTTTATTTACCGCAGTGCATGCCTACTCGCCACCGAATTTGGAAGCGCGAGACCGCCGGTAGCAACACAGAGGAAAACACTAATATAGACCACGAGGAGGATATTAACGAAGGCAAGGATCTTGTCATGGCGGGTGAACAACAAAGAACCATGTACGACTACGCCAAGCCATCTATGGACGGCACGTCATCAAGTATCGTAAGGCCCACTGTTGCCGCCAATAATTTTGAGATCAAACCAAACGTTATTGAAATGGTGCAATAGTTTGTTCAATTCGACGGCCTACCAGACGAAGATCCCAATAACCATATCGCAAATTTCGAGGAAATTTGCGATACTTTCAAAATCAATGGGGTCTCTGACGATGCCATACGCTTACGCCTATTCCCATTTACTCTTCGGGGACGAGCTAAATAGTGGCTAAATACTTTACCAAAAGGAACAATCACAACATGGAGCATTATGGCTAAAAAGTTCCTTTTGAAGTACTTTCCACAGGCTAAAACCTCACGACTGAGGAATGAAATCTCTTCATTCACTCAAAAAGACGATGAGACCTTGAACGACACCTGGGAAAGTGTAGGTCCCAAGGGGTGTGAGTAAGGTTTAGAAGAGGGGGGTTGAATAAACCTTACCAAATTTTCAATTTAGTCATTTTAAAGAAATTACAGAGTTAACACAAACAACTAAGTCCTTGAGGGACCGCTAAGTTGGTTATTCAGCAGAGTTAGCCACTCAACAGACTCGATAGAGCTGTTGATAGAACAACTCAACTGTTTAACCTGAAACTTAACTTGGCTATATTGGTTTTATCAGCGGAAGTGTTAGGAAATTTATTGTTCAGATTTTGATGAATGCCATGTAAAACTTAGAATAGGAAGTTGGCACCCCAATTTTTGTTGTAAACTGCATTGTAATAAATAGGGCTGGTCAAGCTGAGTTAAGTCAGCTATGCCCAAACATGCAAGAAGACAACCGAGACTAGAAGAAGACTCCGCAAGACAATCGAGAATGGCAAAGAAGAGAAGACGGAACTCTCATCAAGGAGCATCCGAGATGCAATTTGAGTGGAGTATCTGTCAAGTCAACTCAAGAAAAGCCAAGTCTCAAGTTGAAGTGACGGAAGAGTCATCCCGATGATTGGAAGTCGACTTAAGTCACCCGGGAAAGCAAGGAAATGCGATCAAGTCGAGATAATCAAAAAGATCCGTTGTACGTAAATCAAGAGAATTACTTAAACAAGTAATATCTCCATGCTACCTTTCTCGAAGTGCTCACCCGGAAAGCGTGCAAAAGGAATAAACCAATGGGAAGCACTACACCGTGTCGAACTAAAAAGTCGGAGAACAATTCATACGAGGAAATGGCAATTCCAAGGATCGCAACAAGACAAGCCAACGACCACAAGTGACTTTCAAAAAATAAGCCTATCTCTTCAACGGGCATATTTTTGAAAGATCACTATAAAAGGCCGAGGAATGACGACGAGAGAGGGTTACCAAGGTTACATGAACCACGAACATTTCAAGAAAACATTTGAATCAGAACCTAAAATATTCTCAAATCATTCAAGATTAATCCTCAAGCCTACACTACGAAGAACATCAATCCAACACTCACCTGTGAAGGAAAGATAACTTCAATAGTTGAAGAGGAAATTATCGAAGAATCAAGAAGTCTATATTCCACAAAGGATTGTAGGAAGGTTCAAGGTCGAACCAAGTCTTGAGCTTTTGGAGGGCTTCGTGATCAAATCCAAAGAGCTTGAGCAAGTGGGTCAGTAGTAGCAATGCAATTTTGCCTGTGAAGAAGCCGAGTTGTACGAGAAGCCACCGAGTGATCAAGGCGTCTCTGCACCGAGTCCCAAAGGATCAAGTCGGAAATTTGTGTGATCAAGACTTGTATCCGGGACCGTTACAACTTTGTATATCGATCAATACCTAGTGGATTCCTCGGGGAGTTGGAGAAGAGAGGAGTAGAAGAATTACCCCATCTTCGAACCTCTATAAAAATCTTATCGTGTCATTTACATTTCAAAGACTTTAATTCTTGCATCATATTTGTTTAATTTCTTTGACATATTTGCTATCCATTAGATAATCTCTAAGTATTAAATCAAGCTCTAAATCTCTACTTAACCAAACTTAAGGGTGTTAAGTCTTCCAAAAAACAAACCACAATCGAGTTAATTTAAACTTAACAATTTGAGTTATTCCATCAGCCTCGATTGAGTCTGTTGAGAGACTAACTCTCTTGATTAACTAAATTGGTTGTCCACCAAGGACACATGTGTAGTATCAACGAATTTTTAAAAGGACTAAATCAAAAATTTGGTAAGGTTTATTCAACCCCCTTCTAAACCTTACACTTACACCCCTTGGGACCTACAAGTGGTATCGAGCGGTTGGTTCATTGAGCCTTCCGCACCGGTTCTTGAACTAGATCTCCAAACTTTTCAAAGTCCGCTTTAGTACTTAAACTCTCAAAACTCTTTTTATCATTAAAATTTATTATCATGGAAGCAAATTTGACACGCATCCCTATGTTCACAATTGAAGAATTTGATGATTGGAAAATCGTGATGTGTGCTCATCTATCAAAGATTACACGATGAGATGTGGATAGTGATAGAGGATGGGCCACCGCAAATCTTAAAGGTGAACACATCCGTAAGAAGAGCAATTTGAAGGTGAAGAGGATGTTGCTCCCGGACGGCCCATGGTTGAAAAACCAAGAATCGAATGGACAAATGATGACAGTAAAAGATACAACCCGGACAATGTAGCAAGGACATCCTTTACAAAACATTGGACAAAGCCATGTTCAATAAAGTCAAATCATGCAAAACGGCTAAAGAAAATATGGGACAAACTAACACCGATTGTGAAGGCTCGGACAAAGAAATCAAAGAAAATAAATTATCGGTGGTCTGTACAAAAATTTGAGAATTTCAAAATGATCGCAGGAGAAAACCTGGATCAACCTGGATGCTCGGTTCACAAAAATCACCAACGAGCTATCGCACTTGGTAAGGAGTATACATGAAGGAAATGTGTATGAAGATTCTAAAAAGTCTCGGTGAATGGGAAATGAAGGTCATGGCACTAAGACATTCCATGGACCTATCAAGACCTCCAACCATGAACTATTCTCGGATCTCAAAGCCTATGAATTTGAGTGAGAAGAAAAGATCGAGGAAGAGACAATTTGTACCCAAAACAATTTGCTCTAATTGTTAAGGATGGAAAGAGAGCCGAGGTCAAAAAGTCATTGATCCGGAAGAAATAGCCCCGATGGTTAAAAGGTTCAACAAGTTCTTCAATAAGAACTACAAGAGAGGCAAGGGCTTAATCTTCCGGAAGACACTCAACTCCCTCCAAGTCAAGGAAGATAGGCCAACCAAGAGAACAAATCATCAAAAAAGTGAATATCAAAGGGCTCACAATCCAAGAATGGAAAGAGCCGATCAAAAGGTTGAATATCTATGCTGGAATCGTAGGCAACCTGGTCACTATGCCACGATCGCCCATATCCTCGTAGTCAACAAATACAGAATGAAGAAGAAAGAAAGGTCTTGAGAGAAAGAAGACAAGAAAAGAAAAAGGCAATGATGGCTGCAGAGACGAGATGGCCAAGTCAAGAGAGGCAATGATTCGAGAGAGCAGTGGCCGACTACTCAAGTGACTCGAAGAAGAAGCCCCGATCCGTTTGATGGCCAAGGAACAAGATCAACCCGACCAAGAAGATGAGGTACACTCTAACTCATCAAACTCGATTCTAGTGATAGTGATGCGTGACACACACACCTCATCACCCATCGATCTTTATGATTCATTAGGAAAAATGATGAAAGATTTTGAACACATTAAATCCTCACACACACTATTAAATGAGGAAAACAACCTACTCAAGAGCCAAAACTCAAAGTCGACTAAGGAGCCGAGTACTCTAAGTCAAATAGCCGATGAGAATGAAAGTTTAAAGGCTGAAAATGCTAAGTTAATAGCAGAAATAGTTGCCATAGAAAAGAGGAGAATGACCTCAAAAATGTTTTGCCTCATTCACTAAGGCATCTAAACCATTGGATGATCTTATTATGAGTCAAAGAGAATGTGGAGACAAGACAGGCCAGATTTAACTCTCTGTGATATGTCAAGCTCCAAAAGTAATTTTGGAAAAAGGATCTTCAAGCAATGAAGAGTCTAAAAATCTAAAATTCAAAGGGTGCACACACATTCACCCCAAATCACAATTACAAGCAAAGCTGGCCTTGGTTATAAAGGAAAAGTGGAAACAACCGAGTTGAGTGCTTATTTGAAAGGGCAGTGAGAAGAGATTGATCGAGTTCCTCAAAGCAAACTCCAAACTAAAAAAATACTCGTGTAAAGAAGAAGCAGAGCTACCAAAAACCCCAGAAAATATATAAAAGAAATACATATGATGGGAATGGTAGAAAATATCCAAGCCAAGTCGATTGGAATGATGTGAACTATCAAAGCATAGACTTATGGAATATAAGCCCAAATGGCAAAGGCCTAGAACTCAAGAAAGGCCATTCCAAAAGTATAAGAGCTTTCATTAGCACACATATGCACCTAGGCACTACACCGGAGACACCACAATTACCCAAAGAAGGCGATTGCTAAAACATATACACAGGCATACGAGACAAAAGAGCAATTTGTATGAACCTAAAATCCCCAAACAATTTGCCAAGATTAATTATGATTATGGAACGATAGATGGCAACCCCTTAGAGTCAAATCATTTGGCTATAAGTTGGTTAGATCATCTTACAATTCTAACCCCTCAGACCCAGACAAATATGGGTACCTAAAACTTAATTTCCTTGATTGCGGAGTTCAAGGCAGGTGAAAGTGCCAAGGAACCTGGTACATGGACAGTGGTTGTTCGGACATATGACAGGAAACAAGAAAAATCTGTCAAAATTCAAGGAAGTTAAAGGAGCAAAAGTCATATTTGGAGGAAATGAAGCTCGGTGAAATAAGAGGCATTGGATCCATCAAGAGGAACGATTTAGAAATCACGGATGTTGCATATGTTGAAGGACTCAACTTCAACTTGTTAAGCATCAGTCAACTCTGTGACAAGGGCTATAATGTTGGATTTAACATGGGTATATGCCAAATCAAGGATATCTGAATCTAATGAAGTTGTGTTGCAAGGATGCGAGACAAAAGAACATGTATGTAGTAGATTGGTCAACCGCTACACCCAAAGACTGTCTATTAGCAAAGAGCACACACCTGAATCAAGTTGGTTGTGGCACAAAAAGTCGATTCACCCGAATTTCAAAACGATTAACAATCTTGCAAGAAGTAATCTTGTGGAAGGACTTCCAGACTCAAGTATACAAGAAGGAGAGTATATGTGATGCATGTCGAAGGAAAACAAATCAAATCATCATTCAAAGAAAAGACATGCCCATCTTCAACAAGAATATTGCATCTGCTACATATGGATCTATTTGGCCCAGTGGAACCAGCTAACATAAGTGGAAAGAAATACACCTTGGTGGTAGTAGATGACAACTCAAGATATACATGGACAATATTCATGTGTAAGAAGAAAGAAACTCTGAGAAACTACCACGGTGATGAAGAGGATTCAAAATGAGAAGAGCCAAACCATTATCAAAATAAGATCGACAGGAACCGAGTTTGTCAATGGAATAATAACTCGATTGTATTGAAAATGGTATTGGTCATGAACTATCTCGGCAGGAACTCCACAAAGATAATGGAGTTGCGAGAAAGAAGGAATAGAACTCTCAAAGAAGCAACAAGGACCATGTTAGTGACGGAAGCGGGGTTCCCAAAAAGATTTTGGTGAAGCAATCAACACGACTTTACACTCAAAAAAATGTATGATAAGCAGACGAGTTGACAAAGACTCCTATGAGATTTGGTGGAAGAAAACCAAATGTTGCATATTTTAGAATTTTTGGATGTAAATGCTTCATCCACAACAATGGCAAAGACAATTTAAAGGCCTTCGATGCTAAAGTTGATGAAGGTATCTTCTTGGGATACTCACCTGAAAGCAAAGCCTACAGAGTACTCAACAAAAGGACTATGATTGCGAAGAATCCATTCATGTGGTATTTGATGAGCCAAATGTAAATGGAGAAGACATTGAAGAGTCGGTGATAATTTGAATCATCCAACCATACTGTAAGAGTCCCTATCTTTCAAGTCAAGTGGAATTATAAACTCGAGAAGAAGATGAGATATTTGAATCTCAAAAAAATTTGGAAAATTTGCGGCTAAGTGACTACGAGAGAGTCGATCAAGGCAACACATTTGCTAGAGACGATGAATCCACCAACTTACTTCAACGATGTAAGATGGTTGAGAGACCATCCACCTAACTTGTCATTGGAGATATAAGAGAAGGTGTCAAAACAAGATCGAACTCAACAAGAAGTTATGTTCACATGCTTTATCTCATAAATAGAGCCCAAAGATGTGTCACAAGCATTGGATGACACACATTGGATTCAAGCTATGCAAGAAGAGTGAATCGAGTTTGAAAGAAATAAAGTATGGGAATTAGTTCAAAGACCCACCCATCAAAACGTTATTAGTACTAAATGGGTGTTCGAAACAAGATGAACGAGGAAGGTTACGTGGTAAGAAACAAAGCAAGACTAGTAGCCAAAGGATATTACCAAGAAGAAGGAATAGATTTTGATGAAACATTTGCTCTGTAGCAAGATTGGAAGCTATAAGGATGTTTCTTACCTATGCACGCTCACAAGAATTTTATTGTATATCGGATGGATGTAAAAAGTGCATTCCTAAATGGTTTATTGGAAGAAGAAGTGTATGTTGAACAACCTCCAGGATTTGAGCAGAAGACTCTTGGAGATAAGGTATACAAACTCAAGAAAGCTTTGTATGGATTGAAACAGCACCGAGCATGGTATGATACCTTGTCACAATTCCTAATTGAGAATGGATTCACAAAAGGAAAAGTAGATAGCACACTTTTTAATTCAAGAAAAAAGTATCATCGCTTGTTCAAATATATGTGGATGACATCATTTTTGGATCCA
The DNA here is from genome assembly GCA_016081115.2 of Rehmannia glutinosa. Classification (NCBI taxonomy): domain Eukaryota; kingdom Viridiplantae; phylum Streptophyta; class Magnoliopsida; order Lamiales; family Orobanchaceae; genus Rehmannia; species Rehmannia glutinosa. Next base: position 23,825,995 of record CM071927.1, on the reverse strand, counting down.
CAAACAAAGAGTTTTGTGAAAAATTTTCAAACCTCATGCAAAGTAAATTTGAAATGAGCATGATGGGAGAGCCGACATTCTTCCTTGGACTCCAAGTGAAACAATGAAGGATGGAACCTTCATAAGTCAAACAAAATACACGAGAGATTTAATGAAGAAATTTGGTATGGAGTAGAAGTCTTCTCAGAAAATACCAATGAATACATCGATCAAAATGGACATGGATGCAGATGGCAAGCTTGTAGATCAAACAAGATACATAGCACTTATGGATCATTGCTCTATCTCACAAAGAAGAGCGACATCACCTTTGTTGTAGGTGTATGTGCAAGATTTCAATCTGCTCCAAAAGAGAGCCGTATGACAACAGACTAAGAGAATCTTGAGATACTTGAAAGGAAGCCAAGAAGTTGGCTTATGGTATCCAAAGGAAGGTGGATTCAAACTAATTGGCTATTCAGACTGACTATCTTTGGATGCGAGTTGACAGAAAAGCACCTCAGTCACATGTCAAATGCTAGGAAACAGCTGATTTCTGGTTTAGCAAAAGCAAAATTCAATAGCCACCTCTACATCCGAAGCAGAACACATAGTTGCGGGCAAATTGTTGTGCCCAAGTCCTATGGATGAGACAACGGTGAGAGACTATGAAGTTGAGGAAAAAGAAATTCCAATCATGTGTGATAACACAAATGCAATTGCAATCACTCAAAATCTGTGTTACACTCAAGAACAAAGCATATCGATGTCGGATATCACTTCATAAGAGATCATGTTGAAAAGAAGGACATCATCTTGGAATATATCTCAACCGATAAACAATTGGGCGGCATCTTCACAAAACCATTATGTGAGTTAAGATTTGAAGAACTCAAACATGAGTTAGGATTAATTGAGTTGAGTTGACACTCGGAAGAATCAAAGAAAAGAAATGGAACACAAAAAGGAAAAAGAGTGAACTCACAAATCGGCCAAGTAAATCACCAGATTATCGGAAAAGACATTTATACCAAGTCGGTGACAATTTGAGTCACAAAGAGAAGCGTGAGAAGAAGAATTAAACCGACTAAGGGTAAAAGTTGAGTCATTTATGAACAAAGTGACAAAAACGCAGTCGTTTTGTCTAAGCGGGAATGTTTTTAAGAATTACGTCAAAGATAATTATGACGTGCTGTGCAAAAGCCGCACACCAAGCTTATGATTGGATATAAATCTTTGCCGCATTAAATACGAGACATTAAATGCTACATCGGCGTGCAAAATCTAAGCCGTCGATTTCGATCACATTTCAAAAAACCACCCGCACGTCCTTTCATAAACCATACTTAAACTTTCTTTCTTCTCTCTCTCATATTACCAAAACCGTTCATCTTATCTCTCTCAGAAGCAAAAGCAAAAATCTCTCGAAACCCTATCTATCTTCAAATCAATCTCTAAGTTTTCTTCGGTGAAATCCTGAAAAAATGGCACCAACCTATGATTTTGTCAAGTTAGGAAAGCAAACCCACACCGGTCCTCTTGGGATTTCGACGGCATGGTGAAACAGGGTCCGACGACACCTTAGTGAAGAAAATTCCGAGAAATTGAAACGCCTAAAGGCTGAAATCATTTTCGCGTTGGAATATCCGATGACCTATGTGGAGGAGGTTGCACAATTCTACGTGAACGCCGAGATTCACGATGAAGGGATCAAATCCTCTCATTTCACGGAAAGGAGCTCATCATCGCCGCCAAGGATTTGGTGAACACCGCTCACTACCAATGGAAGGAGCATCGAGAAATCAACGGTTGATGTAAACCTGGCTTTTGCTTCGGAAAAAAGTAGCCAAGCCCGACTATCTTTGATAAAATAGTTTACACAAAGCAAACAAGAGGTTTCTTTGAAGGAGGATTATCACAAGTTGTTGGACATAGTTGCCAAATGCATAGACATCAAATTTGGCAGCTTTGACCAATGTCAAAGCAAAGTTGATCGTAATGGTCGCGATCATTGAAGAAAGGAAAATAAATCTGGCTGAGTTTGTCTACGGCAGACTATGCCAAAATGTAGGGAACAAATCCTTCAAGGAAGATGGTACATTTGGAGGATCCCTAGAATATGGCACAGTGATTGGCCGGGTGATGGAGGTGAAAGGAGTCCTCTTAGACATGGAAAGGCGTTCCATGTAAACAAGAGGATGTTCGAGATCAAACCTCTCTCCGGGCGCACTGAAGAGAGCCCACGCCAAGAGAGCGACACGAGTGAGGGGAATCACCACTCAAGATACATCTATTTTCTCTCCACCAAAGAAGAAAGTCGCCCTGCAGAAATTTGCTAAAGAAGATCACTCCTCCCGCAGCGAAACAAAGTCAAACTCGCTCCTACCCCTCGAAGTAGTCCAAGTCACTCGCCCCGCAGCCGTGTCTCCCGCCCAGAAGATCGGTCGAGAAGGACTCTCAAATACCTTCTCCGATCGTCAAAAAGAGGAGAATCGATAAGCCAAGACGGCCGGCTCCTCGGAAGAAAGCACCAAAGACGGCCCCCGCCGCCCAAGTCTCGAAGAACTCTCTCTCGAACCGTAAATCCCCTCCGGTACAAACTAGAGACGAAGAAGAATCATCAAGCACTCCGAGCTTGAGAAACCGGCTGAGTCACCACTCATTGGAGCGGAGATCTGGACACTCTTTGGAGAAGTAGAGTCTCGGACACTATAGATGAAACAACTAAGTCATTTGAAGGAGATCACAGAGGCAAATCAAGACACAATCGTAGTTAGTTCGCGCTTGTGAGACACTGAAGAAGGCGATAGAGATGATAGTGATGTGATGATCATATCCCACCTTACCCGGACATCCAAAATCGTGCGTGAGTGGAGGAAATGGAAATTGAGTTGATCAAGGGAGCAGTTCCAACGGCCCGAGTTTATCGAAGAAGAAGAGGAAGCTCTGAACTTCCTGGACTAACCTCTCGTGATCCAAAGATTGGATGAAGAAAATTGCCTGAATATCTTGCGATCTTCAAGGATAAGGAGAAGGAGAGGCGCGGAGAGGCGAGGCAAGAGAGAAGGCCAAAGATATGCCCTCTCACCGGAACCACGTAACATACGCATTCTCACTTCGATATTGTATCGAAAGTGATGAGGATCGGACCTGCCGCCCGCCGAGAAGAGTTGCAAATGCAACAGCAATGCATGAATCGAGAATTCTTCATGAGAAGAGCATGATGGAGGGACAAGGAGAGTCCTCCAAAACACACGGTGAAATTGATCCAATGGGAGTGGTTGACAAATCGCCACCGTTATTTGCCGCCACCACTTCCCGGCTCACTCGGAAGAAGGAATTAAGGAATGGCGATGAAACGGGTTAGTGGGGACCCCGTTGAGCAACCCCTAATGAAGGTGTCTTACCACCCGCCCCAACGGCCGAACACTCGATGAGATACACCCGGGAGTTTGGAGACGAGTGACCCCATTTCAAGTCACTCACCGGGTGGTGCGCCCGGGGGAAACTCCCTTCACCGCAACAAGGTCGGAGAATGCCGAGATGACTCCACAATGAATCTAGGAGGCGAAGTGGAGAAAGTACAAACACAAAACTAACAGCAAGTTTCCATCAACGAAGCTCGGCAGTTGAGACTGTCTCAAATTTGAGGTGCCAATCGCTCTCGAAGGCTAATAATGACGCGCCGATGCGTCGAGGCACATGAAGGAACAACCCGGGAGTTAACACTGCAGGGGCGATGAAAGTGCAATCCATGGGGTTGAGACTCCAATGGATGCCACCACGAAGACCCTAAGACAGTGACATCGTCGAAAGGGAGGTCAGCCTCACCGCGATTGAGGCTGGCAGGAGGTAATGAAAGGCCACGGGAGGTTGAGACTTCCAGGGATAAAGAAGTCAATGAAGAGAACATCCCTCCCGCTATCATTGGTCCATCGAAAAGGAGATAAGCGCGCTTCATGATTCCCAGGATAATCCTCGATGTAACCTTTTTGGGATCGGGCGACGAAGAAGTCGAGTCATCCCCGTGATGCATCCAAAAGACTCAATTTTGATCTCGGACGAGCAAGTCGATCTCAAGACTACTCGTCAAACTTTCAATTTTGATGATGAGCCACCAATGGAAATCTCATCATCGTCCGATGACGCTCGATAAGGCCGAGGACCGATCCAACTCAATTGGAGAAACCAAATTTGAGACCAACGAAGCTGTTGAGACAAGTTGAGACCAACGAAAGCTGTTGAGACAGTGAGGCTCAGCAAGTCTGGGTCCACTTCACAACAGACCCCACCAAACAGAGTCCACTGCGCAGCTCCCCAAGCCGCTGCGGAGGTTCGACTCCAAAAAGGAACTTCACGCGCACCTCTCATCATTGAACAAATCCCGGTTGGCGTGATGATTCCTTTGTAGAATCATTTCCTTTCTCTCTGGAGGCACCCGACCTCCATGAAGAGTCGAGAGAATGAACTCACACGCTTCCAAAGACCACTCCTGTAATTCCGTCCGGTACCATCGTTCGGTGACTATGACTTTGACATTTGCATGGCCATCACCGCAACGGAAGAAAGCAGTGAAGTTCGGGAGGTGTTCAAGGCATTATTTTGAAATTGAGCGGATGGAGAGGCACCAGGCCTCTATGGACATGCGATCGACAACAATGTGATGCCAACTCTGGCCGACTTGAGAGGCATAACATCGAGGATCGGGGAATGGTGGCAACAAAGAAACAAACAATGCGTGTGGAACAAGTTAGATACTTCGGGGACATTGTTCAACAAGCTGGGTATGGAGAGCCGAGAATCTTCGATGCAAAAACGAAATTGAGAGAACACATTGATCACATGCATGAAGCTCACACCGCCGAGATAAAGCTGCTGCGTGAGCAAAATAAGAGTGATCTCCAGCGTCTCGAAGAAAATATGGATAGAAAATTCAGCCTTCTCATGGGTGAAATGAAGCTAATTTCAGAGAGTCCAACGCTACTCGCTCAATTTCGTCCGCATACTCCGTTGCACTCGAGAGAGAACTTCGACTATCGCCAGGCTCGACTTCCGCTTGCCAAGATAAAGATGTTTCAGTGTGTTCCTCTCTCCTTTGATGATGCCAAAAAGGGGGAAGAGGAATACTATAAAACGCTAAAGAGATCCGAAGCTAAAAAAGAGGGAGCTTGTTTGTAAGGGAAAAGATTGAGGAAGTGTCAAAACAAAAGAAAAGGAAAGTCCGTTGAGGGGGAAGTATCGAAAGAAGTGACCTTGATGATTGCACAAACCCCCAACAAGGTCTTGTCATCACTGGTGATATTATCGACAAACTCCCAATGACTTTGCCACTCCAACACTCTGCTATATCTATGGCCGAAAAGAGAAAGGCAATTGAAGCGAGGGATGGAGGAAGTGGAAGGAAGAATGGATGCCCGAGTTATGAACATCTTGAAACAACATGGAGGCATTCCAAAGAGAGAGACACTTATGCTATCTCGGATGCGGGACCGAGCCACGATCAGTTGATGAATTTAAAACGCCGCATCCGAAGGATACTTTGCAAATATGTCTATGGCTCAAGCTTGGGACATGTATCGGGAAAAGGGTCTCACATTATGTGAAGAAGCCGACAGTGAGACTACCGGCGGTCACTCTCTTTGGTCACTCCGCTCGGTCACTCACCGGAAAGAAAGAAGACCCCAAAGACAATACACGCCGGCAGGTAGAGGAAGAAGCGTTAATGGTGGAGGAAGAGGTTTCGCACAGGCCTCGCCCAAAAACATTGAGTACGTAGATCCGGGCAAGAAAGGAGGGATCTCATCGGGCTGGTCTTGACCATGTAGCCAATTTGCAAGTGGCTAAAAGTAATCCGAGTATGCGAAAAGAATAGAAGAAGAAAATAAGAGACAAACTCAGCTATGGGAGGAAGGACAAGAGAGATTAAGAAGAGATGAAGTGCCAGGAAGGCATATGAAAAGAAAGAAGAAGGCGGTGACGATGATGAAAAAAAGAAGAAGAGCGAGAAGATCTTTGAACAAGATGAAAGAAGGAGACAACGAAGGAGATGAAGTGTTGTTGTCCACCCTTCATGTATTTTATTATGTAAATACATACTATGTAAGTCTTCTCGCAATAAAGCTATAAACTCTTTATTTTTTTTTGTGTGTAGACAAATGTTTGCTCGATACACCTTGTAAACAGGTTGTGTAAAAGAATGTTATGATCAATAAAAGGATTGATTCTACGCATACATTCTATGTGAATACACTATCTGTATGTATCTTTGCTATTTACATTTTTGAATGGTTTAAGTTTTGGCATCATCAAAAAGGGGGAAATTGTTAGGAAATTTATTGTTGATTTTGATGAATGCCATGTAAAACTTAGAATAGGAAGTTGGCACCCCAATTTTTGTTGTAAAATCGCATTGTAATAAATAGGGCTGGTCAGTTTGAGTTAAGTCGCCTATGCCCAAACATGCAAGAAGACAACCGAGACTAGAAGGAAGACTCATTTGCAAGACAGTGAGTATGGCAAATAAGAGAAGACGGAACTCTACTAAAGGAGCTTGGTGAGATGCGGTGAGTGGAGTATCGATCAAGTCAACTCAAGAAAAGCCAAGTCTCAAGTTGAAGTGACGGAGAAGAGTCATCCAATGATTGGAAGTCGACTCTAAGTCACCTGGGAAAGCAAGGAAATGCGGTCAAGTCAAGATAATCGAAAAAGATCCGTTGTACGTAAATCAAGAGAATTACTTAAACAAGTAATATCTCCATGCTACCTTTCTCGAAGTGCTCACCCCGAAGCGTGCAAAAGGAATAAACCAATGGGAAGCACTACACCATGTCGAACTCGAAAAAGTGGAGAACAATTCATACGAGGAAGTGGCAATTCCAAGGACTCGCAACAAGACAAGCCAACGACCACAAGTGACTTTCAAAAATAAGCTTATCTCTTCAACGGCTGATTTTTGAAAGATCACTTTAAAAGGCCGAGGAATGACTACGAGAGAGGGTTCCCAAGGTTACTCGAACCACGAACATTTCAAGAAAACATTGAATCTGTAACCTAAAATATTCTCAAATCATTCAAGATTAATCCTCAAGCCTACACTACGAAGAACATCAATCCAACACTCACTGTGAAGGAAAGATAACTTCAATCAGTTGAAGAGGAAATTATCAAGAATCAAGGGGTCTACATTCCACAAAGGATTGTAGGAAGGTTCAAGGTCGAACCAAGTGTTGAGCTTTTGGAGGGCTTCGTGATCAAATCCAAAGAGCTTGAGCAAGTGGGTCAGTAGTAGCAAGGCACGCCCTGTGAAGAAGTTGAGTCGCACGAAAAGCCGGTGAGTGATCAAGGCGTCTCGATCGAGTCCCAAAGGATCAAGTCATTTGTGTGATCAAGACTTGTATCTGGATCGTTACCACTTTGTATATCGATCAATACCTAGTGGATTCCTCCAGAGTTGGAGAAAGAGAGTAGAAGAATTACCCCATCTTGAACCTCTATAAAAATCTTATCGTGTCATTTACATTTCAAAGACTTTCATTCTTGCATCATATTTGTTTAATTCACGACATATTTGCTATCCATTAGATAATCTCTAAGTACTAAATCAAGCTCTAAATCTCTACTTAACCAAACTTAAGGGTGTTAAGTCTTCCAATAAAAACAAACCACAATCGAGTTAATTTAAACTTAACTTGGTGAGTTATTCCATCAATGACTCAGTTGAGTCTGTTGAGAGACTAACTCTCTTGATTAACTAAATTGGTGTCCACCAAGGACACATTGCTGTGTAGTATCAACTCGAATTTTTAAAAGGACTAAATCAAAAATTTGGTAAGGTTTATTCAACCCCCCCTTCTAAACCTTACACTTACACCCTTGGGACCTACAGGAAGACTTAACACCCTTTTTGATTTGATTTAAACTAATTTTAACACTTGATTTTAACACTTAGTTATTAATCAGGTTTGGATAGCAAATAGGTTTATTAACAGATATAAAGTAGATATGCAGAAATGTAAATATGCTGAAAAATAAATGACAAAAATAATTTTTATAGAGGTTCGAAGATGGGGTAACTCTTCTAATCCTCTCTTCTCCAACTCCTGGAGGAATCCACTAAGTAATGATCAGTTCACAAAGTAGTTCTTCGTCTAGAGACAAGTCTTAATCACACAGTTGACTTGCTCCTTCGACTCAGACTAGAGATGCCTTGGTCACACAGCTGGCTTCTCTTCCGACTCAGCTTCTTCACAGGGCAGCTGCCTTGCTACTTCAGCTCACTTTCTCAAGCTTCTTTGATTTGATCACGAAGCCCTCCAATAACTTGATACTGGTTCGACCTTGAACCTGTTAGTCCAAGTGGCTACAATAATCTAGAGGGGGGGTTAATAGATTATGCTGATTTTTCGCAAATCACCCTCTTTTTCGAAACAACGAGTAGATAACAAGAATGTAAATGCGGAAAATAAACAACACTCGTTGATTTAAAGAGGTTCAACCCACCTAGGGCCTAATCCTCTACCACCCCAAAGATATCTCGGGATGGATTTTAAAAAGAAAAAAGATTTTATTAATTTACCAAAAATTAATAGAACACCTTGAGGATTACCACAACCCTCTTTCACCACCTTGAGGATTACCACAACCCTCTTACAACACCTTTGAAGATTACCACAACCTTCAAACACATATTACCTAGATCACCCAAGTGTATTCTTACCACAAGAATACTCACAAGGATGTCTTGTGTTGAATGATGACCAAAATCAAGATTACAACTCAATAATGATTGATACAATATGAGTACAAGTGTAATCAAGAATTGAAAGCCTAGATCTCAAATAAGTGCAAGTGAAAGTGCTTAGGCTAATACAACAAGATATATGAAAGTGTTTGCTCAATTGCTCTTTGCTTGTATATTGTGTGTTGTGTCTTGTTGCTTGAATGAAGCCTCTATTTATAGGAGAGGACTTAGCTTTCATTTCCAGACATTGGCTCCTCCTTGGGGAGTGATTTGCTGCAAAAGAAACCATTTAAAATGATCAATATAGCTGTTAGAAATCAATCCCACAAAATAGGGAAAAGTTGTGCGAAAAACGCATAGCGGATAGTTTCTTGATAAACATGGGGTTCGACCGGTCGCGCAGAGATAAGATTGAAATTGAATTCTCGCGAATTTTTACGAGGGGACCGATCGGAGGGTGCGACCGGTCGCCTCTTAGTCACGGTTGGTTGCCCTTGAAGATTTTGCGAAACAGAGAAGTCCGGAACAAAAATCCAACTCCCAGTGCATGTGTCGCCACGGTCGACCGGTCGACCGCACCGGCCGCCCACCTAGTCGCCGGCCGCCACCGCCTGTTTTTCTTACATCCCATTTTTGTTTCTCTCGGCTCAACTCGTACGGGTTGCCCTATGCGGCTGACCTGGTCGAGCTCTGAAACAAATGTGTTGTCCAATGTTTTATTGAAAATAAACTTCAAGAAATACTCCGAAAAATAGTAAAAACATTTTAAGTTGATCGGAAGTATTTAGACAACATTTAGGGACATAGTTTTGGTTTAAAAACTTATTTGAACAAAATCGAACATAATCATCAAAATCATGATAAAAACATTTATCTAACAAACTCCCCCTTTTTGATGATTACAAACCAAAACAATTTTCTTGAGGACGATTTGAAAGCCAAATAAAATTTTCGGTTTTACGAGTAAACTATCCGTTAGAAGTATTTCATACAAAGCTCCCCGTTTTTATGAGCATATCAACAAACGATTATTATATGTAAGAAGCACAAGCTATAACAAGTTTATATAGAATGCATCATGAGCTAAGGAGCTCCCCCTGTCACAAAACTTATAAACAATTTCATCTGAGTCCAAAATTCAAGCCGTGGACTAGGTATTAGAGTCCACAATACTTATTGCGAGCTTTTATTAGCTTTTCTTGAGCTAACGAGCCAATACCCCTGTTTTCTCCCCTTTGGAATCATCAAAAAGAATGTTAGAATGGTGAAAACACCATACAATAATATCAAAGTGCGCCAAAGGGACGGTGTATTAACCGTTGATCCATTAAAGCATAATAATCCAAGGAAAATGGGAGAAGTGTAATATGAAGAGTTCATACGCTTGTTTTGTTTGTCAAAACATGATCTTAATAAGTATAGAAAACTTTTGAAAGCAAGAGAATCATGTATAAGTTGAAATTTTCATTGCGACATATCATCGAACACCTTGTGTGCGTTAAAAATAAAAGAGGTTGTATATAACCTTTGTAAATGGTTCAATCCAAAAAAATTTCAACATCAATTCAAGTCAATCATCATACATAACAACACAACAACCAAGCTCATCATGATCATACGAAAATTACATCAAAATTTTTTCAAGAAACTCGAAAACTCAAGGGTTCCACCCAATTGAGTAAAAGAAGCGAAATTCTTACTATTTGATCGGAAAGAGTGAGCCATAATGATGATGATCATGCTATATAGTGTCCATGTTGTGTAAAATATGCATGAAATCCATTTTTGAATGAAATTTGAGTGAATTTGGCAAAGGGACGAAAAATGGCCAAAAATTTGTTAAAATGAAGAATATCAAGACATTTAACGTTTAAAAGCCAAAATATAGCTTAGGGCGACCCGGTCGAGGTTGAGGGCGACCGGTTGCCCTCAACTCCTTCAGCCCACTGTTTTTGACAGCTTTTTCCAAAATCGAATTTTCAACCAAAAATCCGATTTTTCGCCCCTAAGTTTTAAAACGTGCAAAATGCAAACGTAAACTTCATTCAATATGCATTATGCCTAACCGAGCTCGTATTGATGAAAAAGTCTCGGAAGATAGCGTTTTTGTGAAAATATCCGCTAATTGATCTTGAGATGGTACAAAGGATATCTCAATTTTACGTTTTGAAACACAATCCCTTAGAAAATGATGTCGAATCTCAATATGTTTAGTACGGTTATGATGAACCGGGTTTTGGGCAATATTTATAGCGGATATATTATCACAGAAGATAGGTACATTTTCAAAAGAGCATTTGTAATCCGCTAAGGTTTGTTTCATCCAAAGAAGTTGAGTACAACAAAATGCGGCGGAAATATATTCGGCTTCGGCCGTTGAAAGAGAAACACGGTTTTGCTTCTTTGAAAACCAAGAGACTAGGCAATCGCCTAAAAATTGACATGATCCGGTAGTACTTTTCCGATCATCAATATTTCCCGCATAGTCCGAATCACTATAACCTTTAAGAGAAAAATTTTCATACTTTGGATAAAATAAACCATATTGAATGGTGCCTTTCAAATATCGAAAAATCCTTTTAACGGCACTCATGTGAGATTCTTTGGGATTACTTTGAAAACGAGCACATAGGCATACGGCATGAAGAATGTCCGGTCTACTAGCGGTTAAATAAAGTAAGCTACCAATCATACCTCGATACTTTGATTCATCCACGGACTTGCCTTTTTCATCTTTGTCAATTTTGACATTTGTTTCCATAGGAGTAGAGACGGTTCTTCCTTCTTCAATGCCGAACTTTTTCAAAAGTTCTTTTGTATACTTTGATTGTGAAATATAAATACCTTCTTGACATTGCTTAATTTGAAGTCCAAGAAAGAAGTTAAGCTCCCCCATCATACTCATCTCGAATTCTCCTTGCATTAACTTAGAAAATTTCTTGCACAAAGAATCATTAGTAGCACCAAAAATAATATCATCAACATATATTTGCACAAGTAAACAATTTTGCCCTTTTTCAAAAACAAATAGAGTTGTATCAACTTTACCTCTTATAAAACCATTTTGTAAAAGAAAAGATCTAAGTCTATCATACCATGCACGGGGTGCTTGTTTTAAACCATACAAGGCCTTTTTAAGTTTATAAACATCATTAGGTCTAGAAAAAATTTCAAACCCCGGAGGTTGTTTTACATAGACTTCTTCTTGAATAATTCCATTTAAGAAAGCGGATTTAACATCCATTTGGTAAAGTTTAAAATTTTTAAAACAAGAATAGGCAAGCAAAATACGAATAGCTTCTAAACGTGCTATGGGTGCAAAAGCTTCTAACAATACCTTCTTCTTGACAATACCCTTGAGCTACTAACCTTGCCTTATTTCGAACAATGTTGCCTTGATCATCAAGTTTGTTCCGGAAAACCCATTTTGGTGCCAATAATGGTTTGAGAAGGAGGACAGGGTACCAATTCCCATACATCATTTCTTTCAAATTGATTCAACTCCTCTTGCATCTCTAGAAACCAATCCTCATCCTCAATAGCTTCTTTAGCATTTTTAGGCTCTTTTTGAGAAATAAGAGCTTTCTCGGCAAATTTTCTCCGAGTCATCACTTTGTCAAGGGGATCACCAATAATAAGATCTTTTGGGTGATCTCCTTAAATTTCAATGCAACGGGAAGATCCGAGATATCACCTCTATCTTCTTGAGGACCATTTGAAGTGGACGGTTGATCATTTGATGTAGACGGTTGATCATCAATTTAAACAATTTGTTCAATAATATCCTCCTCATCACTTTCATCATTAGGAATTCTTTCAACTCCGAAGCTTCATTGAATTTAACATGGATGGATTCTTCAACAACTCCACTAGTCTTATTGTAAACCCGATATGCTTTGCTTTTTGTTGAATATCCCATAAATATCCCTTCATCGGCCTTAGGATCAAGTTTGTCCAATTGATCCTTGGTATTCAAAATAAAGCATTTACAACCAAATATCTTGAAATAACTAATATTTGGAGTTCTACCTTTCCAAAGCTCATATGGAGTTTTATTCATTTTAGGACGAATATAAACTCGATTAATGACATAGCAAGCGGTACTTATGGCTTCGCCCAAAAATAGTTTGGAAGTGAAAATTCATTGAGCATGGACCGACTCATTTCTTGTAATGTCCGATTTTTCTGTTCGGCTACTCCATTTTGTTGAGGTGTCCTTGGAGCCGAGAAATTATGAGCATATCCTTTGGTTTCACAAAATACTCTAAATTCACCGTCAAATTCTCCACCTCGATCGCTTCGAATAGACTTGATAGCATCTTCTTTTTCATTCTCAATAAGTCTACACAACTTAACAAACTCATTAACGGCATTGTTTTTATTGGTAAGAAAAAGATCCCAAGTATATCTCGAAAAATCATCGACTATAACAAAAGTGTAATGTTTTCCACTTAGACTAGCCGTACCAATGTCCCCGTACAAATCAAGGTGAAGCATTTGTAGAGGTTTGGTTGTGGAAATTTCATTTTTGGGCTTAAAACTACTTTTAACTAATTTGTTCTTTTGACAAGTGTCACATAAGCCAAGATTTTCAAAATTCAATTTGGGTAGTCCTTTCACATGTTGGTTTTTGTAAATATTTTTCAAATTCTTGTATCCAACATGTCCAAGTCGCCTATGCCATAAACTAGTTAAATCATTATTGGCGACTAAACAAGAAACATTTTGACTAACCAAATCACTTGTACAAATTTTGTAAAGATTGCCTTTTCTATTTGCTTCACAAATAATTTCACCATTTTTAAGTATAAGGCATTTTTCTTTAGGGATAAATATTGTTAACACCCCCAACTATACAGGTTTTTACACTTGGCCACCTGAACTTTAAAACGATACAGTTTGCAACCTGAACTTTACAAAATTTTGCACTTTGGTTAAAATTCCAAATTTACCCCTGGACTTATGAAAGCTGAATTGCAGTTTACCCTCTAAACTTTAAAGTTGTTGCACTTTGCAACCTGAACGATAAATTTCATTGCATTTTCCTTGATTACTCCCAAAGGTCTTGCGATCCTCGAAAATGGTATCAGAGCCAGGTTTATTAATAACTTTTAGTTAAATTTATTATATTTATGTAATTAACAATTGGTGAGGAGAAATTACTCCGAGATTATGGATCCGGACCGATGTCCGAGATGTACCCTTACAGACATATCGTCAAATATTGACGATGTATGCACAAGAACACCTTGACCAGGTTTCATATTGGGAATACCAACATGAAGAAAAGGAACAGCAGGAGCCGACGGGGAAACCTTAAGGCAATGCAAAATGCGAGCGAGAATATTATAAGGCGATTCCGGATGCTTAACGGCACTATATGTTCACTTGATGAACCTTCAGAAACGGTTCATGAAAATTCCCATCGAACAATGATTCTGATGGAGTACCCGAGTGGAACGAGATACTTCAGACAAATCTAAGATCTCCGAAGATCTTAGAGAAATCGTAAGACGGTGCGAGAATTATGGCAACCGCCATATTCATCTACCAAAGACAAGTTCATCGAGATCGTAACTAGATGGAGACGATGGTGAAATATTCGAAGGAAACTCTTGAACTCCTTCATGATATTGAAACGAGTCAAGAACCCGGAGGCGGCCGAGTTCATCCGGAGGAAGGAAACGTATTGATTTTGGGGCGGTACCTATTTACACCAAAAGGGGAAACCAACCGAAGTTATACGAAAGATGACAGATGAGGAGAAGCTCATTGCTCTAATCAAAGGAAAATCCATCAAAAATTAAAAAGATGGATATGGAAAAGATGAATCTTAAAGATCTACACGACTGGCGAGAATCCTTTCGGGATTAGGTAAGGTAGATTTAAAGATGAACGCATGTGAGAATCGACTTTGGTTACCTATGACCCACAAGGTAGACCAATTCCTCCACCACCGCCACCGATTAATCCTAACGTTGAAGAAATACGGGTTCACATCATGGAGCTCGGGGACGAGAGAATGCCACATCTTTGGGGATTTTACGACTAGGAGTGATCCACTTTCGGGACAGGAGGTCGAAACCCTCTTGCAGGGAACGGACAACCTACCTAGGAAGGCGAATGTTTATCGACGCCTTATGGAAGATCGCACTCGACCCAATACATCCGTATGGGTTGATGTTAAATCTGGACATCCCGCATTTTAAAAAGAAGAAGTTCTCATTGATGAATGGGCTTGACTATGAGAATTTCAAAGAGAACCCTCGATCTTACACAGATTCATTCATTTTACTCCTTGAAATGAGTCTTGAAGGATCGGTGAAGATTGCCTGGGGGATATGACCGACGCTAGTACGAAAAGTTCGGTTACATCGGGGAATCACTTAAAGGAATTGTCGATGGTATGGCAAAACTTTTCAAAATCCAATTCATCGGCACGGGTTATTTCGAGGATTAGAGGATGAAAAAGAAAGAAATATAAACAAGCCCTCTATAGCCTTGAGTTCTTGGATATTTGTCATATTGACGAATATATCAAGTTGTTCACCGAATACGGTGGAAATCCAAGATTGAAGAAAAAGAAGCTGAACAATGCTATTCTTTGCCAAGATTCCGAGTCCCTGGAGAGAAATGCTTATCGGGAATACAAGAGGTGGAGTCAAGTAGAAAGCGTGGCGAGGAAAAATGTCTTTCCTAAAGGCCAAGTTATCCGAATGGTGCTATCAAGCGGCTCTCGCACAGAATTACAAGAGATTAAGAGGAATTAACAAAGCGGTTCCTCTATGTTGCGTGGATAATGATATCCCAAATTGTTGTGGGAGGTCAACCAAGGCGGCACAAGAAGAAGAAGGAGAGAAGCCATCCATACCGCCGAGGAAGCAACAAAAGAAACAGGTCTTCATGGAGACCTAGAAGGTTTCGTCAAAACAAAAAGCCCGAAGTTATAAATCGGGACAAAGACCAAAGACCAAGCAGAGTAGAGCCTCATCATCGAGGTTCTAATCAAGCAAGTACCAAGCAGAAATCCAGGAGAAGAACTTTCGGGCGTGCTCATACTAGAGCTAATGAAAGTTTCAAAAGATCTGTAATTGCCGGACATGCGGAGCAAGAGGGCATATCTCAGCGGATTGCCCCGACAATAAAAACGAGGAGTCGACGGTTGAGGCCACACCGTAAATCGAAGAAGTCGTCTATTACCAGGATTTAATACGGGTGTATCAATTTGAGGATATTCCCTCGGATGAAAGCATCTATGAAGAAGAGATCTATTCTCGATGATGGAAGTGACTCGGCTTAATCGTCAGTGAAGAAGAAATTCTTCACAGACATGATCGGGGAGGATATGTCAGATTCCTCTCTCACACGACGGTTTTCTCATAAAACTCTTATGAGAATCATGAGGAAGATCCAAAGCTTCAAGTCTATGATGGATTTACAATTGGAGCTATGGAAAAAGCATTGGATAAAATTGGGTTTCGTTGAGAAAACACCAAATTATCCACGGGGGTAACAATCGGAGAATTTGCTATTCGATGGAGTTTACCAAGAACTCCGATCGAGATGTAGTTGGTCCCTATTAGAGAAATACAAGAGATCAAAAGCAAAGTTAAAAGAGAAGTTGCAAATACACTCTCATGGATTCATATCGAGCCATAAGAGTAATTATTAAAGCAACATTCAAAGAAGGAATAGATTCGCCTCTTAATCTTGCTATCTTTGACAAGCGAATCTCGCATCTCAAGGATTCATGCCTTGAGCGATTCTGAGAAATTTGTATGCGGGGAAATTGACATTTAATGTCTATCCTAGAATTGCATACAATTTGGGAGATCGAAACTTGAAGAGAGTCCTAACCCTTCATCAAGATTTCAAAAGAGTCGATTTGATGAAAAGAAGGAAACGGCCTTACTCGATCACATACAAGATTTCTATGCTCTCTCGAATACCCATCATTCAAGTATTCTTGAGAAAGGAATTTATTGAAGTCCCAAGAATCTTTGAGGACTTTGCAGGGTAGTGCTACAAAAATCATTGAATCTCCAACTATTAAGGAGATTGATATGATAATTCAAGATCAACCAGTCTTCAACAAAAGTCGGAGTCTCGAGTTGAGCACAGAAGGATGTCTTTCGGCAAGAAGAGAATGGTGAGTAGCGGCCGTTGGGAAGAAAGGAGACAACGATTCAGCGCATCCCCGATGTTTTTAAAACGGCAGAGAGCTGAAATGTCCGAAAAAGGATGGCTAGAGGTTGAAGTAATATTCGACATCACTCAAAAGGATAACATTTTTCCTTGTGATGTTCTATATTATCTCCATCAACCAATCGTTGGAAGGTATCAAGGAAGCCTGAAGATAGGAGAAATTGAGCTTACTATCACAGGAGTTTGGGGAAAGATCCGAGAACAATTAATACCGGGAATTGAATTTCTTGAGGAGCATAAACCTTGGGAAAGATTACAAGACGGAATGGAGTTCACAGTGGCTAATAAAAGATACTGAGAATCGATGACCACTAGTCCATTCTCCATATACATTTCTATTGGAATGTTATATGTCGAATACAAGGCCGAGTATTCGGGCCGCCTATATTGATTCAAAGTGCCGGAATATGTACCGCAAAGCAGGATGTTTTTCCTAAAGAAATTGGAGAAGATTTACCAGCTATTGCAGGAAGAGATTTCTCTAAAAGGATTCTTATCCTTACGGGGAATTAAACAAGCCGAAATAATGATCGGAGGAGCGGGCAAGTACCCATGGTACAAAGTAAAGACGCCACCAATCTATTTCCATGATACTGAGTGCGAGATATTTTTCGGGAAACAATTTCTTACAAACATTCAAGCGGTTCACACAAGAGAACGAGAGAAGAAGACTTATTTTCACAACCTTATGTGATCATAAGATTATTGTCCGAGAGATCTGGGAAGCATTTTACTGAGAAAAATGCCCATTAATTTTCGCAAAGCGTGGTGATGAAGCCAAACTTCACAATCCAAAAATGGCGGATCGAAGGAAATTTGGTGAAGCTTTATTATCCTATAGACAATTTGGTTCCATCCAGGAAGGATCGGAAGATATGGGATAATAACTTGTATTCATTCAGTACAAAGAGAAGAACGAGTCACTCGGGAAGCCGTTTGCGGAATTATGGATGAGTCTAATGGAGAATCCACAGAGTGATGTAACCATAGAGGAACAAATATCACTCGAGGATATCAAGAAGAAGATCCAAAGGAATTACAATGAAGATCCTTTGGCTTGGTGGGATAAGAACGAGCTTAAGGCTTCCTTAAAGGTTAAACTGGAAAGGAGTACGAGTTCGTAAGATTCAAACCAATCCTTATGAACCAGGCGGATCGTGAGGATATGCGAGAAGATACTTAAGGAACATCTTGACCTTAAGTTAATTTCACCAGGAGTTTCTCCATACAAGAGTCCAGGATTCTTAGTCGAAACCATGGAGAAATCAAAAGAGGAAAGCAAGACTTGTTATTAATTACAAAGGGATTAATAACATTTTGGAGTTCGACGGATACTATATCCCAAGCAGAGAACATCCGGTTAATCGTATCAAAGGTGCCAAGATATTCTCAAAGTTTGATTGCAAGTCCGGATTCTACCAGATTAAGATGGAGGAAGAAAGTAAGAAGTTTGACTTTCTCTACACCACGGGGACACTATATTTGGAACGTGATGCCTATGGGATTGGCTAACGCACCCCGGATATATCAAAGAAAGATGGATAATCTTTTCAAATATTATTTGAGTTTCATGTTCGTGTATATCGACGACATTCTAATCGCATCAAAGAACATGAAGGAGCATCTCAAACATTTGGAAATATTTTCGGATGTTTGTCACAAAGAAGGATTAGTGCTGGAAAAAAAAGTAATCGCAACAAGACAAAGATTGAATTCCTAGGAATTGAAATCGATGAATCTAGAATTATTCTACTGAGAATCATATTGTGGAAAAAATACGAGGGATTTCGAGGATACACTAAAAGACAAGAAGCGACTTGAGTTTTTGGGAGTTGTTAATTTTTTTGGAATGTTTATACTACGGGAAGGTGTTTAGCCCATTACTTAAAAAAAGATGCAGTATTCAAATGGGAAGATAAACATCAAGAGGGAATTAAGCAACTTAAAGAAGTTTGTAAAAAGCTTCCAAAACTTGCGATTCCCCAAGACGAGGATGGCGGTACTTTACGGATGCGGTGATGATTGGTGGCGGCGGTTCTTACTAAGGTCACACCAAATGAAGAAGTGCCATGCAGATATTGCGGCGGTTTATTCACACCTGAAGCAAAGCAGATGGCATATCAACGAGAAAGAATTCTTTGCGATGAGAAAGGCTTTTAAAAAATGGCCGTTATTTTTCTTGGCTAAAAAAGTTTACTTTAAAAATTGATAATTCAAGTGTCAAGGCTTTTTCGAAAAACAAAATTGAATCAAAACCAGAAAAGGCTCGATTACTTAGATGGCAAATTTGATTGTCAATATTATGATTATGATATTGTCATTATAAAATCTCATGAAAATATTCTTGCGCATTTCTTGACACGAGATGGAAGGACGCGCGTCGATTTGCGAGGTCCTTAAACGAGTAAGACATCTCGGGAAAACCGGGAGAGTCTAGAACGAGATTTTGGGACGTTATGTCTCAATGCGAAGATTTTCCGGACGACTTCAACAGTGACTGCAACTGCTTTCTAGTCAAATACGAGCATGCCGGTTCACTCAAGGACAATTGTTCTTAGATTGCAAAGGCCTCTCTTCCAGCCATCTCCTACGGTGCAAAAAGGGGCCGAGAGAGTACGGGCTCTAACCCGGAGGTTATGGATTCAAGTACCATAATCACAAGTGTTGCGGTGATGCATCCCCGAGGGTGTAGAAAGCGAATTTAATGTTGAAGCTCGGTGTCACAACCCGAGTCTTCAAGTCAACCCAAAGACCTCTGCGGGGTAAAAGAGGGAGAGTTGAATCTTAGGCCACGAGGCATGTGCAAATCTAAGGTTCAAACGACGAGATCAAGATTTCTCCTATGCGGTATATCGAGGCAATGGGAGAAACTAGTTACAAGACAAGGTATTAACCCAGAGAAAACAATGGTTGATATCTCGGCAAGTATCCCGAGTTTGGATGAAACCAGGAAGTCATCCAAATGAAGTACGGGGAATGGTATACTTTTGGAGCTTTAGCTTCAATCTATACCGTGTCACCAGGATTCCCAGAAATTTCAAAATTACCAAAATGGATTGGGGAAGCGTTTACGAGACTGGGCCAATAATCACACTTGGCCGAGAGGAGATATTTTGGAATGTATTTTATTATTTAGCGACTCTGAACCAGTGAAGAAAGGCTTTAATGAAGCTTTTCATTTCATCAAACTAAGAAGACCGGATGGAAATGCTTTAAAATATATTAAGCGGCTTCAGGAAGAAGGACCGATGTTAGTAGGAGCATTTTCTCAAGACGAAGCTTCTACCAGGCGAGCATAGGGTCTTTGGGTTTGTCTAATCGAAATGGACAAATTCAAATATCCATTCAAGTTCTTCCAGTCGGCAAATGGATCTTTCATTTTGAATTCGATGATTTGGATCAACCACGGGGTTTGCGAAGAACTCTTGAAACCAAAAGAAGAATTCTCCAGGAAAACAAGATTCCGCAAGCAAAGAAACTTACCTAAATTTTCGTAATATGGCACATGTTGGCCGATGGATCGACCAGGATCTGTCAAGCATGCCCCGAAACGAAGGAACCCGAGTTTGGGAAAGGTTTCGACCCAAACCCGACCGACAAGACCGGTATTTGGAAAGGACAAGGGCCCAACTCACAAAACGCGTTTTCCTCGGAGACCACGCAAACCAAATTTTTAGAAGATTCCCGACAACTTTCACATGGGCCGAGTCACGCGGAAGAAAAAAAAACCGGTGGCGAGGCAATAATGCAGGATATGCGTAGCGGTGATGTCATAAGTATCAGCAAGATTTGGAGTCCGCCTTTCAAGTCCGGACATACATCTATAAAAGGCGAGATTTGAAGGAAGCTGAGGACATCGAACATTTTCCTTAGTTTTCTTACAATAAAATCTGAGTGAAAAATTTGTAATATTTTGAGTGTTTTAGTTTTAAGTTTTATGTATTCCCGAGTGCAAGCCTCAGCTATGAGAGGCTAAATAAGTTTTCTCCTCCCAAAAAGAGATTACTAATGTAATAAATTTTCTTTAAGTTCTTAATAAAATAAAGGCTGTTTGTTCAACATGTGTTCATAATGTACTATTGATCAATCCCCTTTGAAGAATTACTTTTACGCCTTGGAGTAGGAAACGAACCAAGGCTGTGCTGAGTGGTTTCTGAAGGAGTCGGATAACTTGCAGATCATCTTCCCTGAGGGTGAGGTTGAACAGTGAGGAGCTGTTCGTCAAACGATCTGGGGGCAATAATTTTCCGACTGGTGGCGTTGCAAACCACTTAACCCGGTCTTATTTGGTCAAAAGAGGTATGAATTTTAAGGGATTTATTAATTTTACGGAAGCATGTTGGGCCTGATATGGTCGTAATGGACTATGTTCATTTTCGTCTAAAGACCCAATTTGTATAAGGATAATTACTTGAAATAAGATCGGATATAAGTATGTCTTGTTGAGTTTATAGGTGGAAACCTAACATGATCCATTTAAAACCTCGAATAGAGATCGGATCTAAGTAGGTGTAACAATGCCACGAACAAAACAAGTTCGAAAAATCGGTTCTTATTTCTCGAAAAATCCGAAAAACAAATTGATTATTGAGTAAACATTTTATGATTATTGTAGAATGCAATATATTTATCCTTATGGAGCAATCTGCCTCAAATTAGAATTTAAAGGGATAACTAGAACTATTGTTTTTAAAGAATACATGTCTAGGGGTAAAATGGTCCAAAGGTTGCAAAATGTAACTATTTTCATAATTCGGGGTGCAAAGTGTTACGAATCAAAGTTTAGGTTGTGAAGTATAAAAAGGGGTAAAGTTGGGGTGGCAAATAATAATTATCTCTTTTCTTTATTAAAGGAAACATCATATTTTGAATCACAAAGTTGGCTAACACTAATCAAATTAAACTTAAGCCCTTCAACTAATAGAACATTACTAAGAGAGAAAGAAGAGTTACCAATTTCTCCATTTCCAAGAATCTTTCCTTTGCCATTGCCGAACATGACCATACCCTCTTCTTGGAGTTTGATGTTGGTAAAAAGTTCTCTCCTCCCGGTCATATGGCGTGAACATCCGCTGTCCACGAGCCATTTTGAATCTTCCATTGTGGTTATAGCCCCTATTACCTACAAAAGAATTTCTTTTAGGTACCCTATAATTTTGGGGTCCATGGGGTTAGTCTTGAGACCTTTGGGTCTCCAAACATGTCTTGAGCTATTTCTCAATTTGCAATTATTAGCATAATGTCCAACTTTGCCACAATAAAAACAAGTAGAAGTATTATAATTATTAGCACGTACAAAAGTCGGACTTTGGTTATTTTTCTTAAAAATACTTTGAAATGGCTTATAACCAAGTCCCGATTTGGAATGCTCACCTCTTTGTGCATCTAAAATTTTTGTAACTTTATCCGTACTTATATTGAAACGATGCATATCATTTTTCAAACATTCAATATCTTTTGTGAGCAATTCCTTTTCGGTTTCAAGAGAATGAATTCTAGTAAGAGTAAGAGCATGAGCTTTGTCTAGAGATTCATAAGAGGTAAATAATTTTTCTTTTTCAACTTTAATCTGCTTATGCTCCTTTTTCAAGTTTTTGTATTTAACGATTAAATTTTGAAACTCAATTTGCAATTCATCAAAATCATATTGCAAGTCATCAACTATAGAGGAAGTAGAAGAGTTTGAGTGTACCTCATTGTTTTCATCGTCTATAGCCATGAGACCGTGTTCGGTTTCTCCTTCCTCATCGGTTGTTTCGAGTAGTTCATCCCATGTTTTGACTTCCGCATTTAGAGCCTTCTTTTTGTGAAAGGCTTCCTTTTCTTTTGCTCCTCTTCATCGAGCTTGCAATCGGCAATGAAGTGCCCGGGTTTTCCGCATTTAAAGCAAGCATTATCTCTTGGTTTTCTTGCTTTATTTTTATTTACAAATTTTGCAAATTTACGAACAAGTGCGGCCGTCTCCTCATCATCATCATCATTATCATAGTATGCATTATTAGAAGAAGAAGCAAGACCTTTAGAAATAATTTGCATACCCGATTGATTTGTGGATGGTTTGGAATTTTTCCTCTCCTTGAGATAGACTTCATAGATGAGTAGATTTCCAATAAGTTCATCAAACTTGAGTGTCTCAAGATTTTGTGCCTCCGTGATTGCCGTTACTTTTTCGGACCATGACCGGGAAGTGCATTCAATACCTTGGTCACCTTGTCTTCTTCGGAGATGACCTTGCCGAGGGCCACAAGAGGATTGACAATATTGTCAAGCCTTTCCACCATCTTGAGATGCTTTCGCCATCATACATGTTAAAGTTTTTGAAGTCTTTAACAAGCATGGTCTTTCTTGCTTGCTTGACTTTCTTAGTCCCTTCATAGATTGTCTCCAATTTTTCCCAAACCTCATGTGCAGACCTTATGCCTCTTATGCGATTGTACTCGGTGGCGGTAAGAGAACAATGCAAAATATTTAAGGCCTTACCGTTTAGAGAGAAAGCCTTTTTGTCGTTTTCATCAAACTCCTTGAAAGATTTAGGAGCCAAAGTGCCATCTTCCGATTTCTTTGTTGGTTGATCAACTCCTTCAATGATCACATTCCAAATGTCGAACCCGCACCCTTGTAGGAAGCACTCCATACGGTCTTTCCAAAATGCGTAGTTGTTGGCGTCGAATAGTGGTGGCTTATTAGTGGAGGCGCCGGTGGTGAGATGAGCATCATTTGTAGCCATGGATCTTTCCTCTTTACTCGGAACGAGCTAGCCAAAGAGTTTGGCTCTGATACCACTTGTTAGTCCAAGTGGCTACAATAATCTAGAGGGGGGGTGAATAGATTATGCCGATTTTTCACAAATCACCCTCTTTTTTGAAACAACGAGTAGATAACAAGAATGTAATTGCGGAAAATAAACAACACTCGTTGATTTAAAGAGATTCAACCCACCTAGGGCCTAATCCTCTACCACCCCAGTATCTCCGGGATGGATTTTAAAAAGAAAAAAGATTTTATTAATTTACCAAAAATTAATACAACACCTTAAGGATTACCACAACCCTCTTTCACCACCTTGAAGATTACCACAACCCTCTTACAACACCTTTGAAGATTACCACAACCTTCAAACACCTATTACCTAGATCACCCAAGTGTATTCTTACCACAAGAATACTCACAAGGATGTCTTGTGTTGAATGATGACCAAAATCAAGATTACAACTCAATAATGATTGATACAATATGAGTACAAGTGTAATCAAGAATTGAAAGCCTAGACCTCAAATAAGTGCAAGTGAAAGTGCTTAGGCTAATACAACAAGATATATGAAAGTGTTTGCTCAATTGCTCTTTGCTTGTATATTGTGTGTTGTGTCTTGTTGCTTGAATGAAGCCTCTATTTATAGAAGAGGACTTAGCTTTCATTTCCAGACATTGGCTCCTCCTTGGGGAGTGATTTGCTGCAAAAGAAACCATTTAAAATGATCAATATAGCTGTTAGAAATCAATCCCACAAAATAGGGAAAAGTTGTCTGAAAACGCAACGGATAGTTTGTTGATAAACATGGGGTTCGACCGGTCGCGCAGAGATAAGATTGAAATTGAATTCTGCGAATTTTTACACAGGGGACCGGTCGAAGGGGGGTGCGACCGGTCGCCCTTAGCTGTGACCGGTTGCCCTTGAAGATTTTGCGAAACAGAGAAGTCGGAACAAAAATCAACTCCAGTACAGGTCGCCCGGCGGTCGACCGGCCGACCGCATGCCGCCCACCTGGTCGACGGCCGTCGCTCCCTATTTTTTTACGTCCCATTTTTGTTTCTACGGTGAACTGCAGTACGGGTTGCCCTATGGGGGCGACCGGTCGAGCTGAAACAAATGTGTTGTCCAATGTTTTATTGAAAATAAACTTCAAGAAATACTCCGAAAAATAGTAAAAACATTTTAAGTTGATCGGAAGTATTTAGACAACATTTAGGGACATAGTTTTGGTTTAAAAACTTATTTGAACAAAATCGAACATAATCATCAAAATCATGATAAAAACATTTATCTAATGAGAACCTTCCTCTGATCCTCCTTGGAAAGTAGACCCCTTTTGATTCTTCAAAAGTTTCCTCTTCAATAATTTGAAGTTGTCTTTCCTTCACAGCTTTGTGTTGGATTGATTTCCTTCGAGTTTCAGGCTTGAGGATTTGCTTGAATATCTTTGAGAATATTTGCAGGTTAATAGCTTTGAATAATGCTTGATTTCTCTGATGTGCAAGGTCACCTTTTCTCAATGAGTTTTCTCAGCTTTTTATAGTGAACTTTCAAAAATCAGCCCGTTGAAGAGATAGGCTGATTTTCAAAAGACACTAGTGTTCGTTGGCTTGTCTTTTCTTGATCTTCAATCTTGAGATGCAGACCTTTCCTCGTATTAAATGAATGTTTAGCTTTCCAGGTTCGACACGAGGTGCAGTGCTTCTAATTTGTTTATTCCTTTTGCACGCTTCTGGGACGAGCACTTTAAGACCTGACTGCATGGAAGTATTACTTATTTAAGTAATGTTCTTGACTTCTGTGCAACGGATTCCTTTCAGTTGACTTCTCTTGGTTGCTGCCTATTTCCTCAAGTGACTTGAATCTGCTCCAATCATTTGAAGACTCAACTGTCACTTTCAACTTGTGACTTGGCTTCTTGAGATGACTTAGACTGATACTTCACACAGCTATTCCTCAGCTGATACATCTTCAGTCAAGTTCTTGATCTTCCTTCTTGGCCATACTCAGCTGTTCCACAACGGAGTCTTCACTTCAGTCTTCAGTTGACTTCTTGTATTTCCAGGCTTAGCTGACTTGACTCGGCTTTTCCAAATTTCTATCTGTTACAATGAAAATTACAAGAAAAATGGGGTGGCAACTTTCTAATTTAAGTTTTACATGGCATTCATCAAAATTTATAAAATAAATTTCTCAACAATTTCCTCCTTTTTGATGATGCCAAAACATAAAAACATTAAACATGTAAACATCAAAGATACATACAGACAATGCAGTAACAAATAATTTATGCGTAGAATCAATCATTTTATTGATCATAGCATTCTTGTCCTTTACACAGTTGTTTACAAAGTGTATCAAA
This sequence comes from Rehmannia glutinosa, assembly GCA_016081115.2. Lineage (NCBI taxonomy): Eukaryota > Viridiplantae > Streptophyta > Magnoliopsida > Lamiales > Orobanchaceae > Rehmannia > Rehmannia glutinosa. The sequence goes on along the minus strand of CM071927.1, from coordinate 23,799,958 downwards.
GCATACTCATATCTAAGCAGATTACAAATATCTATGCTAGGATACAAATACGAATAGAGAAATTACAAAACACTTTACTGAATATACAGATGACTTACACACAAATGTATTTACAAGAGTAAAATACATGAAGGGTTCGCATCAACACTTCATCTCCTTATTTGCCTCATTCTTTCCTCTTGACTCTGTCATCATGACTCTCTTTCTTTTTCTTTCATCTTCACCGCTTTCTTCTTTTCATAAGATCTCTTGTGACAACATCTTTTCGCTTCCTTTCTTCCCATTCTTTGGTCTTGTCTTCTTTTTCCTCTTCTAGTCTTTTCACATATTCAACTTTCTTCCTAGCCACTTCCCATTAGCTACTTCGTCATACCTAGCCCACTATATCCTTCCCTTCTTTCCAGGATCTGCATATTCAATATTTTTGGGTAGTGGTCTAGGTCGAAAACCTCTTCCTTCACCACTCATTCCTCCTCCTCTGGGTGTATCTTTGTCTGACAGAGTCTTCGTTTTACCGTTTGAATGGCGCTTGTAGTCTCGCCGCCTATCGCCTTCTTCGCACAACTTAAGACCCTTCTCCCAGTACAGATCCCAGGCTTGGGCTACAGACATCTTCTGGAAATAGCCTTCGGATTCAAGCATCTTAAATTCTTTAACTGATCTTGGCTCGAATACATCATCTGGAATAACATCTTGATCCTTCCCTGTCAGAACGCCACCGAATTATTTCATCACTGCTTCAATGCGGGCATCCATCTTTTTATCGAACTCTAACTGATCTGCTTCTACAAATTTTCTTTTCTCTGACATGGGTACAGCAGAGTGTTCGATCAGCAGAGTCACTGGAAGTTTGCTGATTATGAGGCTGTCACATGACCCTTCTGAGGGGTTTTAGCAATCATTAACGTCAGGTCCTTCGAATGTTCCCCCTAGCTGCCTTTCCCTTCTCCTTCTCAGTTGATGCTTCTTCTTTCAAATTTCTTAGGTACTCCTCTTCCCCCTTATTGGCATCATCAAAGAAGAGAGGAACCCCAGAAAACATGCCTGCGAGCATGAAGTTGAGTCTACTGAGAGCGGAGTTCTATTTGGAGTCTGATGCGGCATAGGCTGTTCGAAATTCTGAACTAGTGGCTTTTGAATCGGCTGCCACCAGTTTCATTTCAGCCATGAGAAGGCTGAATTTCGCATTCATATTCTCCTCAAGACGCAGAATTTCTTTTCTGTGGAATTCACGCAGGAGCTCCATCTCTGTTGTGTGGGAAACATGCAATCTTTCCATATACGCCTGCATCCTCTGCTTCATATCAGCATTGTCAGCACTCCAAACAAGCATCTTATTGTACAATGCCTTGAAATAGCAAACTTGTTCGTATTGCATTGCACTCTGCTGTGGACACCACTCCCTGATCCTTACCACTATCCCTCTCAAATCTGTTGTGAGGGTGGCATCTCTATTGTCCAGGCATAAATCTAGTGAGGCCTGGTGTCGTTCGATCTTCTGAATCTCTGCACAAATATTCTTGAAGACTTCACGGATCTCAGCTGTCACACCTGATTCAGCTGTCGGCCATTCAACATCGAAATCAAAGTTTGCTGGCACAATAGAGTCGGTAGGGATGACAGGATCTTCTCGGACTGTGAAATGTCACTACTCTTTAGCGGTCTCTTCTCCAGCTCAGGCAGCTCGATCAAAAAGGGAAATAATTGCTCAAAAGTATCATCGCGCACATAAGGGATTGAAATTGCGGTCTGTGCTTGTAATGATCCTGGTGGAGTCGGTACTGCTGCAGCTGTGGGAGCCTGCGCAGATGACTCAGGTACAGCTGGGCCTTGTTGAGTGGGTTGGCCAGCTGACTGAGCCTCAGCTATCTTAACTGATTCTTCGGCCTCAGTAGATTTTTCTAAGTGAAGTACTGTGTCGTCGGCTGCAACATCAGCGTCATCGAATGATGATGAAACCTGGGGGCTTGGTTCATCATCAAAGTTGAATGTTTGAAGAGCAGCTTTGAAACTCGACTGACTCGTCTGCAGGAGAACATCCTCACCGGGTCCTTTTGTTGTGCAAGCGGTGTGGACTCGGCTTCATCTTCCACTTTAAATGATATGTCAGGATTTTCCTGGAAGTCATGGAGTGCACTAATCTCTTTCTCAGATTCAACACTATGAACAGGAGGGATGTTCTGAACTTCTTGAGCTTTACCCAGGGAGGTCTCAAATTCCCTTGGGCCTTCAATACCTCCATCAATCTCAACTGCAGAGAGGCTTCTACATTCCCTTCGACAATCGCAGTTATCTTAGGGTCTTGGACCATGGCATCCGAAGGAGTCTCAACCCCTTGGATTGCACTTTCACTGCCCATAGTGTTAACGCCTAGGGCATTTGCATCCTGTGCCTCGACTGCAACAGCAGTGTCATCAACCTTTAAGGCAGCTGACACTTCAGCTGGGACAGACTCAACTGTCCGAGCTTCGTCAATGTCAATCTGCTGTGGTTCTATCTCAGTTTCCTCTTCGCCTTCTTTCTTCAATAAGGAGTCATCTGCAGCATCCTCCGACCCTGCTGCAGTGGAGTGAGTTTCCCCCTCAGCTGGCACACCAGCTGAGTCACTGATGATGGGGTCACTCTTCTCCAGACTCGTGGCTGCTTCCGTTGAGTGCTCAACCGTTGGGGCAGGTGGTCAAACACCTCCAGTAGAGGTTGGCTCAACTTGGGTGCCCAAATTCCCAGTATCATTGCCAATTCCCTTGGACCCATCTTCCGAAAGTACTGGGGACGTAGTTGCAGTGATGGCTATGGCAATTTGCTGCATTACTCCCAATGGGTCTATCTGCAGGAGAGATTGTGAGGACTCTCCTGGTCCTTCAAACATTTGTTGCTCATGCATCATCCTGGATTCCCTCAGAGCTTGTTGCATGTCTGACTTCTCTGTTGTAGCAACGGGATCCATGTCTTCATCACTCTCTGAGAGCACATCCAGATGAGGGTGAGTGTGTTCTAGAGTTCCGAGAAGCGGACATATCTTCGGCTTTCTCGAAAGCTTATGCTTCCTCGGCTGCTTTAGCTTGATCCTTCTCCTTGAAGATTTGTAGAATATTCCTGCAGTTATCTTAATCAAAAGCCTGAAGCACAGTGTTGACGCCGAGAAATTGGAACAATTCCTCATCTTCTTCGATAAACTCAGGGCGTTCAAACTGCATCCTTGAGTGGCTTAGCTTCCACGCCCTCCATTCACGTAGACGGCGCTGAATTTCAGGGTATATAGGAGAATACATGACGACATCATCATCGTCATCTTCTTCTTGTCCTTCCTTTTCTAGGATGGAAGGCAAGATGCTCGCTTTGCTCTTCACCTTGGCGGCGTCCGTAGCGAGTGGAGAGACAACTTTTTCAAGCGGAAGGTTAGTTGTCTCTTACCTTCTTTATCCTCATTGTCCTCTCCACAGTGGGTCTTAGTAGGCCTCTCACGATCACCCTCGGCCAGACTTGGCGGTTTCATCTATGATGTCGGGAGACTGCACTTCCTGAGAGTCAGCAGTCTCAGATGCTTTTTCCAGCTGAGTGGCTGATTCAGCTGTCTTTTCACACTCTGAAAGCTTGATGATCCTTCTTCTTTGGGTCTAACAAGAGGAATTTCTGGTTCTTTTTCCTCTTTGGATTCTTTGGCGGCGGGGGCCGGGGCATCCTTCTGGACAGGAGCTGCCTTCCTGGGCTTGGCATTCCTTTTCTTGCGTATGGCTGGAGAAGGGATTTGGGCTTCTCAGCTTTGGCTGCAGGGGCAAGGGACACAGCTGCTCGGACAGGCGACTCGGCTGCAGGGGCAGGTGCATCCTGTTTCTTTGCTGCAGGGGCATCCTTCTTCTTCGTAGCTGCACGGGCAGCTTTCTTCTTGGGAGGAGAGGTAACAACTGTGTCCTCGGGGTTAGCTCAGTTGACTTAGCCCAGTTGACTTTCTTGCCATGCATGATCGCAGCCATGACGATCAGCTTAGTCTTTGACAGTTTGTTGAAGCTGCCAAACTTCATGTCTACACACTTAGAGACGACATCAATCAACTTGTGATAGTCGTCCTTCAGCATTTTCTTCTCAGCTGTGTAGACCACCTTAGCAGCACACTGTGGTTTGGCTACCTCTTTCCATGCAGCAACCAAGTCAACATCAGCTTCATAAATCTCATTCATGTCCTCAGACGGCAACAAACAGTGCTTCGCAAGGTCCTTAGCTATTATCATTATGTCCTTGCGGTGGATAGAGGACTTGATTCCCTCGTCCTGCACCTCCGCATTCACGTAGAACTGTGCCACCTCTTCAAGGTAGGTGTGCGAATACTCCAAAGTCAGAAAAGGCTTAAGATCGGACTTTTCCAACATTTCAGCAATCTTCTTCACTAGGGTTTCATCCGAACCCTGCTTCACCATGCCTTCAAAATCCACAGACGATCCTGAGTGGATTTGCTTTGATAACTTGACAAAATCAAACTTTGGTGCCATTTGTACAAATTTTTACCGATTAAAACTTGGTGAACTGGCTTGAGAACACGTAAGGTTTGCGAGAGAGAAAAGAGCTTGTTTTCCTTTGCTTGAAGATGAACAGTTCCCGAGTGAGAGAGAGAATGCTGGAGAAATTAGTATATAAGGGTTATGAAATGATGGGTTTTGATTTTGAAATTTGATCAAGATCAACGGCTCAGTTAGCACATCAAACCGCATTTAATTCCTCACATTTAATGCGTCGGTATTTATATCCAATCATATGCTTACTGTGCAGCTTTTGACTGTACCCGTCATTATTACGCTGACATCATCCTTAAAAATATTCCCGCTCATTTAAAACGACTGCGTTTTTGTCACTTAGATCATAAATGACTCAGCTTGTCTCAAAAATGACTTGACTCTTCTTCTCTCTTTTCATTAAGTGACTCAGCTGTCAGCTAACTCGATACATCTGACTTTCCGATATGGTTGTTTCACTTGGCTATTTCCGATACAACAAACTCTATCTTCCATCTCTTTTGATTGAGTCTTCTGAGTGTTAACTCAGCTCAATTAACCCTAGTTCATTCTTAAGCTCTTCAAATATTGATTCACATAAGGGCATGGTGAATATGTCAGCTAACTGCTTATCAATTGAGATATATTCCAAAATGATATCTTTCTTTTCAACATGATCTCTTATTGATAAGGATAAAATATGGCATGGGCTGACCTGCCTAATTTTGGCACTCATAGTATTGGACCGACCTGTTAAGCATTGAGCATTGGGATGGTTTAATAAATCTCATAGTATTGGGCCGACCTGTTAAGCCTTGAGCATCGGGCTGGTTTGATAAGGCTCATAGTATTGGGCCGACCTGTTAAGCCTTGAGCATTGGGCTGGTTTAATAAGGCTCATAGTATTGGGCCGACCTGTTAAGCCTCGAGCATTGGGCTGGTTTGATAAGGCTCATAGTATTGGGCCGACCTGTTAAGCCTTGAGCATTAGGCCGATCTGATAAGGCTCATAGTATTGGGCTGACCTGTTTAAGGTCTAATGATTAGACCGACCTACTGAGCCTCAAGCTTATGGCTTGTTAAATCGATCCGATTAGGCTTAGTGTGGTGGGCTGACTTGTTGGAGACTTGGGTTATGCTCTCTCATGGGCTAATCTATCACAGCTCGGCTATATGAACAAAGAAGCTTGACATTTAAAAGGACACACCAGTATGATGACCTGAGGTGTCTCAGGCCAGTTCGGATCTGAGGTCTTAATGGCGTAAAATTAGGGTTTTAGAAGATCCGATCCTAACCTAATGATGACTCTGACACCAAATCGTAACAGAATCCTGGATTTTACGGAAACCCTAATCCGGGCTAAGGTATAAAAGCCCAAGTCTAGGTTCATTCTAAACCTAATCACATCTTTACTTTTACAATATATTTTCTGCCTCTTGCTTCTCTTCCAAGTCACTGACTTAAGCATCGGAGAGGGTACACCGGAGCCTCCCTCTGGCCCCCCTTGTGTAGGTTTTGCAGAGGAGTTCGACTTGGAGATTGATTGGCGAGAAGAGGATATTTTCGAGAGCAACCAAATGGCGCCGTCTGTGGGAAGATTGAGTGGAGACGTGAGCTTCAAGTGATGGTTATGCAAGATATCAGGAGAAATTTGGAGGAAGACCTGAATCGTACGCCGTTGGGAGATACTCCGGCCGGAGTTACGCAAGAAGATGCCAGGCCTCCACCTCCGCCACCCTTGGTGGAGGGCGGAGGGCAGCGGTTTCCAAGGGCAGGGGTAGACAGACAAACACCCATGTCTGGTGGGAGTGTTGATTTGGGCCCAATATTTTTTGAATAGTTGGGTAGTTTCATTACAAGGTCCGTCCAACAAACGGTGGAAAGACGGATGAGGGAGATGCTTCCACCACCAACTCCTCATGTGGTCCATCCGCCTAAGGTTCCTCCGGAGGTCGGTGAGAGAGGTCGGCGGCCTGTGGTGGCAGAAGAAGTGCATTCGTCGAGGGCGAAACATACATCAACTGAGGATCAGGATTGGTCGGAGCGGATGGATGACCTCCATCGTGAAGTAATGGATATTGGTTGGAGGGTCGCGGGAGTGCCGGGGGCGACTTCAGTCCGAGTGCGGAGGGGAACTCCCTTCTCGGATGAAGTGATGGTGGATGAGCTCCCATCCTCCTACCGATCTCTTAGTTTTGAATATAATGGTACTATGGACCCGTGGGATCACCTCTGTCGCTTTGAGAATGCTGCTTTGCTACAAAGGTTCACGGATGGCGTGATGTGTAGAGTCTTCCCTACCATTCTGACGAAGTCAACTCAGCAATAGTTTAGCCAGCTTGCCCCAGGCTCCATCAAATTTTTTGATGATTTCAGTTCGGCATTTCTCAATCAGTTCACGAGGTGTCGTAAGTACCAAAAGGCGCCCCTGACTCTGTTTAGCATCAAGCAGAGGGAAGGGGAAGGACTTCGGAGTTATATACAAAGATTTACTGCGGCTAATTTGGAGGAGCCTTCGGCTAGTCCGGAAATTTTGGCTAATGCCCTAGCTCAATGCCTGAAAGATTGGGAGTTTTTTGAATCTTTGGTGATGGAGACGGCTAAGACCTTTGATGAACTATTAGCTCGGGCGGAGAGGTACATTAACCTGGAAGAGGCGAGGAAAATGAAGAGAGAGGAATGAGAGAAAAAGAGGGACAAGAAGGAAGATCGGGAGGATAAAGGATCTCAGAAGAAGCCGAGGTCTGAGGCGATGGGTGGATTACCGAGGTACGAGAAATATACGCCATTGGTTGTACCACAGGGCGAGGTGCTCATAGCCATTGAGAGGCATCCCGACCTGAGATGGCCAAAGGCACATGCGGAGGCACAGGTAAAGGCGAAGTGCAATATGGACACACAACAGATCGGTGCACACACCTGAGGGATGAAATCGAGAGGCTTATTCAGGCAGGTCATCTCAGGGAATTTATGTACATCGATAAAAAGGAAAAGGAAGGGGAGTATAAGAGGGAAAACTGGGGTTATCATCAACCTCGGCGAGAGCCGGAGCGTAGGGGGGAGGAAAGGGAGGAGCTACTTCCATCTCCACCCCCACCTCGGCGAGAGGTTATCCAGATAATTGTTGGAGGGCCGGCGGAAGGTGAATCTAGAAGAGCTCGATAGAACTATGCGAGGGCGGCAGCACCAGATTGGGTGCAAGAGGAATTGAAAGTGGAGCAGGTGGGACCAGGGCCAAGTATCCAATTTGGGTCAGAGGATAGCAAGGGTATCGTAATACATCATAGCGATGCTCTTGTGATATCAGTGACGATCTCTAATTACGATGTGTAGCGAGTATTCATGGATACAGGGAGCTCGGCGGATATCCTATTCTACTATTGCTACAGGAAGATGGATCTCCAGGTCGGGCTGGAGACGGTGGACACGGCGTTGGTTGGATTTGCTGGAGGAATGATTCAACAAATAGGTATCATTACTTTACCTGTCTCTTTGGGCAAGGAGCCTAATCGCAAAACTAGGATGATTCGATTTTTGATAGTAGATGCACCTTCTTTATATAATGCTATGTTGGGTAGACCGTCATTAAATACTTTTCAAGCCGTAGTATCGGTATACTATTTGAAAATGAAGTTCCCTATGGGGGAAGAGGTCGGTGAGGTCGGTGGAGATCAATACATGGCTAGAAAGTTATATGTGGAAAGTATTCAAAAGGCGAAGAGGGGAAATGTTTTCGATGATGATAAAAATAGAGATAAAATTATTAGACTAGATGAGCCGGTGGAGCACGTGCAGCCTAATGAGGAGATAATGATGGTTAAGCTGGTGCCGGGTGACCCCGATAAGGTCACTAAGATTGGGAAATGATTATCTGATGAGCTGAAGGAGGAGTTGTTCGGGTTTCTAAGGAGCAACGTGGATGTGTTTGTTTGGACAGTAGAAGACTTGGTGGGAATCGATCCGAGTATAGCTGAGTATAGGCTTAATGTCAATCCATCATATAAGCCTATGAAACAAAAGAAAAGAAATTTTGGTCCTAATAAGGATGCTATAATTCGAGCGAAGGTGCAAAGGCTGTTGAAAGCGGGGTATATCAAAGAAATCCAATTTCCGGAATGGTTATCTAACGCAGTGCTGGTACCAAAAATGGAGGATGATTGGCGTATGTGCGTGGATTTTAGGGACTTAAACCGGGCTTGCCCAAAAGATTACTATCCATTACCTCGAATCGATCAACTTGTGGATTCGACTTCGGGGCGCGAATTGCTCAGTATGATGGATGCATCGTAGGGCTACCACCAGATCAAGCTTGCAGAGGAGGACCAAAAGAGGGTGAGCTTCACCACCTCTTTTGGCACTTTTTGTTATGTAGTAATGCCGTTCAGGTTGAAGAATGCAGGAGCCACATACCAGAGGTTAGTGGATAAAATGTTTGAGAGGCAGCTCGGGAGGAACATGGAAGTATATGTGGATGACATGTTAGTCAAGAGTATGAAGGCTCTGGATCATGTGCGTGACCTAACTGAGATATTTAACACCTTTAGAAAGTATCGGATGAAGCTCAACCCCAAGAAATGTGCTTTTGGTGTGAGATCGGGAAAGTTCTTGGGGTATATGGTGACAGAGAAAGGGATAGAGGCTAATCCGGAGAAGGTCAGAGCCAATCAGAGAGATGGCATCACCTCGGGATGCAAATGAAGTACAATATTTGACAGGTCGGCTGGCGGCCCTAAATCGGTTTATTTCTCGCCTGGCGGAGAGGAGTTTGCCCTTCTTCAAAGTGTTGAGGAAGGTCAAAAAGTTTGTTTGGGATTAGGATTGTCAGAGGGCTTTCGAGGATTTGAAAACTTATTTAGCCGATTTGTCACTATTAACTAAGCCACTGCTGGGAGAACCCTTGTACTTATACCTTTTAGTGGGAGAGCAAGGGGTCAGCACGGTCCTGATCAGGGAGGAAAGGCCGGTTCAGAAGCCGGTGTATTATGTCAGTAAGGTATTGAGGAACGCCGAGCTGCGGTATGCGGAGATCGAGAAGACAGGATTAGCCTTGGTGGTGACCGCAAGGAGACTTCGGCCGTATTTTCTCTCTCACAAGGTAGTTGTCCAAGCTAATCTCCCATTAAGAAATGTGATGAGTAGGCCAGAGGTGGCAGGGAGGTTGGTGAAGTGGGCCATCGAGTTGAGCGAGTATGACATCGAGTTTGAGAACAGGTCGGCCATCAAAGCTCAGGCTTTGGCGGATTTTGTTCAAGAATTGACAAAACCCGACATCGAAGAAGAAGCCTGGGTGATTTATGTGGATGGCTCGGTAGAAAGCTCGGGGTTGTGGTGCTGGTATTGTCCTAATCAACCCACATGGAGTGGAGAATGATTTTGCTGTAAGGTTGGAGTTCAAGCTATCCAATAATGAGGCGGAATATGAAGCATTTATCAGAGAGATGCAAATGGCCATTGAGATGGGGGCTACTAGAATGGTTATTTACATGGATTCTCAGCTCGTCCATAAGCAAGTCACCGGGGAATTTGAAGTTAGGGAGGAAAGGATGAAGAGGTATGTTGAAGCATACCGAGTTCTAGAAGGAAAAGTGAAAGAGATCAAGATCTGCCAGGTCCCGAGGGCGGAGAATGGTCGGCGGATTTCTTAGCAAAAATGGCCAGCTCGGCCTTGGAGAGTCAAGCCAAGCAAATCACGTTTTTGATGGCAAGAGAGACTATTTTGGGTATGGAGGTCGGAGAGATTGAAGAAAAGGAGGATTGGAGGTCGGCTATCATAGCCTATCTGAAAGAGGGAGTCCTACCAGGAGGTAGGCGTGAAGCAGCTCGGCTGAAAATTCGGGCTACACGTTTTTGCATTATTGGGGACAAGTTATATAAGAGAGGCTTCTCCATACCTCTACTGAGGTGTTTGAGTGGAGAAGAGGGTACGTATGTACTGAGAGAGATGCACGAAGGGTGTTGTGGATAACATATGAGAGCAAGAATCTTGATGAAAAAGGTGCTAAGGGCAGGGTATTTTTGGCCTTACTTGAAAGAGGAAGCAGAGAAGCTAGTGAGAGCATGTGAGAAGTGCCAGATTCATGTGCCTTTGATACATCGTCCGACAGAGGAGCTCATGACTATGAGCTCGGCATGTCTTTTTGCAAAGTGGGGTATTGACATCAAGGGTCCTTTTCCACCAGCTTCAGGTCAGAGGAAATTCTTGATTGTGGCGATTGATTATTTAAGCAATTGGGTGGAAGCAGAGCCCCTTGCTAAAATAAACGAGGATGCAGTGATGAAGTTCATTTGGCAGAATATTGCATGTTTATGTGAAACGCCTCGGCTCTTGATATCGGATAATGGAACACAATTTGCGGCAGTGGGGATCCGAGCTTGGTGTGATGAGTTGAAGATCAAGCAAAATTTTACGTCGGTGGCTCACCCACAGGCCAATGGGCAGGTTGAGGTCACCAATGGAATCGTTGTCCAAGGACTCAAAGCTCGGCTTGAAAAGGCAGGAGGAGCATGGGTTCAGGAGCTCAGTTCAGTATTGTGGGCTTATCGAACTAATCCAAATGAGGCAATAGGTGAAACTCCGTTCAGCTTGGTGTATGGAATGGATGCCGTTATACCAACAGAGATCGGGATGGAGACTCATCGGGTTTAAAATTTTGATGAAAACACGAATGAGATGATGATCCAAGAAGCTCTGGATACTATTAATGAGAAAATAGAGATGGCATTTTTGCAGATGGAACGAACACGAGGAAGGACCAAAGTGGAGTATGACAAAAAGGTGATGAGGAGGGCCTTCCAGGTCGGGGACCTGGTTATGAGAAGGTCGGATGCTAGCAAGAATAAGGGGAAGGTGGATGCAAATTGGGAAGGGCCACTTCGGGTGGCGAAGGTGCTGGCAGGAGGTGCATATGAGCTGGAGGAACTTGATGGGCGAAAGCTCCCGAGGGCATGGAATAGTTGCAATTTAAAGAAATTTCATTCCTAGTGATGTAATGAAATTACTCGTTTTGAATGAAATGATCTGCTTCCCTAAAACATGAGTTCGGAAATAAATTGGCAAAAATCGACAAGTATTTGGAGCTCAGCTCGAGCTAGTCTCCAAATACTTGGGACCACGAGGCCATGCAAAGAGCTCGGATCGAGCCAGTTTCCATTGAAGAAAGACAAGTATTTGGAGCTCAGCTCGAGCTAGTCTCCAAATACTTGGGGCCATGAGGCCATGGAAGGAGCTCGGCTTGAGCCAACTTCCTTTGATGAAATCGACAAGTATTTGGAGCTCAGCTCGAGCTAGTCTCCAAATACTTAAGGCCACAAGGCCATGCAAGAAGCTCGGCTCGAGCTAGCTTCCTTTGATGAAATCGACAAGTATTTGGTGCTCAGCTCGAGCTAGTCTCCAAATACTTGGGGCCACGAGGCCATGCAAGGAGCTCGGCTCGAGCCAACTTCCTTTCATGAAATCGACAAGTATTTGGAGCTCAGCTCGAGATAGTCTCCAAATACTTGGGGCCACGAGGAGCATGCAAGGAGCTCGGCCCGAGCCAGCTTCCTTTGATGAAATCGACAAGTATTTGGAGCTCAACTCGAGCTAGACTCCAAATACTTGGGGCCACGAGGAGCATGTTACACCAATCGTTTTTGGGTAAAAAACAAATATACATCCAAGCTCAGCCTGAGCTAAGCTTTACATACAGGAACAAATCTGAACTATGGCAAAAATAAAAATGCAAGAGCAGAGATCGCAAAATTTAAATTACGGAAAATAGATAGTTTTCATTACATGGCATAAACAATTACAAGTACATATAAAGGAAAATACAAAAACTCCTAAGTAGTAGGGGCATCATCTTCGATGGTCAAATCATCTGTGGAGATAGTTACATCATCCACAAGGGCGATCTCGGGATCGTTGTCAGGAATGCCCTGATCAGGAAGGATAGGGATGCCTTCGTTGGGCTGAGAAGCAGGCTGATCTCCAAGAGGATGAGAAGCAACCCCTGAGCTAGAGGCTGGGTGAAGAATGAATGGAGTGGATAAGGATTCGATGAAGGCCTCTACAGGAGCTCAGTTGAGACGCTCTGCCTCAGGGGAGAATACAAAGCCCTTAGGGTCCGACATGATCTTTTTGGGACCCTGGCGATCAAAGGGCTCAGTAGTGATGCCGCGCTCCTTGAGCTGAAGCTCAGCCTGGTCAAAAGCGAAGCCATAATACTCCATGGCACTTGAAGACATAACTTTAATGAACTCTTTGGAGCTTAAAAAGGCTTGCTTCACCCTCTCCCGGATTGCCTGAACTATGGAAGAGCCTTAGGGGGAGGTCGGGAAACTTTAGGGACCGATTTCAAGCCCGAGCCTGATCAGCATTTGTGGTGCAGCGGATTTGAAGGTCACCCACTTCAGCCTTGAGGTCGGCATTGTCGGTTTCCAAGGCCTTCAACTTGGTCTTAAAAGAGGCCACTGTGGCCTTATGGACCTCCTCCTTCTCTCGGAAATGACGCACCTCTTCCAGAAGTTTGGTCTCCCGGGCCTTCAACCGTATGCATTCTTTCTTGGCAGCATTGAGCTCGGCCACGACGGCGGAGTCAGCAAGCAAGCTCGGGAGATCAAGGCAGCAAGTTGGGCCTCGGCCTTCGAATGGTTCATACAAAATGAGCTCACTAGCTCGGCATCGCTGAGCTTTTCCAAAGCGGCACGGTCGGGGCTTGGGCAGTTTCCTTGTACATATTGAATGGCAAAAGTTCCCAGTGAAGAATGTGTGGTTGGGAGTATAGATGGGGTTGCGAGTGTGAGAGAGAGGAGTAGCAGAGGTGGTAGTAGCCTTAGCCTTCTCGGCTGTGTTGGTGCTGATACCGAGAGTAGATCTCTTGGGGGGAGGAGGTCAGATAGCAGGATGGGCCTCGGGAATGGTGAGGTCAGCAATGACAATGGCGGCTGAGTCAGGTCGCCTGAGTTGAGAAAAAGGCTGGCTCCCCTGACCTGTAGCAGCAGCACCCGTAGGGGGAGGGAGGGAGCCAAAAGCGGCTTAGTGCTCCTCCTCCTCCTGTTCGGCAACCATCTGTGCCATAAACATGTCTGCACAAGAGAAGAAAATGTCAGTCAACAGGTGAGGAAGGAAGGAAACTAAATACGAAAGATAATTACCAATGTCACATGGTAGGGGAGCAATTATGGAGCTCAGCTCGAAGTGGTATAAGAGTGAGGGAGTTATAAGACGGGATAGATCATACTTGACTAAAGTAAGCTTATTTATGAAAGCCTGGAGTTCGGGAGACCGATCTCGAGGGTTGTGCTTATGCTGGAGGGGAAGGATCCAAGTCCAAGTAATGGGGAAACCCCAAGCTCGGGGAGAAGAAATGAAAAAGTACTTGTCCTTCCAAAATTTATTGGAGGAAGGATATTTTCTAAGAAACTGGGCATCACCTCGGGAGGTAATGTGAATAGACCTTTGGTGGTCGAAGACTTCACCTGAAATAAGGCGAAGAATAGCTCGGTCGTGGGCTCTATTTCCAAGTATTTGGTTAATATAAAAAAAACGGCTAAAATGCGGAAGAAGTTGGGGGCTAATTGGTTGAGGGGTACGCGTTAGAGTGCAGACACCTCAGCCATAAAGACATGAATTGGAAACCTAAGACCCCCTCTATTTGGCCTACAAAGAAGGCTAGGGCGTTAGGGGGAGGTTGGTTAGGGCGGTCCGAGCTACTAGGTAAGGAAAGTTTGAAGTAAGAGGGAATTTTTGCGTTTCTTTTTATGTTTTGAAGAGTACGAGCTGTAAGGGTGGTCTCCTTAAAATCTAGGGGGTACTCAGGTAAGGGACTCGAGCTCGAAGCTCGGATTTTTATAATGTCTGAATCTGTGCTCGAATCAGAACTGGATTCGGTGGCATCGGGATCCTAAGGACGAATTCCGGTAAGAGGAAGAGGTTGCGAACCGGAGCCTGTTTTGGTGGACCACCGTTCCAACTCAACGATGTACGGATCCATCGGAGTGGATGGGGAAGAAGAAGATGCCATGAAGATAAGGAAAAAACTGGAAAAATAAAGGAGAGAAGGGATTACCTATTGATCGAGAGTAAGAGAGTGAAGAAGAAAAGTGGACGGGAGCCTAAAACTGTTGAAGCTTGCCGGAATATGAAAAATTCCACCAGAGAAGAAATGTGTGCTTGCTTTAGAGAGTACTCTATAACTTGAAGGAAGGAAAAGTGAAAAATGAGAGAGGAACAAGGCCTTTGTAGGAGGAAGAAAGAGACGAAGGGGCGTCTCGATATTCGAGGGAATGTTATGCGGATATCGAGGCATCAGTCAGCTGAAAAGGTGTCTTTTGAAGTCATGTCACCGTGTCAGGAATTTGAAAAGCCAAGAGGCGGCGGGAATTTGAAAAGTCGAAAACCCTAAAAGCAGGTCAGCTCGGCCTACGAGCAACTATGGTCGAAACAGAGGTCTACCCATAGTTGGGGGGAGGAATTGATAAGGATAAAATCTGGTCTGGGCTGACCTGCCTAATTTGGGCGCTCATAGTATTGGGCCGACCTGTTAAGCATTGAGCATTGGGCTAGTTTAATAAGGCTCATAGTATTGGGACGACCTGTTAAACTTTGAGCATTGGACCGATCTGATAAGCCTCATAGTATTGGGCTGACCTGTTTAAGGTCTAATGATTGGACCGACCTGCTGAGCCTCAAGCTTAGGGCTTGGTAAATCGATTCGATTAGGCTTAGTGTGGTGGGCGGACTTGTTGGAGACTTCGGTTATGCTCTCTCATGGGCTGATCTATCACAGCTCGGCTATGAGGCATAATTGGAGATTCGACTTGGAGATTGATCGGTGAGAGGATGATATTTTCGAGAGCAACCACTTATAAAATGATATCTGACATCAATGTGCTTTGTTCTTGAATGCAACACAGGATTCTGAGTGATTGCAATAGCACTTGTGTTATCACACATAATTGGAATCTCTTTTTCTTCAATTTCATAATCTCTTAGCTGCTGTCTCATCCACAATACTTGGGCACTACAACTTCCCGCAGCTATGTAGTCTGCTTCAGCTGTGGATGTGGCTATTGAGTTTTGCTTCTTACTAAACCATGAAACCAATCTATTTCCAAGCATTTGACATGTACCTGAAGTACTTATCCTGTCAACTCTACATCCAGCATAGTCTGAGTCTGAGTAAACAATAAGCTTGAATCCTCCTTCCTTTGAATACCATAAGCCAACTTCCTGGCATCCCTTCAAATATCTTAGGATTCTCTTAGTTAAAGTCATGTGACTATCCTTTGGTGCAGATTGAAATCTTGCACATACACCTACTGCAAATGTGATGTCTGGTCTACTGGCTGTTAAATAGAGCAGTGATCCAATAAGTGCTATGTATCTTGTTTGATCTACAGCCTTGCCATCTGCATCTATGTCCATCTTGACTGATGTGTTCATTGGTATTTTCACAAAAGACTTCTCTTCCATACCAAATTTCTTCATTAAATCTCTGGTGTACTTTGTTTGACTTATGAAAGTTCCATCTTTCAATTGCTTAACTTGAAGTCCTAGGAAGAACATCAACTCTCCCATCATGCTCATTTCAAATTTGCCTTGCATGAGGTTTGAGAACTTATCACACAGCTCTTTATTTGAAGATCCAAAAATGATATCATCCACATATATTTGAACAAGTAGTATACTCTCTCCATCTTGAATTCTGAAGAGTGTTCTATCCACTTTGCCTTTGGTGAATCCATTATCAGTTAGAAATTGAGATAATGTATCATACCATGCTCTTGGTGCCTGTTTCAATCCATATAATACTTTCTTGAGCTTGTACACCTTATCACGAATGGTTTTCTGCTCAAAACCTGGAGGTTGTTCAACATAGACTTCTTCCTCTAACAGTCCATTTAAGAATGCAATTTTCACATCCATTTGATATACAATAAAGTTCTTGTGAGCAGCATAGGCAAGAAACATCCTTATTGCTTCTACTCTTGCAACATGAGCAAATGTTACATCAAAATCTATTCCCTCTTCTTGGCAATACCCTTTGGCTACCAATCTTGCTTTGTTTCTTACCACAAATCCTTCCTCATTCATTTTGTTTCTGAAAACCCATTTTGTGCCAATAACATTCTGATGGGTTGGTCTCTGCACCAATTCCCATACTTTGTTCCTTTCAATTTGATTCAGCTCTTCTTGCATGGCTTGAATCCAATGTGTATCATTCAGTGCTTGAGACACATCTTTTGGCTCTATTTGGAAAATAAAACAAGTGAACATTGCTTCTTGCTGAGCTCTGGATCTGGTTCTTACACTATCTCTAACATCTCCAATGACTAGCTCTGGTGGATGGTCTCTCAGCCATCTTACATCAGGGTAAGGTAAGTCAGTTGGGTTCAGCTGTCTCGCAGCTGCGTTGTCTTGAGCAGCTCTTTCATCATCATTCAGCTGCAAAATTTCTAGTTGTCTTTGAGATTCAGCTATCTCATCTTCATCTTGGCTTATTACTCTTACTTCAGCTTTAACATAAGGACTCTTCTGCATAGTTGGTTGATTCAGCTTATCAGCTAACTCTTCATTGTCTTCTCCATTCACATTAGGTTCATCAAAAACGACATGAATAGACTCTTCTATGACCATAGTCCTCTTGTTCAGCACTCTATAGGCTTTGCTCTCAGCTGAGTATCCCAAAAAGATACCTTCATCAGCTTTAGCATCAAAAGCCTTTAGATTATCCTTGCCATTGTTGTGGATGAAGCATTCACATCCAAATATTCTAAAATATACAACATTTGGCTTTCTCCCTATCCATATATCTTAAGGTGTTTTGGTCAATTGCTTGTGTATCATGCATCTATTTTGAGTATAGCATGCAGTGTTGATGGCTTCAGCCCAAAATCTCTTAGGTAAACCAGCTTCAGCTAACATGGTCCTTGCTGCTTCTTTGAGAGTTCTTCCTTCTTTCAGCCTACTCCATTTCTTTGTGGAGTCCTTGTCATGAGATAACTCATGAGCAATACCATTTTCAACACAAGATCGAGTTATTATTCCGTTGACAAACTCGGTTGCTCTATCAGACCTTATCTTTACAATGGTTTGGCTCTTTTCATTTTGAACTCTTTTCATCTGTTGTGGTAACCTTTGCAAAGTTTCCTTCTTTTTGCACATGAAGATTGTCCATGTATATCTTGAATAATCATCTACCACCACTAAGGTGTATTTCTTTCCACTTATGCTGGCTAGTTCAACTGGACCAAATAAATCCATATGCAACAGATGCAATATCATTGTTGAAGAAAGACTAGGCTTCTCCTTGAATGAAGATTTGATTTGCTTTCCCATCAGGCATGCATCACATACACTTTCCTTCTTGTACACTGAGTCTGGCAATCCTTCCACAAGATGACTCCTTGAAAGCTTGTTGATTGTCTTGAAGTTCAGATGACTCAGCTTCTTGTGCCACAGCTAACTTGATTCGGCTGTGCTCTTTGCTAGCAGACATATGATTGGTGTATCAGTAGACCAATCTACCACATACATATTCTTATGTCTTGATCCTTGTAGGACTATTTCATTTGATTCAGCATCTTTAATCTGGCATACTCCCATATTGAATCCAACATTGTAGCCCTTGTCACAGAGTTGGCTGATGCTTAATAGGTTGAAGTTGAGGCCTTCAACATAAGCAACCTTTGTGATCTCTAATCCATTCTTCTTTATGGATCTAGTGCCTTTTATTTCCCATGGAGCTTCATTTCCTCTAAATATAACTTTTGCACCTCTAATCTCCTTGAATCTTGACAGATTTTTCTTGTTTTCTGTCATATGTCTGGAACATCCACTATCCATGTACCAGGTTCCTTGGCACTCAGCTGTTCCTTAAACCTGCAATCAAGGAAATTAGTTTTTAGGTACCCATACTTGCCTGGGTCCTGAGGGGTTAGTGCTGTAAGATGATCCAACCAACCTATAGCCAAATGACTTGACTCTAAGAGGTTGCCTTCTATCTGTGCCATAATCATAATTCACTTTGGAAAATTGCTTAGGAGTTTTAGGTTCATACAACTGTCTCTTTTGTCTGTATGCATGTGTGTGTGTTTTAGCTATTACCTTCTTTGGGTAGTTGTGATATTTTTGAGTGTAGTTCCTGGGTGCATATGTGTGCTGATAATAACTCTTTTGCCTTTGGAATGACCTTTGCTAAGGTCTAGGTCTTTTCCATCTAGGCTTGTATTCCATAAGTCTTTGCTGATTTTTTACATTATTCCAATCAGCTTGGCTTGGGTAGTTTCTACCATTCCCATCATATGTGTTTCTTTGATAAAACTTCAGGGGTTTTTGGTAGCTCTGTTTATTCTTCAAAGAGTACTTTCTATTTGGAGTTTCTTTGAGAACTCGCTAGATTTCTTCTCTGTTGTCCTCTCAAAGATACTCAATTGGTTGTTTTCTTTCCCTTTATATCCAAGGCCAGTTTGTTTGTGATTGTGCTTTGGGATGAATGTGAGTGCAACATTTGGTGTTTTGGGTTTTTTACATGCTTAATTACTTGAAGATCTTTTTTCCAAAATCACTCTAGGAGTTTGACTGTGCACAAAGGAATTGAATCATATGCCTGGCTTATCTCCACATTCTTTTTGACTCATGATAAGGTCATCCAATGATTTGGTTGCCTTTGTGAATGAAGCAATTACATTTTTAAGATCATTTTCTCTCTTTTCTATAGCAGCTATCTCTACTATTAGTTTGCCATTTTCAGCCTTCAACTCTTTGTTCTCATCAGCTATGTGACTTAGCGTACTCAGCTCCTTAGTTAGCTGTGAGTTTTGGCTTTTGAGCTGGTTGTTTTCCTTATTTATAAGTGTGTGGGAGGATTTTATATGCTCAAAGTCTTTCATCATTTTGCCTAATGAATCATAAAGATCGAGTGGGTGATGAGGTGTGTGTGTCACAATCACTATCACTTGAATGAATGAGATGAGTTAGAGTGTACCTCATCTTCTTGTCCAGTTGATCTTGTTCTTTAGCCATAAGATGATCATTACTTCTTCTTGAGAATCACTTGAGTAGTCACTTCACTACTCTCTCGAGTCCTTTGCTTCTTTAGACTTAGTTGTCTCGGCGAGTCTCGAAGCCCAACATGGCTTTCTTCTTTTCTGTCTTCTTTTCTCAAGACTTTTCTTTCTTCTTCATTCTGTATTTATTGGTGGTGGGTAGGAGCAGTCAATAGCAAAATGTCTGGTTGTCTGCAGTTCAATAGAGGTTCTCAAAGCACTTTGATCGCTCTTTGTCCCGAGTTATCGGCTCTCTACGATACTCAACTCTTTGATGCTCATCTCTCTTGTGTGGCTGTCTTCCTTGACTTGGAGGAGTGAATGTCTCTGGAGGACTCACCCTTGTTTCTTTTATAGTTCTTATTGAAGAACTTGTTGAACCTTTTAACCATCATGGCAATCTCCTCCTGTTATATGGCTTCCTTGACCTCAGTTTTCTTTCCATCATTGACTATAAGTGCAGCTGTCTTAGGTACAGCTATCTCCTCTTGCTCATTTCTTCTCAACTCAAACTCATAAGCTTTGAGATCTGAGAACAGCTCATGATTGGATGTTGTTGTGAGGTTCATTGAATGTCTCAGGGCCATGACGTTCATTTCCCATTCAGCTGGGAGGCTTCTCAGAATCTTCATACACATTTCTTTTTGTGTATATTCTTTCCGAAGTCTTTGATACCTCATTTGTGATTTCGGTGAATCGGCATCCGGTGATCAAGTTTCACACCGCAAGCATTTTAAAATTTTCAAATTTTTATACAGAATCTGAGACAATTTATTTTCTTTAATTTGCTCAGATCCTTCACAAATTAAAGTTAATTTATCCCAGATTTCTTTTGCAGATTTGCAAGATTTGGCTTTATTGAGCATTGATTTGTCCAATGTCTTGTAGAGAATGTCCTTGGCCACATTATCCAAGTTGTATCTATTTCTGTCATCCTTGGTCCACTCAGTCCTTGGCTTTTCAACCATGGCTGATCTGTCTTCTTCTGCTTCTGCTACTACAGCTGCTATTCTTACAGTTGTGTTTACTTTAAGTATTTGCAGTGGCCCATCCTCTATCACTAGCTACATTTCATCATATAGAGCAGATAGATGAGCCTGCATACGAATTTTCCAGTCATGAAATTCCTCAACAGTGAACATAGGAATGTGTGTCAAATTTGCTTCCATGATAATAACTTTTGCTAAGAATGAAAGATTTTGAAAATACAAGTGTTAAAAATCTTTTAGAAAAGATAGAGATCTAGTTCAGTAACCAGTGCGGAAGGCTCAATGAACCAACCGCTCTGATACCACTTGTAGGTCCCAAGGGGTGTGAGTAAGATTTAGAAGGGGGGGTTGAATAAACCTTACCAAATTTTCAATTTAGTGCTTTTAAAGAAATTACAGAGTTAACACAAACAACTAAGTCCTTGAGGGACAGCTAAGTTGGTTATTCAGCAGAGTTAGCCACTCAACAGACTCGATAGAGCTGTTGATAGAATAACTCAGTTGTTTAACCTGAAACTTAACTTGGTTGTATTGATTTTATCAGCGGAAGACTTAACACCCTTTGATTCGATTTAAACTTGTTTTAACACTTGATTTTAGCACTTAGTTATTAATTAGTTTTGGATAGCAAATAGGTTTATCAGCAGATATAAAGTAGATATGCAGAAATGTAAATATGCTGAAAAATAAATGACACAAATAATTTTTATAGAGGTTCGAAGATGGGGTAATTCTTCTAATCCTCTCTTCACCAACTCCTGGAGGAATCCACTAAGTGATGATCAGTTCACAAAGTGGTTCTCAGTCTAGAGACAAGTCTTGATCACACAGCTGACTTGCTCCTTCAACTCAGTCTAGAGATGCCTTGGTCACACATTTGGCTACTCTTCTGACTCAGCTTCTTCACAGGGCAGCTACCTTGCTACTTCAGCACATTTTCCAAAGCTTCTTGGATTTGATCACGAAGCCCTCCAATAACTTGATACTAGTTCGACCTTGAACCTTCCTACAATCCTCCATGGAAAGTAGACCCCTTTTGATTATTCAAAAGTTTCCTCTTCAACAGTTTGAAGTTGTCTTTCCTTCACAGCTTTGTGTTGGATTGATTTCTTTCGAGTTTCAGGCTTGAGGATTTGCTTGAATATCTTTGAGAATATTTGCAGGTTAATAGCTTTGAATAATGCTTGATTTCTCTGGTGTGCAAGGTCACCTTTTCTCACTGAATTTCCTCATCCTTTTATAGTGAACTTTCAAAAATCTGCCCGTTGAAGAGATATGCTAATTTTCAAAAAAGACTAGTGTTCGTTGGCTTGTCTTTTCATGGTCTTCAATCTTGAGATGTAGACCTTTCCTCGTATTAAATGAATGTTCAGATTTTCAGGTTCTGACACGAGGTGCAGTGCTTCCCATTGGTTTATTCCTTTTGCACGCTTACGGGGACGAGCACTTTAAGACTGGCAAAGCATGGAAGTATTACTTATTTAAGTAATGTTCTTGACTTTACGGCAACGAATTTCTTTCAGTTGACTTCTCTTGGCTGCTGCCTATTTCCCCAGGTGACTTGAGTCTGCTCCAATCATTTGAAGACTCAGTTGTCACTTTTAACTTGTGACTTGGCTTCTTGAGATGACTTAGACTGATACTTCACACAATTGTTCCTCAGCTGATACATCTTCAGTCAAGTTATTGATCTTCCTTCTTAGCCATACAGAGTTGTTCCACAGTGGAGTCTTCACTTCAGTCTTCCGTTGACTTCTTGTATTTCCAGGCTTAGCTGACTTGACTCAGCTTTTCCAGCCCTATCTATTACAATGAAAATTACAAGGAAAATGTGGTGCCAACTTTCTAGTTTAAGTTTTACATGGCATTCATCAAAATCTATAAAATAAATTTCCCAACAGAAAGATTCAAGGAATTATTGCGGAAATGCCCACATCATGGCCTTCCTATTTGGATGCAAGTCCAAACATTTTACAATGGGCTACTCTCGTCAACGAGGAAAGTGATTGATGCGGCGGCTGGGAGAACTTTGAACAATAAAACACCAGAAGCCGCCCAAGATCTAATAGAGAGAATGGCCATGAATGGCTATCAATGGCAATCCGTACGAGGTAAAACTAATAGGACAGTGGGTGTATACAATGCAGATGCAATGGTTACACTAGCTGCACAGGTCAAAGCTTTGGCCCAAAAAATCGACGGTCTAGTGGCTCCTAAACCACCACCATCGCACGTTTTATCTTGTGAAACTTGCGGAGGACCCCATAATCATTAGGAGTGCCCACACACAATACCGCAAGCTGAACAAACCAATTATGTTGGGAATCAAGCCAGAAATCACCCAAGTAATCCTTTCAGCAACACATACAATCCTGGGTGGCAAAAACATCCTAAGTTCGGTTGGGGTAATCAAAGCCAACCACGGCCTAATCCCAGTCCTAATCTGCACACGACTCCCGGATTCCAGCCAACTCAAGGTAACCCTAACTTGGAAGAACTTATGACAAAGTTTGTGTAATCAACAGATGCCCGATTCCAGGCGGTCGAAACATTCTTAAGAAATCAAGAGGCATCTATCCCTAATTTGGAAAATCAAATAGGCTAGATTACGAAAATGATTTCCGAAAGGCCACAAGAGAGTTTACCGGGTAACACTGAGGCAAACCCAAGGGAGCACGTAAAGGCAATTACCATTAGTATATGGAGGATGACATACCCAAGGAAAAGCTCAGGAAAACAGTTGTTGCAGAATACAAGCCCAAGATTGTAATACTCGAGCTTCTCACTACTCACTTGGCTAATATAGTACATGCATTACATGTGATTTATGTGTTATTTGCATTGATATTGACATCGTATAATTCAGTTTACTTTATAGGTCATGAATCTTTGCATACTTTCAAAGTTCTCAAATAGTATTGGTTGTCGAGCCCCATAATTTAAGTAGATTGTTTGTTCATTGACAGAGAAAAGTCTAGCTGGCAAGCTATTAGATACCATCACATTATACGTGGTAAAATTAGAAGTGAAAGGTTGCATTAATGTGTTTATCAAGGTAAATTATATAACAAATTTGCATAATTCTAAATATAAATATATGTATATATATATATATATATGATGTGTTTAGTAGAAATATCACTTTAGAATAAATTAATGTATTTGTTATATATTTGATCATATAACATATATATATGATGTGTTTAGGTGCCAAGGGGTGTGAGTGTAAGGTTTAGAGGGGGAGGGGGTTGAATAAACCTTACCAACTTTTCGATTTAGTCCTTTTAAATGTTCAGAGTTGATACTACACAACTGTGTCCTTGGTGGACAGCTAATTTGGTTAATCAGTAGAGTTAGTCACTCAACAAACTCGACTGAGCTGTTGATAGAATAACTCAGCTGTTAAGATTAAAGACTTAGTTCAACTGTAGTTTGTTTTCAGCGGAAGACTTAACACCCTTAAACTTGGTTTAGTACTTAGAGATTATCAAGTGGACAACAAATTTATCAGCAGAGTTAAATAAATAAGATGCAGGAATTAAAGTGCTGAAATGTAAATGACACGATAAGTTTTTATAGAGGTTCGAAGATGGGGTAATTCTTCTACTCCTCTCTTCTCCAACTCCTGGAGGAATCCACTAGGTATTGATCAGTATACAGAGTGGTAACAGATCCGGATACAAGTCTTGATCACACGGTGACTTGATCCTTTGGGACTCGATCTTGAGATGCCTTGGTCACGCTTTTGGCTTCTCACGACTCAACTTCTTCACAGGTTTTGCCTTGCTACTACTGACCCACTTGCTCAAGCTCTTTGGATTTGATCACAAAGCCCTCCAAAAACTTGAGACCGGTTCGACCTTGAACCTTCCTACAATCCTCCGTGGAATGTAGACCCCTTGATTCTTCAATAATTTCCTCTTCAAGCGATTGAAGTTATCTTTCCTTCACAAGTGAGTGTTGGATTGATTTCCTTCGTAGTTTAGGCTTGAGGATTGAACTTGAATGATTTGAGAATATTTTTGGTTCTGAGATATTGCTTTACTAGCTCGTATTTGTTTTTTTAAATGTCAAGGTAACCAACATTCTCTCAAATAAACTCCTCGACCTTTTATAGTGTTCTTTTGAAAATTTGCCCGTTGAAGAGATAGGCTTATTCTCAAAAGACACTTGTGGTTGTTGGCTTGTCTTGTTGCGATCCTTGGAATTGCCACTTCCTCGTATGAATTGTTCTTGACTTTTAAGAGTTCGACATGGTGCGAGTGCTTCCCATTGGTTTATTCCTTTTGCACGCAAGGGATGAGCACTTCAAGAAAGGTAGCATGGAGGTATTACTTGTTTAAGTAATTCTCTTGATTTACGTGCAACGGATCTCTTTCGATTATCTCGACTTGATCGCATTCCCAGGTGACTTAAGTCGCCTTCCAATCATTGGATGACTCTCTTGTCACTTCAATTTGAGACTTGGCTATCTTGAGTTGACTTGATCGATACTTTACTCATTTGCATCTCATTTGTACCTTGATCGAGTTCCGTCTTCTCTTCTTTGCCATACTCAATTTGTCTTGCACCTAGTCTTCCTTCTAGTCTCCGGTTGTCTTCTTGCATGTTTAAGCATAGCCGATTTAACTCGGCTTGACCAGCCCTATTTATTACAATGCGGTTTACAACAAAAATGGGGTGCCAACTTCCTATTCTAAGTTTTACATGGCATTCATCAAAATCTAAACAATAAATTTCCCAACAATTTCCCCCTTTTTGATGATGCCAAAACTTATACATTCAAAGTGTAAATAGCAAAGATACATACGGATAGTGCATTCACGGAGAATGTATGCGTAGAATCAATTCTTTTATTGATCATAACATTCTTGTCCTTTACACAATGTTTACAAAGTGTATCGAAAGCAAACATCTATGTCTACGTAAAAATAGAGAATTTGATTTATTACGAAGACTTACATAAAATGTATTTACGTAGTAAAATACATGAAGGGGTGGATAGCAACACTTCATCTCCTTCGCTTCCTCCTTCTTTCTTCTTCTTCAGCTCTGTCATCTTCTGGTCTTCTTTTCTTCTTATTTTCATACGCCTTCCGAGCAGCTTCATCTCTTCTTATTCTCTCTTATCTCTCCTCCCATAACTGAGTTTGTCTTTTATTTTCTTCTTCAATTCTTTTCACATACTCAAAGCATTGTTCTTAGTCACTTGCAGATTGGCTACTTCGTCAAAACCAGCCCAGTAGATCCCTCCTCTTTTGCCTGGATCTATGTACTCAATGTTTTTGGCCAGAGGTCTAGGTCTGAAACCTCTCCCTCCACCACTGTTTCTTCCTCTACCTCTTCCTCTCGGGCGTGTATTGTCTTTGGGGCCTTCTTTTTCCCAAGTGAGTGACTAGCGGAGTGACCAGCAGAGTGATTAGGTAGTCTGCTTTGCTGTCGCCTTCTTCACATAGTGTGAGACCCTTTTCCCAGATACAAGTCCAGGTTTGAGCCATGGACATGTTTGCGAAGTATCCTTGAGATGCGGCGTTTTAAATTCATCAAGCGATCTTGGCTCGATTCAAAGTCATCCGAGATGGCATGAGTGTCTCTGCTTCTCTTGGAATGCCTCCATGTTGTTTCAAAATATCCATAACTCGAGCATTCATCCTTCCTTCCACTTCCTCCATCCCTTCGCTTGTCTTTCTCTTGTCGGCCATAGGTACAAAGTGCAAAGAGTGTTGGAGTGGCGAGTCATCGGGAGTCTGCGATAATATCACGGTGTGACAAGACCTTGTTGGGGGTTTTTGCAATCATCAAGGTTACATCTCTCGATCCTTCCCCCTCAACAAACTTCCCTTTCTTTTCTCTTGAAACTTCCTCATTGTCTTTTCCTTCACGGTTTGCTCCATCCTTCTCAACTTCGGATCCTTCAGTGACTTTTAGGTATTCCTCTTCCCCCTTTTTGGCATCATCAAAGGAGAGAGGAACACGGAAACAAACTAGCGGGAAGTCGAGTCTGGCGATAGCCAAGTTATGTTTGAAGTCTGCTGCGGAGTATGCGCCACAAACTCGGAGCGAGTAGCATTGGATTGACTTTAATTAACTTCATCTCGGCCATGAGAAGGCTGAATTTTCGATCCATGTTTTCTTCCATACGCAGGAGCTCATTCTTATTTTGCTCACGCAGCGGCTCTATCTCGAAAGTGTGAGATTCATGCATGTGCTCAATATGTTCTCTCAATTTTGTCTTCGCCAAACATTTCGGCTCGCCATACCAACAACTTGTTGAACAATGTTCGAAATATCTAGCTTGTTCCACACGCATTGTTTTTTGCTATTGCCACCATTCGGATTTCGACTATTATGCCTCTCAAGTCGCCAGCGAAGGTTGGCATCTCGTTATCCGATCTCATGTCCATCGAGGCCTGGTACCTCTCCATCCGTTCAATTTCGGTAAATAATGCTTTGAACACCTCCCGAACTTCAATTGTTCCCTCTGTTGCGACTTACGGCCAAGCAACGTCAAAATCATAGTCACCGAACGATGGTATCGATGGAATGACGGGGATCAGTGCGTGGAAGCGCTCGAGATCTCTTTCGACTCTTCAGGAGGTCGGGTACCTCCGAGAGAAGGGAAATGATTCTACAAAGGGATCATCACGGGCAAGCGGGATTTGTTCAATGATGAGTGGTCCTCGTGAAGTTTCTTGTGGAGTCGAACTGTTGCGGCTTGGGAGCACGTGCGGTGGACTCTGTTTGTTGGGTCTGTTGTGAAGTTGACCCGACTGCCGAGCCTCTGTTTGTCTCAACAGCCTTCGTTGGTCCATTTGGTTTTTCCACGTGAGTTAGTGGTCCTCGGCCTTATCGTAAAACGTCATCGGACGATGATGAGATTTCCATGGGTGGCTAATAAAAGTTGAAAGTTTGACGAGTAGTCTTGAGGTCAGACTTACTCGTGGTTGGAACACCCTCAGCTGAGTCTTTTGGATCAGTCATCGGGGATGACTCAACTTCATCGTCTTCTTCCGATCCCAGAAAGGTTACATCAGGATTATCCTAGGAATCGTGAAGCGCACTTATCTCCTTTTCTGATGGATCAATGATAGCAGGAGGGATGTTCTCGTATTTCAGTTTCTTTACCCAGGAAGTCTCAACCTCTGTTGGCCTTCATTACCTCCTCGCAGTCTCAATCGCAACGAGGCCTTGGACATCCCTTTCGGCGAGTGTCGGCTATCTTAGGGTCTTCTGCGTTGGCATCCATTGGGGTCTCAACTCCATGGATTGCACTTTAAATCGCCAGTGTTAACTCCAGGGTTGTTCCTTCATGTGCCTCGATTTGCATCAAGATCGTCATTATCCTTCGAGAGCGGTTGGCACCTCACCGAGTGAGCGAGTCTCAAGCCATCGAGCCTGGGCGTCCATGACAACTTCTTTGTGTACTTTGTGTTTGTTCCTTCTCTACTTCGCCTCCTAGATTCATTGTGGAGTCACCGCAACATCCTCCGACCTTCTTTGTAGTGGAGGAGTTTCTCCTCCCGGTGGCACACACACCGAGTGACTTGGAATGGGGTCACTCGTCTCGGACTCTCGGTTGTTCCCATTGAGTATTGATCGTTGGGGTAGGTGGTAAGACACCTTCATTAGGGGTTAGCTCAACCAGGGTCCCCACTATCCCGGTTCATCGCAGTTCCTTAGTTCCTTCTTCCGAGTGAGGAGTGGGAAGTGGTGGCAAGCAACAACGGTGGCAATATCTGCCGCACCACTCCCATTGGGTCTATCTCATTTGTGTTTTGGAGGACTCTCCTGGTCCCTCCATCATTCTTTGTTCGGGAAGGATTCTCGATTCTCGCATTGCGTCTTTGCATTTGCAATTCTTCTATGGCAAAGAACAGGTCCGAGATCCTCATCACTTTCTCGATAGGGCGTCAAAGTGAGGATGTGTATGCTCTGTGGTCCGGTGATAGGGCGGATCTTTGGCCTTCTCACGTGCCTCTACGTCTCATTTGCTTTAGCCCGTTCATTTTCTTTTCGAATTTCAGTATATTTATGCAATTATCCTCGTCAAGGGCTTGCAAAGATTGTGTCCACCTCAAGAAATCAAGAGTTCTTCTTCCTCAAAGAATGAACTCTAGATATTCAAACCGCACTACTGGGAGGCTTAGCTTCCATTTTCTCCACTCTCATGAGACGATTTTGGATGTCCGGATACAATGGAGAGTGCATGATTACATCGTCTTCATCATCCTCTTTGGCCCTCGTTTCCGGTATTGAGGGTAGAGACTTCGCTACTCAACACCTTTAGCAGCCTTCATTACGGTGGAGAAACAACCCTATCAACAGGTGATTGGCTTTGCCTCGGTCATTCTTTGTTCCTCGGTTGTTCGACTACTGTTTGGGTCTTCAAGTTGCCTCTCGTTGATCGGCCTCGCCAGACTTGGCGTTTCATCAATCACGGAGACTCTACTTCTCAGCCAGTCTCGGTATCTTCTCCACCGAGTGAGTGACTCGATTGTCTTTTCAAGCTCGGAGAGCTTGGAAAGTCTTCTTCTTCTCTTTGTTTTAACCAAAGGGATTTCGGCTCCACTTATACGGTTCATTGAAGGTGAATGCCTTCGCAGATGTCTTAGAGGTAGTTTGCCTTCCTTGTTGTGGCGATCCTCTTCTTCTTGATCACCGGAGAAGGGATTAATGGTTCCTTCTCCATCTGTCTGCAGGGGCGGGAGAGACACGGCTGGGGCGGGTGACTCCTGCGAGGGGCGGGGAGAAGATTTGTTTTTCTTTGTTGCGAGGCGCCGTTCTCTTAGCAAGTGCGAGGGGCAGCCTT
Organism: Rehmannia glutinosa; assembly: GCA_016081115.2. NCBI lineage: Eukaryota > Viridiplantae > Streptophyta > Magnoliopsida > Lamiales > Orobanchaceae > Rehmannia > Rehmannia glutinosa. Next base: position 23,770,642 of record CM071927.1, on the reverse strand, counting down.
CTTCTTTAGTGGAGAGGGGACGGTTTTGTATCTCAGTGGTCGGTGATTCCCCCTCACTCGTGATCGCTCTCTTAGCGTAGGCTCTCTTCTGCGCGCGAGAGAGGTTTGATCTGAACATCCTCTTGTTTACATGGAACGCCTTTCCATGTTGAAGAGGGGCTCCTTTTACCTCCATCGGTAGGCCAATCACGGACCGTATCCCGGGGATCCTCCAAATGCTCCATTCTCCTTGAAGGATTTGTTCCTACATTCTCAGCGAGTCTGTGAGACAAACTCGCCTAGTTCACTTTCTTTTCTTCAATGATCGCAACCATTACGATCAATTTCGCTTTGGACAATTGGTCAAAGCCGCCAAATTTGATGTCTATGCATTTGGCAACAATGTCCAACAATTTGTGGTAGTCCTCCTTGACCTCTTGTTAGTTGTGTAGACTATCTTTTCAAAGATAGTCGGTCTTGGCTACTTCCTTCCAAGCGGCGGCCAAGTCAATATCAGCTTCATTGATTTGGTGCTCCTTCCCAGCGTAACGGCGGTGTTACGCCAAATCCTTGGCGGTGATGATGAACTCCTTCCCGTGAGAGGATTTGATGCCCTCATCGTGAATCTCGGCATTCACGTAGAATCGTGCGACCTCTTCCACATAGGTCATCGGAAAGTCCATCGTCAGAAATGGTTTTAGCCCAGTGGTTTTGAGTTTTTCAGCAATCTTCTTTATGAGGGCATCATCGGACCCCTGTTTGACCATTCCCTCGAAATCCAAAGTAGACCCGGTGTGGATTTGCTTTCCCATCTTGACAAAATCGTGAGTAGATGCCATTTTTCAGTATTTCACCGAATGAAACTTAGAAGATGATTTGAAGATTTATAGGGTTTTTGAGAGAGTTTTTGCCTTTGCTTTTGAGAGAGAAATGAACAGTTTTTGGTAATGTGTGAGAGAACCGGACGAAAATGGTTTAAGTATGGTTCATGAAAGGACGTGCGGGTGGTTTTTGAAATGTGATCGAAATCAACGGCTTAGATTTTGCATGCCGATTAGCATTTAATGTCTCGTATTTAATGCGGCAGCATTTATATCCAATCATAAGCTTGGTGTGCAGCTTTTGCCTGTACACGTCATAATTATGCTGACATCATTCTTAAAAACATTCCCGCTTAGTAAAAACGACTGCGTTTTTGTCCCTTTGCTCATAAATGACTCAACTTATCCCTTAGCTGATTTAACTCTTCTTCTCCTAGTGATTTGAGAGTTCATCTCTTTTTCCCTTTTCGTGTTTCATTTCTTTTCTTTGAGTCTTCTGAGTGTCAGCTCAGCTCAATTAACCCTAACTCATGCTTGAGTTCTTCAAATCTTGACTCACATAATGGTTTTGTGAATATGTCAGCCAACTGTTTATCAGTTGAAATATATTCCAAGGTGATGTCCTTCTTTTCAACATGATCTCTTATGAAGTGATATCTGACATCGATATGCTTTGTTCTTGAGTGCAACACAGGATTTTGAGTGATTGCAATTGCACTTGTGTTATCACACATGATTGGAATTTCCTTTTCTTCAACTTCATAGTCTCTCAGCTGTTGTCTCATCCATAGGACTTGGGCAACAAGCGCCCGCAGCCTATGTATTCTGTCACAAATTTGTAGAGGTGGCTATTGAATTTTGCTTTTTGCTAAACCAGGAAATTAGCTTTGTTTCCAAGCATTTGACATGTGCATGAGGTGCTCTTCCTGTCAACTCTACATCCAGCATAGTCAGAGTCTGAATAGCCAATTAGCTTGAATCCACCTTCCTTTGGATACCATAAGCCAACTTCTTGGCTTCCTTTCAAATATCTCAAGATTCTCTTGGCTGCAGTCATGTGGCTTTCTTTTGGAGCAGATTGAAATCTGGCACATACACCTACAACAAAGGTGATGTCTGGCCTGCTTGCTATGAGATAAAGCAATGATCCAATAAGTGCTTTGTATCTTGTTTGATCTACTGAGCTTGCCATCCGCATCCATATCCATTTTGACTGATGTATTCATTGGTATTTTCACGGAAGACTTCTCTTCCATACCAAATTTCTTCATTAAATCTCTGGTGTATTTTTTCTGACTTATGAAGGTTCCATCCTTCAGCTGTCTCACTTAGAGTACAAGGAAGAATGTCGGCTCTCCCATCATGCTCATTTGAATTTGCTTTGCATGAGGTTTGAAAATTTATCACACAACTCTTTGTTTGTGGATCCAAAAATGATGTCATCCACATATATTTGAACAAGCAAGTATGCTCTTCCGTCTGAACTCAAGAGTGTTCTATCCACTTTTCCTTTTGTGAATCCATTCTCGATCGGGAAGTGTGATAAAGTATCATACCATGCTCGGGTGCCTGTTTCAATCCATATAGAGCGTTCTTGAGTTTGTATACCTTATCTCCAAAAGTCTTTCCGCTCAAATCCGGAGGTTGTTCAACATACACTTCTTCTTCCAATAAACCATTAAGGAATGCACTCTTTACATCCATCTCGATATACAATAAAATTCTTGTGAGTCATAGGCAAGAAACATCCTTATAGCTTCCAATCTTGCTACGAGGGCAAATGTTTCATCAAAATCTATCCCTTCTTCTTGGCAATATCCTTTGGCTACTAATCTTACTTTGTTTCTTACCACAGTAACCTTCCTCGTTCATCTTGTTTCGAACACCCATTTAGTGCCAATAACATTTTGATGGGTGGGTCTTTGAACTAATTCCCATACTTTATTTCTTTCAAACCGATTCACTCTTCTTGTATAGCTTGAATCCAATGTGTGTCATCCAATGCTTGTGACACATCTTTAGGCTCTATTTGTGAGATAAAGCATGTGAACATAGCTTCTTGTTGAGTTCGGATCTTGTTTTGACACCTTCTCTTATATCTCCAATGACTAGTTCGGTGGATGGTCTCTTAGCCATCTTACATCGGGGTTGGAGTAAGTTAGTTTGGATTCGATCGTCTTGCGGCTATGTTGCTTTGATCGCCTCTCTCGTCATCACTTAGCTGCAGATTTTCATTTGTTTTTGAGACTCGACTATCTCATCTTCATCGGGTTTATAATTCCGGCTTCGGCTTCAAAGATAGGGACTCTTATGCATGGTTGGTTGATTAAACTTATCGGTGACTCTTCAATGTCTTCTCCATTTACATTTGGCTCATCAAACACCACATGAATGGATTCCTCTCGTAACCATAGTCCTCTTGTTGAGTACTCAGAGGCCTTGCTTTGGTGAGTATCCCAAGAAGATACCTTCATCGACTTTAGCATCAAAAGCCTTCAAATTATCTTTGCCATTGTTATGGATGAAGCATTTACATCCAAATATTCTAAAATATGCAACATTTGGTTTTCTCCTGTCCAAGTCTCATAGGGAGTCTTTGTCGTCTGCATTTTATCATGCATCTATTTTGAGTGTAGCATGTTGTGTTTATTGCTTGACTAAAATCTTTTAGGTAGCCCACTTGACTAAGATGGTCCTCATTGCTTATTTGAGAGTTCTATTCCTTCTTTCTCGCAACTCCATTCTCTTTGTGGAGTCCTTGCTGCAGAACAATTCATGACCAATACCATTTTCAATAAAATATTGAGTTATTATACCATTGACAAAACTCGGTTCCCTCTGTCGAGATCTTATTTTGATAATGGTTTGACTCTTCTCATTTTGAATCCTCTTCATCGGTTGTGGTAGTTTTCAGAGAGTTTCTTTCTTCTTACACATGAATATTGTCCATGTATATCTTGAGTAGTCATCTACTACCACCAAGGTGTATTTCTTCCCACTTATGCTAGTTGGTTCAATGGACCAAATAGATCCATATACGGCAGATGCAATATTCTTGTTGAAGATGGACATGTCTTTTCTTTGAATGATGATTTGATTTGTTTTCCCTTCGACATGCGTCACATATACTCTCCTTCTTGTATATCGAGTGGAAGTCCTTCCACAAGATTGCTCCGGCAAGCTTGTTAATCGTTTTTGAAATTCGGGTGACTCGACTTCTTGTGCCCACGACCAACTTGATTCAGATGTGCTCTTTGCTAAAAGACAGGTGTTGGGTGTTGCGGTTGACCAATCCACGACATACATGTTCTTTGTCCGCATCCTTGCAACACAACTTCATTTGATTGATATCCTTGATTTGGCATATACCCATGTTAAATCCAACATTATAACCCTTGTCCGCGAGTTGGTGATGCTTAGCAAGTTGAAGTTGAGTCCTTCAACATATGCAACATCTCGATTTCTAATCCGTTTTTCTTGATGGATCCAATGCCTCTTATTTCTCCTGGAGCTTCATTTCCTCCAAATATGACTTTTGCACCTCGACTTCCTTGAATTTTGTGATTTTTCTTGTTTCTTGTCATATGTCCGGGAACAACCACTATCCATGTACCAGGTTCCTTGGCACTCGGTTATTCCTTGAACCCGCAAATAAGGAAATTAAGTTTTAGGTACCCATACTTGTCCGGGTCCTAAGGGGTTAGTATTGTAAGATGATCCAACCAACCTATAGCCAAATGGTTTGACTCTAAGGGGGTTGCCATCTATCGGTGCCATAATCATAATTAATTTTGGCAAATTGCTTGGGGATTCTAGGTTCATAATGTTTGTCTCTTTTGTTTGTATGCATGTATATGTGTTTTAGCAATTGCCTTATTTGGGTAGTTGTGATATCTCCGAGTGTAGTGCCTAGGTGCATATGTGTCTTTGATGAAAGCTCTTATACCTTTGGAATGGCCTTTCTTTGAGTTCTAGGCCTTTGCCATTTTGGCTTATATTCCATAGGTCTTTTCCGATAGTTCACATTATTCCAATCACTTGGCTTGGGTATTTTCTACCATTCCCTTCATATGTATTTCTTTTATAGAACTTCTGGGGTTTTTGGTAGCTCTATTTTTTCTTTCTGAGTATTTCTGTTTGGAGTTCTTTGAGGAACTCATTTGGATTTCTTTTTGTCCTCTCAAAGACACTTAATCGGGTTTTCCTTTTCCTTTATAACCAATGCCGTTTGTTTGTAATTGTGCTTTGGGATAAATGTGTGTGCACCATTTGGAGTTTTGGATTTTTGAGATACTTCATTGCTAGAAGATCCTTTTTCCAAAATCACTTTTGGAGCTTGACATAGCACGGAGGAATTAAATCTAAGCATGTCTTGTCTCCACATTCTCTTTGACTCATAATAAGATCATCCAATGATTTAGATGCCTTAGTGAATGAGGCAATCACATTTTGAGGTCATTTTCCCTCTTTTCTATAGCAGCTATTTCGCTATTAGCTTAGCATTTTCGGTCTTTAAACTTTCATTCTCATCAACTATTTGACTTAGAGTACTCAGCTCCTTAGTCAGTTGTGAGTTTTGGCTTTTGAGTAGGCTATTTTCCGCATTTAGTAGTGTGTGTGAGGATTTAATGTGTTCAAAATCTTTCATCATTTTGCCTAATGAATCATAAAGATCGGTGGGTGATGAAGTGTGTGTGTCATGATCACTATCACTAGAATACGAGTGTGATGAGTTAGAGTGTACCTCATCTTCTTGGTCGGGTTGGTCATGTTCCTTGGTCATCAAACAGATCAAGGCTTCTTCTTTAGAGTCACTTGAGTAGTCGGCTTCACTACTCTCGAATCGATTGTGTCTCTTGACTTGGATGTCTCAGTCTCTGCAGCCAACATTGCCTTTTTCTTTTCTTGTCTTCTTTCTCGAAGACCTTTCTTTCTTCTTCATTCTGTATTTGTTGACCACAGGATATGGGCAATCAATGGCATAGTGACCTGGTTGCCTATAGTTCCAACATAGATTTTCAACCTTTTGATCAGCTCTTTCCATTCTTGGATTGTCAGCCCTTTGATATTCAGCCTTTTGATGCTCTGTTCTCTTGGTTGACCTATCTTCCCTTGACTTGGAGGGAGCTGAGTGTCTTCTGGAGGATTCACCCTTGCCTCTCTTGTAGTTCTTATTGAAGAACTTGTTAAACCTTTTAACCATCAGGGCTATTTCCTCTGGGTCAATGACTTCTTTGACCTCAGCTCTCTTGCCATCCTTAACAATTAGAGCAGTTGTTTTAGGTACAATTGTCTCTTCCTGGTCTTTTTTTCTCAACTCAAATTCGTAGGCTTTGATATCTGAGAATAGCTCATGGTTGGATGTCTTGGATAGGTCCATGGAGTGTCTCATGGTCATGACTTTCATATCCCACTCAGTTGGGAGACTTCTTAGAATCTTCATACACATTTCTTCTCGTGTATATTCTTTTCCAAGTGCGAGATAGCTCGTTGGTAATTTCTGTGAACCGAGCATCCGGTTGATCCAGGATCTCTCCTGCGATCATTTTGAAATTTTCAAATTTACGTACAACCACCGATAATTTATTTTCCTTGATTTTCTCGAGCCTTCACAAATCAATGTTAGCTTGTCCCATTTCTTTAGCCGTTTTGCATGATTTGACTTTATTGAACATGGCTTTGTCCAAGGTTTTGTAAAGAATGTCCTTGGCCACATTGTCAAAGTTATATCTTTTTCTGTCATCATTTGTCCATTGACTCTTGGTTTTCAACCATGATAGTGCGGGAGCAACATCCTCTTCACCTTCAACCGCATTGTGACTCTCCTTACAAATCGTGTTCACTTTTAAAATTTGCAGTGGCCCATCCTCTATCACTATCCACATCTCATCATGTAATCTTTGATAGATGAGCTCGCATACGAATTTTCCAATCATCAAATTCTTCAATTGTGAACATAGGGATGCGTGTCAAATTTGCTTCCATGATAATAACTTTTGATGATAAAAAGAGTTTTGAAAACTTAAGTACTAAAACAGACTTTGAAAAATTTGGAGATCTAGTTCGGTAACGGTCGGTGCGGAAGGCTCAATGAACCAACCGCTCCGATACCACTTGTAGGTCCCAAGGGGTGTGAGTGTAAGGTTTAGAAGGGGGAGGGGGTTGAATAAACCTTACCAACTTTTCGATTTAGTCCTTTTAAATGTTCGAGTTGATACTACGATTTGTGTCCTTGGTGATGACTAATTTGGTTAATCAAGTAGAGTTAGTCACTCAACAAACTCGATCGAGTATTTGTTGATAGAATAACTCATTTTGTTAAGATTAAAGACTTTGTTCAACTCGTAGTTTGTTTTTTCATGGAAGACTTAACACCCTTAAACTTGGTTTAGTACTTAGAGATTATCAAGTGATGACAAATTTATCACAGAGAGTTAAATAAATAAGATCAGGAATTAAAAAATCTTGAAATGTAAATGACACGATAAGTTTTTATAGAGGTTCGAAGATGGGGTAATTCTTCTACTCCTCTCTTCTCCAACTCTGGAGGAATCCATTAGGTATTGATCAATATACGAGTGGTAGCAGATCCGGATACAAGTCTTGATCACACGGTGACTTGATCCTTTGGGACTCGGTCAGGAGATGCCTTGGTCACGCGGTGGCTTCTCGTACGACTTAGCTTCTTCACAGGGGTTTGCTTTGCTACTACAGCCCACTTGCTCAAGCTCTTTGGATTTGATCACGAATCCCTCCAAAAACTTGAGACCGGTTCGACCTTGAACCTTCCTACAATCCTCCGTGGAATGTAGACCCCTTGATTCTTCAATAATTTCCTCTTGGTGATTGAAGTTATCTTTCCTTCACGGTGAGTGTTGGATTGATTTCCTTCGTAGTTTAGGCTTGAGGATTGAACTTGAATGATTTGAGAATATTTTTGGTTACAGATATTGCTTTTCTAGCTCGTATTTGTTTTTTTAAATGTCAAGGTAACCAACATTCTCTCAAATAAACTCCTCAGCCTTTTATAGTGTTCTTTTGAAAATTTGCCCGTTGAAGAGATATGCTTATTCTCAAAAGACACTTGTGGTCGTTGGCTTGTCTTGTTGCAGTCCTTGGAATTGCCACTTCCTCGTATGAATTGTTCTTCAGCTTTTCAGAGTTCTGACATGGTGCAGTGCTTCCCATTGGTTTATTCCTTTTGCACGCTTTTGGGACTGAGCACTTCAAGAAGGGTAGCATGGAGGTATTACTTGTTTAAGTAATTCTCTTGATTTCTGTGCAACGGATCTCTTTCAGTTATCTCGACTTGACTGCATTTCCTTGCTTTCCCCAGGTGACTTAGAGTCAGCTTCCAATCATTGGATGACTCTTTTGTCACTTCAATTTGAGACTTGGCTATCTTGAGTTGACTTGACTGATACTTTACTCACCGCATCTCACCTGTACCTTGGTCGAGTTCCGTCTTTCTTTTTGCCATACTCAATTTGTCTTGCAATGAGTCTTCTCTTCTCTCCGGTTGTCTTCTTGCATGTTTAGGCATAGCCGACTTAACTCACTTGACCCGGTCTATTTATTACAATGCGAGTTTACAACAAAAATGGGGTGCCAACTTCCTATTCTAAGTTTTACATGGCATTCATCAAAATCTAAATAATAAATTTCCAAACAATGTGAGACTACAAATTCATGACATGATTATCTGGGGCTACGTGTGCAATTCATATATATATATATATATATATATATATATATATATATATATATATACCTATAACTAACTAATGTGTATATATATATATAGCGTAGAATTACTATTACAAATATATATTGATACACATATATAATAATTGTGGATAGTTTATCTTAACCAATAAGTATGTGACATAGGCATACATCAGCAAACCATGTGCAATAAAAAGGGCTAACATTCTTATCTTTATCAGCATATAACTAGATAAAAAAATAAAAAAAAAATAAGAAAGAAAGAGATTAACTTGGCCTGCACACTTACCCTATAACCGCCTCACTAATAGTAAGAACTTATATATTCTTATCATCATTTAGCCTAAGAAAAATAGATGAATGGTGATACTGAGACTCACACAAGGACACACTTCAGATAGGAAAAGAAAGATAAACCCTTAGATATTAACTCACACATCAGACGACATGCGAAGGATTGAGTTTCTTATGATTTAAGTTTCTGGGTGATTATCTCCTTGAATGTTACTATCACAGGTAATCTTTGTTTTTCATGTTGTTTATATCTATTTTACGGCCAGGGTTAAGAAGGGTTGTTCATGCTAAGTCAAAAGTGTGGATTTTAATGTTTTGCTAGGATTTAGTAAGTTGACTCAGTTGTTGCCAATTGATAAATTAGTTAGCCAAGCCCCTATAGAAGATGGTTGAATAAAAAATTTCATCTTTTTAATTGATAGAGTTAGTTTTAAATTATTCTTTTAGTTGCAGATTATAAAAAAAAGAAGAAGAAGAAAAGAAAAAAAAATTAAATTAAATTAATAATAAGATAAAATTAAAATTTAAAATATACGAGACGGTTGTATTGATTTGTGTAATGTATATTTGAAATTTTAATGTAGATATATATTATTAGAAGTGAGATTTGTCCTTAATCGAGTTTGGGGCAATAGGCAATTGATACAAGATAATATAATAATAATGCTTAAAATATTTAGGTGTTTAATATAAAGGTTGTATTATAACAATTGAGATAATAGACTTGGTGTTAGAGAAAGAAAAAGTGACAACTCACATTTTTTACAGGTTATCTTACACCTAAGGTTAGGGAGGAAATACAATTAGCTAACTTTCAGTAAGATATCCAAAGGTGAAGGTAAGTGAAAATCCATCTGCAACTACAATGCATGAACATAGTATTTCTTGTCTTATTGATACTAATGCGATTCTGGTATCTTGATTGATGCATTATGGAAACCTTGATGTTTGTATGTTGCTTGGTGGATATTGGATTGTGATAATTATTGGTGCATTGAGCATGTCATTCATTGGCATTTGCACGTGCATGCAAATATATGAGCATTGTTGAGATGAGGCATGCACGACATGATAACTTTCTTTGAGAAGAAAAGATTTTGATTGTCCACTGCTAGTGCACCGAGGCATGCGAGGCGTGCTTTGATGATATATTTTAGGGTGCAGTGGGTTTTACTCCTCGGAGGATCATAGGGGTTGACAGGGGGTGTGCCTCTGATGGTCACGAGGGGGCGGATCACTTAATTGTATCCTTATTGACACGTCAGGGGGAAAACTCCTGGGGGATCATTGGGGAAGACAGGGGGTGGACCTCAGGTGGTCCCGGGAGATGGCCCTAGGCGGTGTCAATATAATTAAGTCCATGTGATTATTGATATTGTGTTGAGCTCTTTCCGGTGCATAGCAGGTGGGTCAAGGGCCCTATGTAAAGAAATGACTATAAATAATATATTTCAATGCATTTTGTGCACTTCTGGTAAAATATCTTAGAATGCATTTGCATTATTACATTGTTCATTAAGCATGCATCGTTTTCGCTTACTGAGCATTACCTCACGTAGTTCATGTATTGTAGGTAAATCTTGTGATGCTGGATTTCATTGGCTTTGGCCAAAGTCTTTGGTGCTCCTACAAAGGTTGCGGGGACGGATACATGGATGACTTTTTGTTGGGCTATGTTGATGGGTCACCTTTCTTTTTGGTCTTGTATTATATTTTGGTTTAGGGTTGTACCCTCTTTTGAAAACTCTGATGTAAATATGTACATGTAAATAGCTGGGTGATGTGGGTTATGAGTTTGGTCACATGGAGGTCTGTTGTATTTAATAACAGGGTTTGTTACCTCTTTTGCTTGTGGATATGGTTTGTTATTTTCTTACAAGTAAAGTGATCTTGCTTGTTCGTTGTTAAAATGTCACAGGTAAAAAAAAATATACAGGTATATAGAGTTTACGTTGTCAAGTTTCACTTTTAATATTGCTCAGTAATATTGTAGTAGGGGTGGGCGTCCCAAAGATCCCCTACCGGAGTCTAACCGAAGAAGAGAGAAGGGAGGACAAATTTGGTAAGTACCTCGAATCGTTCAAACAATTACATACCAATATTTCATTTGTTCAACCTCTTTCAAAGAATGCAATGGATCTAAATGACATCATTTCTAATGAAAATAAGCTTAAAGAATTATCAAATGTGCAATTGAATGATAAATGTGCTTCCAATGAACTACCACAAAAATTTAATGATCCAGGAAGTTTTATCATTCCCTTGTACAATTGATGGTTTACCTGTTGATAGGGCGGTAGCTGACTTAGGAGCTAGTATCAATGTGATGTCTTATGAAAGCATATGGGATTAGGTGAACTTAAACCTACTAGGATGGACATTCAATTAGCCGATAAATCGATTAAACATCCTAGAGGTATTATTCATGATGTGTTAGTCAAGATTGATAAATTCGTGTTTCCAGTTGATTTTGTTATTCTTCACATGCATGATGATATAGAGGTTCCCTTAATTTTAGGGTGTCCTTTCTTCGCTACGACAAAATCAATTATTGATGTGCATGAGAGAAAATTAACTTTGAGAGTGGGGGATGAACAAGTAATTTTTTAAATTCATGTTGATATTGAAAAGGATACTACTTGTTCTTTTGTTGTTTCAATTCCTTTGCATGATGAGAAATTTAAAAATCTCTTCGAGAAAAGTTTTGTTCAAGGTGCAGGCAAACCCAAGAAAAATAATCTTCTTAGGAAGGTTATATCAAAAATAGGGACCCGAAAGGTCAACGAGCACATTTTGAACCATGAAGTTGGAGGTAGTTCTACTAAATGCCAAAGGTATTTTCATAAGTTCAAAGCTCCACCCGCATTTAGGTGAATTAGTCCAGCTATACGACTCTAAAGAAGCGCTACCCGGGAGGCAACCCGATGTTTGCATGCATTTTATTTTTGTTTTTATTTTCTTTCAAAAACAAAACACAAGTCCTTAGAGTCATTTTCAAACCACATTTTGATTATTTTTGGGTCATGTAAAAAACAATGGTGTGGACATCTTTCTTTGTTGTCTTAATCGAAAAATTTGAGCCTTCACGGTATTCGAGTTGTGTATTATTTATGCTTGACTAGGTATGAAGATGCTGACAAAGGTCCCGTGCTAAACAACTCAATGGTCGCTCAAACATCGATTTCACTCTTGTAGTAAGGTCGTGTTTTTCTTTTTTCACCTCTTTTATTTTTCTTCTAGTTTCTTTACTTTTTGTGTGGTTGTTCATCTCTTTCTTTCACATTGATGACAATGTGAACCTTTAAGTTGGAGGTGGGTGCAATAACATTTTCAGAATGCTTGTGTGCTTGTTTTTATTACGAGTCTGTGTGTGTTTGTTTTAATTTTAAGTCTGTCCACAATAGATGTGATTTTTTTTAACAAATTGAGTGTTTGCTATTCAATAACTTGGCCCAATTATACCTTTATTAACTTGTTAATTTGTGTTTTTAATGTGAAGCAATTGATTGTCTATGATAGTATTCGTGGATGCGGGCTAAATTTTGACGAGATTTCCAACACCATAAATACTTGATGTGTTAAGGCATATACGATGATACCTAGCACTATGAACGTCCGAGAACTCATGATTTAGTAGTGGTTAACTAGTTGTTAAACCAAACTTGTGAAAAAAGAGAAAAATGAGAAAAAAAGAAAAAAAAAATGAAGAACAAAAATGGACCAATCGAGGTTATACTCCTCTATTTGTTGTTTCTTAGTAACTAAGAGCATTCATGAGCCCCATGTTTGTTTTTTACGTAAAACGGCGACACGAATATGAGTATGAGAAACCACACTAGGAGTGTTTGAACGAAAATTCAAAATATAAACCTAGTGGAAGCATGCCTCGAAAGATCCTAAAAAAAAAAGAACGGAAAAAAAAGAAAAGTGGAGAATGTATACTCCTTGACTTCTCATTCCAATAAAGTTCAGGAAGCTTGGTTATATGACTAGTAGGCTAACTACAAAGATCTATGTAGTTCTTGTATTTTCATAGCATTATTGAATTGAAGTTGTTCATAACTATCAGTATTTGGAAGTGATGATTTCAAGCCTGAATAATGCTTGCTGATATTACGGCCTTTCTTGACAGTCGATCGCTTTGCAAAACTATGTTTTTACTGAATGGTTAATTCGGGTTGAGAAGGCTAAGAACTTGACTACTTGGGTTCAATGTGATGAAAAAAAAAGTCTTCTTTGTGTGTTGTGATTTATTGAATCCCTCTTTTTTATTTTATGTTTTGTTTGAGGACAAGCAAAGTTCAAAGTTGGAGGTGGTTTGATAAATGTCTTTTTATGCATGTTTTATGTGTATATTTGAGTAGAATTTGAGTTATTTTATTGTTAGTTTTGTAAATTTTTGATTGTACATAGTTCATATTACTCCGAGGTGCTTTTATTGATGTAGATTGACCATTCGGGGCTAATGTTTGTGAATTTTGGACTATGGATTCATGTCAAAACATACCGGGCGGTTTAAGGATGCAAAAACGCTTGAAATCCCAAGCTAAATGCGTCGTTTTGGGGCCTTTTTGGTCTAACACGGGCAGGGGGTGTTGGGCAACACTACCGTGTTCCACTGGGAGCGAAAAACTCGAAAATTTTGCACAAAATAGCCTCCAACACGGCCTGGCCGTGTTGGGGAGCACAACCATGTCAGACTGACTCTCTGCATGAAGAAACAACACGACCTGGCCGTGTTGGGCGACATGACCTTGTCCGGGGCATTTTGCTGCAACTTTTCCATGCGGAAATTATGGAAAACTCACCAACCAAGCTTTTTGACCACTTTTGTACACCTTTAACACCCTATTTTGTTGCAACATGTCCCCATATTCCCTCAATTATACAAGAATTCGCCAACCCAACAATGAATTGGAGCATTTGTTTAACAAATGATGACATTATTAATGTGTTCTTGCACAAAAATGATGTCTATAAAAGCCAAGAGTATGAGTTGGGGGAATCATTCATTGTATATTCATTGATTCATTCTCTCTAAATTACAAAGCAAAATACATTGAGAGAATAAAAGAGAGGTAGAGTTGGAAGTTGAAGAGCATTAGAGGAGAAGGCTTGGAGCTCAACATCATCAACCAAGGAGGAAGTCTTGTATTGATCTTGAATAAGAGCTAAGTACACCATGTTCATTTTATTCAAATCTTCTTGTGTAGCATACTCTTTTATCAAAGCCATGTGTAGCTAAATTTCTAGTGTTTGAATGTAATGAACTCTAGGATGAATTTGTGATTAATGTTTGTATGTTTTTAATAAAATCTTCATGTTTTGTGTGATTCACTTATATTATGTTTTATTCATTCGAATTGGTATATGCGCAATATTAATTTGAAGTTTATTTTTCACCGGGAAATCGAGAGATTCATGGTGAAATAGAACCTATATAAGTGAAAAGAGTTGCATGCAATCCTAGATATAAGACGACATAAATCTTCTGGATTAGGGTCAAACCTAATATGGGAATTCACAAATCGTTATAATGCAATATTGGGGGTTTTAACTAGAAAGAAATTTCAGTTAATCAACTTGAGGTTAGGAGTTATTCGCGCTCGATAGAGGGTTTAACTTAAATCGGGAATTTCTATGGTCCATGAAACATGAGATTTTATTAAAAGAGGATGATTTTTGCTAAAGGGTTTTTGGTTGTATCTTTATCTTGTTAAATTACAAAAACATTCTAGAGGGATTTACATTCAACACATTTCTAGCTCTTGATTTCTTATTCTACAATCTACTTTTTATTTGATCTATTGTAAGTTACAATTATTCCAAATTCTTTATTTTCCATTTTTAAACCAACAAAAACTCTGAAAATTGCTAGATTAGATAACAAAAAGATGGTAATTACTAGTACTTACAATCCTCGTGGGAATAACACTCGGTACTCAACAATCTATTCTATAAAACGATAGGTGCACTTGCCTAAGGTTTTAAAGGTATCTTTTGATCCATCATTGTCTTAGCTTTCCAACAGTATAAGAAACACATAAATTGAATGTTTCGTTGAGGAGATATCGTAGAATTACGAAAACTACTGCAACAAAGAATTTTCTGCGAAAATTGGTGTTCTTGGTAAAATATAAAGATCTGTGTGTAATTGGTGAAGTATGTGAAAAAAACTTTGAAGATGAGTGTAGTATGTGTTCTTGGTGTTCTTGGTCAAATTTAAAGATTTGTGTGTTCTTGGTATAATGTGTGTAAGAAAGATGAAGAAACTCAAATTTTCAATCTATCAAATAAATATATAGATTTAATCCTTGAATTAAGGAGATATGTTGGGGTATTTTGCAAGTTGATGATGATGTTAGTATGTAGTAGAGTAGGTTAGAGTTATGAGGTGGAAAAGTGGTAAAGTGACGTAAAGTAATATTTTTAGAAAAACGTGAAATTTTGAAGATATTATTTTTGACCGATATGTGACGAGACTAAGATATTTTCGAGAATTTTCGAGATGACGTGTGATTTTAAATAAGTTGAGATTTTAAAGTCGATTTATGATTTTATAAATTCAGGGTTCGATTAATTGGAAATTTTATCTAAAACGAGTCGTTAATCGATTAATTATTTTTAGGTGATTAGTTAAGGATTAATTGACTTAATTAGTCGTACTTTGACTTTATATATTGACTTTGACTTTGACCGTTGACTTTGGTCGCTATCGTTTTTAAAGTTTTTCAAAGGGAACCGAACACCCGATTTTTTGGGGATACTTGAATTTAAGGAACGTATTAGTCTTTACTTAGCCTAAGGGACTAAATTACTCAATGATTATATACTTTGTCCTATGTCATTAAGTTGAAGAATTTAACTGTGTTAGGTGCGGCGCAATCGGATACGGTCTCATACAATCAATTTCATCACTAGCATTCTATTAAACTTCAAAGGTGGGTAAACTTCTGATTTTGTAAGCGTGTCGTACTGTTATACTATATTTGTCAACTCTCTATAATTACTAAAATATGCTTACGGGCTATTTACAAGCTGCCAACGGATGGGGGATGACCCTTCGGTGTCAGAAAAGGCCGAGAGCCATATGTAAGCTGCCAACGGGTAGGAGATGACCCATCAGTTTCAGAAAAGGCTGAGAGCCATATGTATGCTGCCAACGGGTGGGGAATACTCCTTGGTGTCAGAAAATAATTTTTATCGCATTATGATTGTTTGACCTATATAGTGTAACTGATTACGTTTCCCACTGAGTTTCACAACTTACGCCTACAAATGTTTTTACATTTCAGATAATGATAATGAACCGGGAGCCACGGCGTAGGGGTCTGGAAGCGTGGGGCGTTGTTCTATATTTCCCAACTATTTAAATCTGTGTTTTGAGTAAACAAATTATGTTTGATGTAATATGAATATATTAATGCGTAACTCTTATCAAACCATTATCACCTTTGCTACTCTTAAGTTTATTTAAGAAATTTTTAAGCCCATATTTTATTAATTAAATTATTTTTGTTTATGCTTCCGCAAATAATTTATAAATACTCAAGTGTACCACAGTGATGTTCCTAATCGAAATGGGTTCGGGGCATTACAAGTGGTATCAGAGCGGGTCTACGTTTCTGTAGACTAGAAATGATTTTTCTGTAAAAAAACAAATTCTTAAGAACTTAATTACTGAAAAATGGGAAAGACAACCAGGCTAGCAGAACCTACGCTCGCTCCGAGGTATGTTTTAGTAAAATGCCTTAATTATTGCATATTACTTTAAGGAAATTTTATGAAATGAACTTATTCCTCATACAAGAATGATTATGAATATGAAGAACTTTAGAGAAACTTTACAAGATCTTTATGAGAACAAGTACGACAAATCTTGAAAAGCTAGTGATGTTTTTAAGAACATCTCGAATAAAAGAACTTTTAACACAGATCATTTGATGCTTCGTGAACTTAAAACTTTTGAACTTAGTCCTCGAAATAAGACTGACAATTAGTTGGCTTTTAGATAGATTGACAAAACTTTTATATATCTTTGGATGGAAAACAAATCGGGTTTAGTTGTTAGAATTTTGTATTACGGATATACTCCCTAGTGAGTTTACGGTAGTTAACAATGAAGGACTAGAAATAAGTATTCCCTCAGGAAAAACTGTTAAGACTAATAAAAAAATTGCGAGAGGAGTGGAACTTACTATTAGTGGTCAACAAATGATAGTTGATCTTTAAGTACTAGAGATGAGAGATTTTGATAGGGATGGCAATGGGGCGGGTTCAAACCCGGACCCGCAATGAACCCGCCCGAAATGGGTTTATCTTTTCAAACCCGGCTAGGTCCGGGGTGGGTCGCGGGTCCAGCTAGACCCGCCCCGGACCTGCCCCGTATATTAATAGTATATATATTTACAAGTGGTGGAGACTTTGGATTAGGAGATTTATGGAGTTTTTTAAATTGTTGATTTTATTCAACCCAAACAAAAATGGGAGAGTACAAATTCAACCCAAACATAAATGAGAGAGTACAAAGGAGCAGCCAACATGGCTGAGACAGAGAATAAAAAAAACTGAAGCCACCTTAGTTACAAATGATTCTCTAAGGTGGGAAATCAGGGTACCACTACCATGATTAAGATAATAAAGCATCCAAAGCTAGATTATCACACTCAATTAAGTAACTATGACCCACAACAAGAAATAGACAACTTTAAAATAATTTTTGGAGGATTGGAATATATATCTACAACAACAGTATCTTTAGCACCTTTAGTAATCGGCCTTGATTAAGCAAACCGACTACTTCTTCCACCCCAATGAACACCACAATAGAATGTGTTATATATATATATATATATATATATATATATATATATATATGTGTGCATGATTAGTTTGAGTGAGGACCCAAGCAACATTACATAATTTCAGACAAAAAAATTTGTGGCGGGTCCGGCGGGTTCAACCCGCCGGGTCCCGAGTCCATGGCGGGGCGGGTCCCGGGTCTAATTTTTTTTTGGCGGGGTGGGTCCCGGGTTTTGCTAAACTGGCCCCGTTGCCATCCCTAGATTTTGATGTTATATTGAGTATAGATTGGTTAAGTAAGAACCGAGCCACCACTAAATGTTTCAATAGGGAAATTGAATTTGAAGGATCAAATGGAGCAAAGACCAACACTAGAGCGAAGATAGTGTCGACAATAAAAGTTGTCAAAATGCTTCGAAAGAAAAAGGTGCCAAGGATTTTTGGTGAACATGATGGGGAAAGAGACGATGGAAAGGATGGCATCTGATGAATCAGTGGTCAAGGAATTATTGGACGTGTTTCCAAATGATTTACCTAGAATTCCCCCTGAATGTCAAGTTGAATTCACCATAGATTTAGTGTCAGGTGCGACACCTGTGTCTAAGGCACCATACAGAATGGCACCCAAGGAATTGCAAGAACTGAAAGTCCAAATCCAAGGGTTGTTGGACAATAAATTTATCCAACCTAATGTCTCACCTTGGGGAGCGCTAGTACTATTCGTGAAAAATAAAGATGGATCTCTTAGAATGTGCATTTTCTATCGAGATTTGAATCGGTTGACTATCAAGAACAAATATCCTTTGCCTAGGATGGAAGATTTGTTCGATCAATTAAAGGGAGCCAGTGTGGTCTCCAAGATTGACTTGAGATCAGGATACCACCAATTAAGGATCAAGAATTGTGATATCCCAAAGACAGCGTTCAGGACAAGATACGCTCACTTCGAGTTTACCGTTATGCCTTTTGGATTATCGAATGCGCCAGTAGTGTTCATGGATTTGATGAACAGGGTGTTTCATCCTTAACTAGATAAGTTTGTTATTATCTTCATAGACGATATTTTGATATACTCGCAAGACAAGGAACAACATGAGGAACACCTCCGCATTGTGTTAGAAATGTTGCGGCAGGGAAACTTTATGCCAAATTCAGCAAGTGTGAATTTTGGCTAGACAAGGTTGTGTTTTTAGGGCACATTGTCACTGCTAATGGAATTGAAGTAGACCCATCCAAAGTGGACACAATATTGAATTTGAAAGCAGCGACTAACATAGGAGAAGTGCAAAATTTCCTAGGATTAGCTGGATATTACAGAAGATGTATCCAAAACTTCTCAAAAATTGCCAAGCCACTTACACACTTGACCAAGAAGAGTGAGAAATTTCAGTGGATCGACCAGTTCGACAACAACTTTGAAGAGCTTAAGCAGAGATTAGTGACAACTCCTATTTTAACAATTCTAGAGGGAACCGAAGGATTTGTAATTTATACAGATGCGTCAAAACTAGGATTGGTTGTGTGCTAATCCAAAATGGCAAGGTCATTGCCTATGCGTCAAGACAGTTAAAAACTGATGTGTGTAAAATATACGTGCATTTTGTTTTTGGGGCTTAAATTTATATATAATTGATGTATTTGCACGTATATTTACTATGTTTTTACTTGGTTTCTTTTAAAGGGCATGATACTGCGTATTCTTGTAATTCTTGTAGGAAACGGAGCTTAAAATGAAGAAATATCAGTTGGGATGCCTGGATAAGATTGCCGAATGCAAAGAGAAGATCAAAACGACGGAAAAAAGGGAACAACAGCAAGTCACATGGTCGGACCGTGTAGCCTCACACGGCCGTGTGGACTGGTGTTGTGAAAATCACACGGTTGTGTGAAGAAAGAAGAAAAAAAAGGACAGAGCAGGTCCACACGGCCAGACCGTGTGAACTCACATGGCCGTGTGGACAAGGATATCAGCCGCACCATCTACCCGTGCGATCAGCCTGCCCATGGGACAAAGGGCTAAGCCCAAGGCCACACGCCCGCGTGGACCCACACGGCCAGACTGTGTGGGAGTCTGTTTCAGCGCATTTTTTGGAGTTTTTCTTCCCTTCCAACTCTACAAATGATCTCTCCAAGCATCTGTAAAAGGGGACCAAGTCTTGCATGAAAAATCATCATTCCATACAGCAAAAAACACATCAAATAACACAGGAACGCAAGAATCGAAAATCTTCTGAGTGAAGAAGGCTAGGTCGTGAAGAACACCACAAGGCTTTCGCATCTAGGGAGCACAAGAGCTTCGAGGGCTTGGAAGGGGAATCCATCCTGACAAGAAGGTGTTTTCTTTCTATGTCTAAGAACTCTTGTCTGTGCTTATATGATGTCATAATATTGATTCGGATTTGTCTATGAGTTTGTAATCAATGTTTGGCATATTTTTCGGATTTTAGGGGCATAATCGAAACTGTGGATTTGTATTAAATATGATTACGTATTTTCTCAATTGCTTCATGCTTTCTATTTTATGAATTCGATTGCTTATTATTTAATTGCTTTTTATCTGATCAATAATTAGCATGTCATATTTGTTATTGCAAAATTCAGGAGATGAGTTCGAACAAAGACAGAAATCGAATTCAGACAAAAAACATGTGTGACAGGCGTGTTTGTGGGGAGTCATTCAATTCACAAATCTTTTTGGAGTTATTAATGATTGTAACGATCCGGGAGGACTACAATTGTTCTTAATCAACTGTTTACGCACCACCCGGGAGGGGGAGTAAATGAACTTAGGAATTGAACCCATAGAATCGCATGAATTGGTTTTTAAAACTTTATTCGCATTTAATATTGAAGAAGCATGTTGAGATTATGTGCCTAAGGTTGCTCCTAATGATGTTGAAAATACTTGTGGGGTTTACAAATTTATTTTTTTATTTTCTTTCTTATTTTTCGATTCTTTTAGTTAGATAAAAATACTTGATTTTCGGGCTCTTCAATAAAATTGAAATACAACGCTATTATAGCCTAAATATTTCGAGATTCAATCCCTGAGGAATACGACCTTCCTTGACATTATCCTATAAACTACATTGTACACTTGCATTTGTATGAACCAAAAATAATTTTTGGCGAACAAATTTTTGGCGCAGTTGTCGGGGATTGATTAGATTCTACTTAGATATAGTTATAAGTAGTCCAATCATAATTGAATCATATTTTTTTTTGTAAATATTTTTTATTTTAATTTATTCTTTATTCAATTTTTATTTTATTTTATTTTTTATTTTTTCCTTCTTCGTTTCTAACATCGTTTTTGTTGAGTGCAAGACTGGAATCTATGGAGATACAAGAAGCCCAAATCGCTACTGCAGTGGGTGGCCAACATCAAAAGAGCAAATTCCCAGGCGATACTTAATCCGAGAAAACAGAGCAACGCTATTCGTCTGATGGATGGTACAGAATATAATGGCTCAATGATTTCAACCGACACGGTTCCACGAAAGAGATGCTAGAAATCTGAGTCTGGCTGAAGACGAAAAACTTATCACATTGTGGGAGGCAACCCAAGAAACATCGCGACAAATCCCGGGGGTAAAAAAAACCAAAAAAAAAACTAAAAAAAGAAACAAAAAAAAAGACGTGCACGGGTGTGTGGACGCACCCGACCCGACCGTGCGATCTTCTCCTTCAGTTCCCAATTCAATGGATGAGCTCCTGGCTTCACCGGGACTATCCAGGTAAGTACTCTTTACACATTCCTCTTTCTTTTGATAATTTCCTCATATGTTCGGGATGAAGCATATTTTAAGTTTGGGGGGGTTGTCAAGAATGCGTAAATTATTACTGTTGCATATTTTGCATTACCTTTTTTTTAATTTTTTGATTTTTTATTTTTATTTTTTAGCACGTTTAATTGCTTTTGAGTGTGGTTTTTAATTTAGTTCGTATGCCCAGCTCCGTATGACTTTACTCTGAATATTTTATGGCATGGGGTAACATACTTATGGGAATAATGTAATAAATTCTTAGGAGAAAAGTTATTTATTTGCTTGGCATGTGTTAAGAAAATTGGGTATTTGAGCATGTTGCGAAAAATAAGCCTGTGAGCTTTTGTGCCTTAAACTGCTTTACATTATGCAGACTTATTTCTTTCTTGAGTGTGTCATTCATGATTGATAGAACTCTAGAACTTGCTCTGGTATCTTCATCAAAGCCATATGTGTGCAATTTTTGAAAATGATCTAAGGTCATCTTTTTTTTTTTTTTTTTAGGGCCTTACCCTTGTTAAGGGAGCCCTTCCAGAAATTCTCGAGGACCAAGGTCAAGCCCAGGCCCAAGAGGGGGTTTGGAAATAGTTTTCAACCAGCAATAGACGCGCCTCGGTTAGAACCTCACTAGCTGTATCATCTAAGGTCATCTTTGTTTAGCCTACTTAGCCTAAAAAGCCTATCTATGAACTCATGATTCCCTAGTTAGCCAAGTTTGAGCCAAAACTATTATTCTGAGCCACATTTATCTTTAAAATTTACATGTTTTTATCCCTACAAATTCTTGAGCTTATAGAAAATGAATAAGTTTAGGGAAATGTGGTGAAAATTTATGAAAATTAAGGAGAGAAAGTTAGCAAAAGAAAGAGGGATGAACAATATCTAGGTAAGTGAAAAATACATGAAGCTCGAAAAAGAAAATATCACTGAAAAATTATATAGAGAAAATCGAGCAAAACAAACAAATTCTGAAAATTGTGAAAAAAAGGAGAGCTTAAGGCTAAAGAAAAAGAAAAGAAGGTAAAAAGGCTTAAGAAGAAAAAAAGAAGAAATAAGGGTGGAATTGATTTGAAAAAGAAAAATTGATATCATGTTGAAATTGGGTTAGTGAATTGCAAGTCTGTATGCTTAAAATTCTATTTGCTCAAGTCAAGTCACTTAATCAAAATTTTCCGACCCTTACCAAAGAGCCTACATTACAACCTAATAAAAGTCCTTTTTTATTCTTATATTGTGCACACACAAGTGGTCGAGACGTTAGACGATTTGCAAGCCTATGGTAGTTCTACTTTCATTGAATTGAATTTGAGCGTAAACACTTACCATACACTTCTGAGAGTCGAGTGATACACTATCTTCTTGTGAGTCGCGATGTCAAATACCCGAAAGAGTATTAATAGTGTCGAGTTTATGAATAATTGATCTCTTGATAATGAATTGCATGGTTTCCTTGAGTATGGAGTCGAGTGCTATCTAATATTTATAGTGTTCTTGGGTGTTCATTCGTTTTTACCCCTTATATTAATTTTCTAAATTTGCTCGAGGACGAGCAATGCATTCAGTTTGGGGGATTTTGATGTGTGTAAAATATACGTGCAATTTGGGGCTTAAATTTATATATAATTGATGTATTTGAACGCATATTTACTATATTTTTACTTGGTTACCTTTAAAGGGCATGATACTGTGTATTCTTATAATTGTTGCAGGAAACGGAGCTTAAAATGAAGAAATGTTAGTTGGGATGCCCAGATAAGATTGCCGAATGCAAAGAGAAGATCAAAACGACGGAAAAAGGGAACAATAACAAGTCACACGGCCGGACCGTGTAGCCTCACACGGCCGTGTGGACTAGTGTTGTGAAAATCACACGGTTGTGTGAAGAAAGGAAGAAAACAGAGGACGGAGCAAGTCCACACGACCAGACCGTGTGAACTCACATGGCCGTGTGGACAAGGATATCAGCCGCACCATCTACCCGTGCGATCAGCCTGCCCATGCGACAAAGGGCTAAGCCCAAGGCCACACGCCCGTGTGGGAGTCTGTTTCAGCGCGTTTTTTGGAGTTTTTCTTCCGTTCCAACTCTACAAATGATCTCTCCAAGCATCTATAAAAGGGGACCAAGTCTTGCATGAAAAATCATCATTCCATACAGCAAAAAACACATCCAATAACACAGGAATGCAAGAATCGAAGATCTTCTGAGTGAAGAAGGCTAGGTCACGAAGAACACCACAAGGCTTTCGCATCTAGGGAGCACAAGAGCTTCGAGGGCTTGGAGGGGGAATCCATCCTAACAAGAAGGTGTTTTCTTTCCATGTCTAAGAACTCTTGTCTGTGCTTATATGATGTCATAATATTGATTCACATTTGTCTATTAGTTTGTAATAAATGTTTGGCATATTTTTCGGATCTTAGGGGCATAATCGAAACTGTGGATTTGTATTAAATATGATTACTTGTTTTCTCAATTTCTTCATGCTTTCTATTTTATGAATTCGAGTGCTTATTATTTAATTGCTTTTTATCTGATCAATAATTAGCATGTCATATTTGTTATTGCAAAATTCGGGAGATGAGTTCTAACAAAGACGGAAATCGAATTCAGACATGAAACATGTGTGACAGGTGTGTTTGTGGGGACTCATTCAATTCACAAATCTTTTTGGAGTTATTAATGATTGTAACGATCCGGGAGGACTACAATTGTTCTTAATCAACTGTTTACGCACCACCCGGTAGGGAGAGTAAATGAACTTAGGAATTGAACCCACAGAACTGCATGAATTGGTTTTTAAAACTTTATTCACATTTAATATTGAAGAAGCATGTTGAGATTATGTGCCTAAGGTTGCTCCTAATGATGTTGACAATACTTTTGGGGTTCACAAATTTATTTTTTTATTTTCTTTCTTATTTTTCAATTTTTTTAGTTAGATAAAATTACTTGATTTTCGGTCGCTTCAATAAAATTGGAATACAATGTTATTATAGCCTAAGGGTTTCGAGATTCAATCCCTGAGGAATACAACCTTGCTTGACATTATTTTATAAACTACACTGTACATTTGTAGTTGTATGAACCAAAAACAATTTTTGGTGAACAAAAACACATGAATAAAACTACCCCACTCATGACTTGGAGTTAGCGGCAGTAGTTCACAACTTAAAGATTTGGCGTCATCACCTTTATGGTGGGAAATTTGAGATCTTCACGGATCACAAGATCTTGAAGTACTTCTTCACTCAGAAGGAGTTAAATATGCGTCAGAAGAGGTGGTTAGAATTGGTGAAGGATTATGATTGTACCATTCAATATCATCGGGGAAAGACAAATGTTGTAGCAAATGCACCCAGTAGAAAGAACAGTGGGCAGATCGCAGCTTTGCTCACACAATGAGAATCACTATTAAGAGATTTTTCGAATCTAGGGTTGGAAATTTTGAGACCACCTAATCAGGCAGTTTCCGTTATTTCATCCTTGACAGTACTGCCTACCCTGAGGAAGCGAATAAAGGATGCTCAGAAAACTAATATTTTCCTCAACAAGATGAAGCAACGGGTACTCGCATGACGCATTCAGGGATTTGTAATTGGGCCAGATGAAACATTAATCTAGGATGGAAGATTATGCGTGCCAAAGGATGAGGATTTGAGAAAGGAAATTCTTCATGAAGCCCATAATACACCTTATACTGCTCATCCAGGAGGAACGAAGATGTATAGAGACTTGAGAGAAATTTTCTGGTGGACGAATATGAAGCGGATAATAGGCAAATTTGTAGTAATATGTCTCATTTGCCAACAAGTGAAGGCTGAACACCAAAGACTATCAGGATTATCAAATCCACTGGATATTCCTGAATGGAAATGGGAACACATTACTATGGATTTTGTGATAGTACTACCAAGATCCGTAAGAAAGAATGGGGCTATTTGGATTATAGTGGACAGATTCACGAAGATCACACATTTTATACCGGTAAGGATGACTTTCACTATGGATCGTTTTGCTCAGCTTTATATTGAGAAGATTGTTAGCCTTCATGGAGTGCTAGTATCCATCGTATCAGATCGTGATCCTCGTTTCACGTTAAAAGTTTGGGAAAGTCTGCATGCAGCTATGAAGACGAAGCTTAATTTCAGCACCGCATATCATCCGCAAACAGATGGTCAATCAGAAAGAACAATTCAGATATTGGAAGACATGCTCAGAATAGTTGTGTTGGATCTTGATATAAATTGGTAGACATATCTACCGCTTGTGGAATTCGCTTACAATAACAGTTACCAGGCTACTATCAAAATGGCGCCATACGAAGTATTATACAGAAGAAAGTGTAGATCACCAGCTAATTGGGACGAAGTTGGTGAACGGAAGATTTTTGGATCGGAGATTATTAAGAGAACGTTGGAGTGATTGCTAAGATTCGAGACAGAATTAAGGCAGCACAAGACCGACGGAAAAGTTACGCTGATAGAAGAAGGAAGGACCTACAGTTTGAAGTAAATGACAAGGTATTCCTTAAGGTTGCACCCTTGAATGGAGTTGTTCGCTTTGGGAAGAAAGGGAAGTTGAGACCATGGTACATTGGACCATTTGAAATTTTGGATAGGATTGGAGATGTCGCGCATCGTTTGGCACTACCTACAAAACTTGCAGCAGTACATAACGTGTTTCACATATCTACGCTTAGGAAGTATATTGTCGACCCAAGTCACATCATTAACCATGAGGAACTTGATGTTAGTAATAACCTTGCATATGAGGAAAGCCATGTCGCTATTTTCGGAAAGAAAGTACATAAGTTGAGAAATCGAGAAGTACCCTAGTATTAGTACATAGGAGCCGACATGGTAGGAAAGAGGCTACTTGGAAGAGAGAGGAAGATATCCTAGCTAAGTATACGAACATTCCTAAGTAAGTAAGTCAAATTTTGAGGACGAATTTTTTTTTGAGTAGGGGAGGTTGTGACGACCCAACCCTTTTAATTACTCGAACTTTTAAAATTAATATTAATGAATAATGTTGCATCAAATATCTAGTTTACATTTTAAATGTGCGATTTACTCGCTTTATGCATTTTATTTATTTTGAGCATCCGGGAACCGATAGCGCCCCTAACTACGGTAATGAATATGAATGGAAATCACGATGACATATTATGAATATTATTATGGAGTTTCGGGCTTAAATTTTGGATCGAGATCTTTGGACCGGTTAAGTTAATTTTACGAGATTTTCACTAAAGTGCTTATTTATATTTGGGAATTTAGAATAAAAGTATACCTCACATTTTATTATTATTAGTGACCATCTAATTTATGAAAAATGAGTTTTAATTAACTATCGGAATTTTTAAAAAATAATAATGGCTTACTTGAGAATTTTTAAAAAATATCTAATTTTTGCAAGATATTTTGAAAGAGGGTAAAAATGGATTTTCCACCCCCAAACACTCTTGTATTTTATAAAAAAACCCCAACACCCTCACTTCTCCCTCACACTCCTATACTTAGCCAAATATCTTCATCATTTTCAATACTTCAAAGAGGTAAAAATGTCTTCATCTTTTTCTTTAATTTTTGTCTGTTTCATTTAAGTATCATAGGATATTGATCTTATGCTATAACTAACATTAGAAATGTAAATTGATGATGATTACATTAAGTTTAAAAACCTAATTATTGGACTTGAAATCTTCAGCCTTTAGTTGAGAAAACATTTAGAAATGATTTTTTTATTTCATATTTTTATTTATTTTGATTTGATCTTGTTATAGAGAAGAAAATACCTTTATTTTCGGACAGAAATATAACCCTACACAAAAATACATTTTTGGAGATTTTGAGCTATATTTGAACCCAAAACTTATTGCCTACTTGTAGATCTATGTATTAGCTTTCATTTGGAACTTGGATCATGTTAATTGAAGTTTTGTAGGCCAAGTTATACCCCAAATAGTGAACTGTGACAGAAATTTGAAAAAAGACGTCCACCCTTCAGTAATATCACTTTGTGGCCTATTTTTAGTTATAATTGGGACTTTCTTATCAAAGGAACATTTATAGATAATTGTCTTAGCTTTCCAACGGTATGAGAAACACATAAATCGGACCGTTGAGGAGATATCATAGAATTACAAAAATTGTTGCGACAAAGAATTTTCTGCAAAAATTGGTGTTCTTGGTAAAATATAAAGATTTATGTGTAATTGGTGAAGTATGTGAAAGAAAAACTTTGAAGATGAGTGTAGATTGTGTTCTTGGTGTTCTTGGTGAATTTTAAAGATTTGTGTGTTCTTGGTGTAGTGTGTGTAAGAAAGATGAAGAAACTCAAATTTTCAATAAAGATAAATATCTGATTTAATCATTGAATTAAGGAGACATGTTGGGATATTTTGCAAGTTGATGATGATGTTAGTATGTAGTAGAGTATGTTAGAGTTATGAGGTGCAAACTGGTGAGTGACGTAAAGTAACATTTTTGGAAAAACGTTAAATTTTGAAGCTATTATTTTTAACCGAGATGTGACGAGACTAAGATATTTTTGATTTTTTTTTGAGATGACGTGTTATTTTAAATAAGTTAAGATTTTAAAGTCGATATATGATTTTATAAATTAAGGGTTCGATTAATCGGAAATTTTATCTAAAATGAGTCGTTAATCAATTAATTATTTTTAGGTGATTAATTAAGGATCAATTGACTTAATTAGTCATACTTTGACTTTGAATTTTTATATTGACTTTGACTTTGACCGTTGACTTTGACTTTGGTCAACTATCATTTTTAAAGTTTTTAAAAGGGAACCGAACACCCGATTTTTTTAGGATACTTGACTTTAAAAGGGAACCGAACACCTCGGTGTCAGAAAAGACCGAGAGCCATATGTATGCTGCTAACGGGTGGGGGATACCCCTCGGTGTCAGAAAATAATTTTTATTGCATTATGATTATTTGACCTATATAGTGTAACTACTTACGTTTCCCACTAAGTTTCACAACTCATGCCTTCAAATGTTTTTATATTTCAGATAATGATGATGAACCGGGAGTCGAGGCGTAGGGGTCTGGAAGCGTGGGGCGTTGTTCTATATTTCCCAACTATTTAAAATTACCTGTCTTTGTAGTAAACAAATTATGGTTGATGTAATATGAATTTATTAATGTGTAAATCTTATCAAACCATTATCACCTTTGCTACTCTTAATTTTATTTAAGAAATTTTTAAGCCCACATTTTAGTAATTAAATTATTTTTGTTTATGCTTCCGCAAACTATTTATAAATACTCAAGTGTACTACAGTGATGTTGTTCGCCAAAACTATTTTAGTTCATACAGCTACAAGTATAAAGTGTATATAGAATAATGGCAAGCAAGGTTGTATTACTCAAGGATTGATATTCGAAATACTTAGGCTATAATAAAATCGTATTCCAATTTTATTAAAGCGACCGAATATTGAGTAATTTTAACTAAGAAAAACCGAAAATAAAAGAAAAACAAAAAAAACTTTGTAAACCCCACAAGTATTTTTAACATCTGTAGGAACAACCTTAGACACATAATCTCAACATGTTTCTTCAATATTAAATGCAATTAAAGTTTTAAAAAACCAATTCATGCAATTCTATGGGTTCAATTCCTAAAATAGTTTATTTCCCCTCCCGGGTGGCGCACAAACAGTAGATTAATAATAATTGAGGTCTCCCGATCCATCACAACTTTTATTAACTCCCAAAAGATCTTTGAATTGAAATACTCCCCAAAAACATAAGTAGTCTCCCAATACATTACCCTGTTTATGTCTGGATTCGATTTTCGTCTCGTTAGAACTCACCTCCCGGATTATGGACTAACAAGTATGACATGCAAATTATTCCTAGCAAATAAAAGCAATTATATATAAGCACTCGAATTCATAAAATAGAAAGCATGAATTATTTAAGAAAATAAATAATCATAGTTAACATGAATCCACAGTTTCGATTTTTCCCCTAAGATCCGAAAGATGTGCTAAACATTGATTACAAACTCATAGACAAATTCGAATCAATATTATAACATTGTTGAAGCACATACAAGAGTTCTTAGACATAGAAAGAAAACCCCTTCTTGTCAGGATGGATTCCCCTCGTAAGCCTTCGAAGCTCTTGTGCTCCCGTAGATGCGAAAGCCTTGTGGTGTTCTTTGCGACCTAGCCTTCTTCTCTCAGAAGATCTTCGATTCTTGCGTTCCTGTGTTATTTGATGTTTTTTCTCTATATGAAGTTGTATTGGATGATGTATGATGATGAAAATTCGTTTAGGCCTTGGTCTCCTTTATATAGGTGCTTGGAGAGGTCACTTATAGAGTTGGAACAGAGAAAAACTCCAAAAAATGCATCTAGCAGAGTCCCACACGACCTGGCCGTGTGGAACCACACGGTTGTGTGCATTTTTACTCTTTCCCACACGCCCGTGTGGGTTTCACATGGTCCGGCCGTGCGGCTTGGTTGCGTCCTCTGTTTTCGTCTCTTTTTCACACGGTTGTATCACTTTCACAACGGCATTTTCACACGCCCGTGTGGCACCACACGGTCTGGCTGTATGACGTGTTTTTGTCCGAATTTGCTCCTGGGGTTTTCATAGCCATTTCCTTCTCTTTCCATAGCCACTTGAATCACCTCAGTAGCAATTTTGTAAAGAACGTTATAGCCAAAATACCAAACTCTGCCAGTGCTTGAAACTGTTAGCGCATTTGGACGTTTTTGAAGGAAATTTCCTTTTGTTCGATCGTCCGTGCTTCTCTCCTTCACTTATTTGCTCGTACATTAGCTCTTAACCTATAATTTAGAACATGATATCTCTTTTTATCCAATTTAGCTCCATTTCCAGTAAGAAGTTACAAGAATACGCAGTATCACACCCAACAAGGGAAACCAACCAAAACACACTGAATATGCGTGCAAATGCATCAAATATATATCATTTTAAACCCTCAAATGCACGTATATTTTACACTCATCAGATGTTCCTAATCGAAATGGGTTCGGGGCATTACAAGTACGTCCCTGATAGTGCTCACGGTCTGACGTATTCTTTCTAAAGATGAAACGGCTTATGTCTTTTGTGTAGTAGCACCACTAACACAAATTATCATTCGAACAGGAAGATGTTAGAACTGGCTGCTAGACTCAAATGCAGAAATACAAGAAAAAGTGTTAAAACTTTAGAGGTAAGAATGTTGAATGTTATATGAATTATGCGATGTCTAGCTAAGCCTACAAATATGCAACACATCCAACACCTGTAGGGAAGTAACAGTCAAATTAGTGGGCATTAAACTGGATGTAACAGTCAGGTGTTACATCCCACTTTAGCTGACCACTATTGTTGGAGTTACAGACTCCAACAGTCACATGAATCTGGACACCTACAATGTCCTCTTTGGGCTCTTCAGACAGTCCAACAGTCACTTGACGAATATGTCGAGACTTACTCTTATACATATTGCTCTGTTCCATTCCTATAGTCGCTTGACTATCACAATGAATCATCGCAGAAGGCAGAGGTTTTTTTCCAACACGAATATCTTCCAAAAAGTTTTGAAGGCACTCTACTTCTTCACCAGCTTTATCCAAAGCTATAAACTCAGATTCCATGGTGGACCGAACTATACAAATTTGCTTTGTGGACTTCCACGATACTGCACCACCTCCAATGGTGAATATTTATCCACTAGTGAAATAAGAATCTTTCGAATCCGAAATCCAACTAGCATCATTATACCCTTTAAGTACAATCGGATATATCGATTAGTATAACCCATAATTCAAGGTATACTTCAAGTATTTTAATACCCTGGTTAACGCTTTCCAATGCTCATTGCTTGGAATGCTGGTGAACCTACTCAACTTGTTTACAAGATAGAAAAAGTCTGGACGTGTATAGTTTATGATGTACATCAGACTGCCTATTATGCGTGAGTATTCCATCTGAGCCACTGGTTCTACTATATACGCAACCAAATTTACACTTAAATTAATGAGCGTCTTTGACGGTGAACTGTCAAAAGTATTGAATTTCTTGAGTACTTTCTCCACATAGTAGGATTGTGACAAGATAATTCCATCAGGAGTCTGCTAATTTTTATCCCTAGGATCACATCAACAGTTCCCATATCCTTCATGTCAAAGTTTCTCTTTAACATTCATTTAGTGTCCACAATAGAATCAGGAATGCCTTCAAATGGCAAAGTTACAACATAAACAGAATAAATTACAAAAGAGGTACTAACTATTACAACTTCTGGAATAGATAATAATCAGAAAGCCGAGTCGAAAAGAATCACTTTCGGCAAAGCAATTACATCTCGACTAGTGCTCACGGTCTGACGTATTGCTTCCAAAGATGAAATGACTTACGTCTTTTGTGTAGTAGCACCACTAACACAAAAGCTTCTTCGAACATGAAGGTGTTAGAATTGGCTACTGGACTCAAATGCATAAATGCAGAAAAATGTTTAACTTTAGAGGTAAGAATGATGAATGTTATATGAATTCTCTAATGTCTAGCTAAGCCTATAAATATGCATCACCTGCAGATGAGTAATAGTCAAGTTAGTGGGCATTAAACTAGATGTAACATTTAGGTGTTACATCTCACTTCAGTTGATCACTACTGCTGGAGTTACAGACTCCAACAGTCACACGAAGAGTCACTTGAATATGGGCCAAGCTTATTTTCGAGTGGTAAAACTATAGTGGATTTGGAACCAGGCCCAAAGGGCCGGGCATGCCTAGGCCCAAGCCCAGGACCAGCAGGTCGGGCCGGGAAGGTTCGCACCCGCGCGTGTGGCCCACTTGTGATCATCCTCTTGTGTTCTAGTATACCAACTAGGCATGGCAATGGGGCGGGTTGAAACTCTCCCCCGTTTTGAACCCACCCCGTTGGGGGCTGATTTAAACCCGCTCAAATGGATCCTGGGGCGGGTCCTGGGTTCATATTTTAAAAACCCGTCGGGTCCGGGGCAGGTAACGGGTCCAGATGGACCCGCCCCATATCATATATATTACTAAAAATATAGATATTATTTACTGACATACGTAATATCTTCATTTGTTGCCTTCAACCTCAGGCCACTCAAAGGAGGTTGTTTGATTGGAAATCATTGTCCAAGGCTCCCAGCATCATCTGTAGAAGCCAACTTAAATTATGCCACATCTTCATCTTCATCCTCTTCCATTGTCGTGTAATTAGTCAGCATTCCTAGTTTTTGATGGTTGGTTTTTAGAGATTATATATATACATACAATTTTAGTTTTTTGAAAGCATATATACATACAATTTTGTAGGTCCCAAGGGGTGTGAGAGTAAGGTTTAGAAGGGGGCGTTGAATAAACCTTACCAACTTTTCGATTTAGTTCTTTTAAAATAGTTCAGAGTTAATACTTCACAGCTAAGTCCTTGATGGACAGCTAAGTTAGTTAAACAGCAGAGTTAGCCATTCAATAGACTTGACTGAGCTGTTGATAGAATAACTCAACTGCTTAGTCTAAGGCTTAACTCAACTATGATATGTTTTCAGCGGAAGACTTAACACCCTTGAATTTGGTTTAAGTTTGTTTTAACACTTGGTTTTAGCACTTTGTTAAATATCAATTGGATAGCAACTTTATAAGCAGATATAAAATAATATGCAGAATTGAAGTGCTGAAATGTAAATGACACAATAAATTTTATAGAGGTTCGAAGATGGGGTAATTCATCTAATCCTCTCTTCTCCAACTCCTGGAGGAATCCACTAAGTATTGATCGAGTACAAAGTGGTTATCATCCGGATGCAAGTCTTGATCACACTGGTGACTTGATCCTTTGGGACTCAAGATGGAGATGCCTTGGTCACACAAAGTTGGCTTCTCGTCCGACTCAGGCTTCTTCACAGGCATTTTGCATTGCTACTACAGCTCACTTGCTTAAGCTTCTTGGATTTGATCACGAAGCCCTCCAATAACTTGAGACAGGTTCGACCTTGAACCTTTCTACAATCCTCTGTGGAATGTAGACCCCTTTGATTCTTCAAATATTTCCTCTTCAACTGATTGAGGTCGTCTTCCCTTCACAGGTAGGTGTTGGATTGATTTCCTTCGAAGTTTTTGATCTGAGGATTAAGCTTGAATGATTTGAGAATATTTTGTAGGTTACAGCTCAATTGATAGCTTGAATGTTCGTAGTCAAGGTAACCTCTATCTCTATGTATTTCTCAAATTGATTCCTCAGCCTTTTATAGTGTTCTTTTGAAAATCTGCCCGTTGAAGAGATAGGCTAATTTTCAAAAGACATTTGTGGTCGTTGGCTTGTTTTGTTGCAGTCCTTGAAATTGACATTTTCTCGTATTGAATGAACCTTCAGCTTTTCAGAGTTCTGACACAGGTGCAGTGCTTCCCATTGGTTTATTCCTTTTGCACGCTTCTGGGACTGAGCACTTCAAGAAAGGCAGTATGGAAGTATTACTTGTTTAAGTAACTTTCTTGACTTCTGTGCAACGGATCCTTTTCAGTTGTCTTGACTTGACTGCAGTTTCTTTATCTTCCCGGATGACTTGAGTCGACTTCCAATCATTGGATGACTCATCCGTCACTTCAACTTGAGACTTGGCTATCTTGGGTTGACTTGGTGACACTTCTCTGTTGCATCTCATCCGATACTTCTCCAATCGAGTTCTTGTCTTCTCTTCCTTGCCATACTCATTTGCCTCACAATGAGTCTTCATTCTAGTCTCGATTGTCTTCTTGCATATTTAGGCATAGTCGACTTAACTCGGCTGAAAGCTGACCTTATCTATTACAATGCAAATTACAAAGAAAATGGGGTGCCAACTTTCTTGTCTAAGTTTTACATGGCATTCATCAAAATCTAAAAATAAGTTTCCCAAAAAATTTTAAGTTATGAAATGGTTGCTCCATGGTCATGGGCATTATACTGAGAGATGAAAATTAAAATAAAGCGCAAGATGAAAATTCTTTTGTCGCATCCTTGTAGCACTACTTCATTAGATTCAGTGTTCTTGATTTGGCACACTCCCATATTGAATCCAACATTATAGCCCTTGTCACAGAGTTGACTTATGCTTAGTAAGTTGATATTGAGGCCTTCAACATATGCAACATCTGTGATTTCTAATCTATTTTTCTTGATGGATCCAATGCCTCTTATTTCTCCTGGAGCTTCATTCCCTCCAAATATAACTTTTGCACCTCTAACCTCCTTGAATTTTAATAGATTTTTCTTGTTTCCTGTCATGTGTCTGGAACAGCCACTATCCATGTACCAGGTTCCTTGGCACTCTCTTTGTTCCTTGAACCCGCAATCAAGAAATTAGGTTTTAGGTACCCATACTTGTCTGGGTCCTGAGGGGTTAGTATTGTAAGATGATCCAACCAACCTATAGCCAAATGATTTGACTCTAAGGAGTTGCCATCTATCTGTGCATAATCATAATTTATTTTGGCAAATTGCTTGGGGGTTTTAGGTTCATACAGTTGTCTCTTTTGTCTGTATGCCTGTGTGTGTGTTTTAGCAATTGCCTTCCTTGGGTAGTTGCGATACCTCTGAGTGTAGTGTTTGGGTGCATATGTGTCGAGGATAGCTCTTTTGCCTTTGGAATGGCCTTTCTTTGAGTTCTAGGCCTTTGCCATCTGGCATGTATTCCATAGATCTTTCTTTGATTTTCCACATTGTACCAATCAGCTTGACTTGTGTAATTTCTACCATTCCCATCATATGTGTTCCTTTTATAGAATTTCTGGGGTTTTTGGTAGCTCTGTTTCTTCTTTACAAAGTATTTTCTGTTTGGAATTTGCTGAGGAACTTAGCTGGATTTCTTCTCAACTGTCCTCTCAGCATACTCAACTGGCTATTTTCCTTTTCCTTTATAACCAATGACAGTTTGGTTGTGATTGTGCTTTGGAATGAATGTGTGTGCACCATTTGGATTTTTGGATTTTTGAGATGCTTCATTGCTTGAAGATCCTTTTTCCAAAATCACTTTGGGAGCTTGACTTAGCATAGAGGAATTAAATCCTAAGCTTGTCTTATCTCCACATTCTCTTTGGCTTATAATAAGATCATCCAAAGATTTAGATGCCTTAGTGAATGAGGCAATCACATTTTTGAGGTCATTTTCCTCTTTTCTATAGCACTATCTCTGCTATTAACTTAGCATTTTCGGCCTTTATTTCTTTATTCTCATCGCCTATGTGACTGAGTACTCGGCTCCTTAGTAAATTTGTGAGTTTTGACTTTTGAGTTGGTTGTTTTCCTCATTTAGCAGTGTGTGCGAGGATTTAATGTGCTCAAAGTCTTTCATCATTTTGCCTAATGAATCATAAAGATTAGTGGGTGATGAGGTGTGTGTGTCACAATCACTATCACTAGTGTCTGAGTGAGATGAGTTAGAGTGTACCTCATCTTCTTGGTCAGGTTGGACTTGTTCTTTGGCCATTAAACATATCAAGGCTTCTTCTTCAGAGTCACTTGAGTAGTCAGCCTCAATACTATCCGAATCTGTTGTGTCTTTTGATTTGCCTGTCTCAGCAGTCTCTGCAGCCAACATTGCCTTTTTCTTTTCTTGTCTTCTTTCCTCTTCATTCCTGTATTTGTTGACTACAGGATATGGGCAATCAATGGCATAGTGACCTGGTTGCCTGCAGTTCCAGCATAGATTCTCAACTTTTTGCTCAGCTCTTTCCATTCTTGGATTGTCAATTCTTTGGTATTCGATCTTTTGATGCTCTGATCTCTTGGGTGGCCTATCTTCCCTTGACTTGGAGGGAGCTGAGTATCTTCTGGAGGATTCACCTTTGCTTTTCTTGTAATTCTTGTTGAAGAACTTGTTAAATCTTTTAACCATTAAGGCAATCTCCTCCTGATCGATGACTTCTTTGCCTTCAGCTCTTTTCCCATCCTTGACTATTAGAGCAAATTTTTTTGGGCACAAATTGTCTCTTCTTGATCTTTTCTTCTCAACTCAAATTCATAGGCTTTGAGATCTGAGAATAACTCATGGATGGATGTTTTTGATAGTTCCATGGAATGTCCCAAGGCCATGACTTTCATTTCCCACTCATTTGGGAGACTTCTTAGAATCTTCATACACATCTCTTTCTGTGTTTATTCTTTGCCAAGTGCAGACAACTCATTTGTAATTTGTGTGAATCGAGCATCTAGTTGATCCAGGTTTTCTCCTGCAAGCATTGTAAAATTTTCAAATTTTTGTACAGCAACAGATAGCTTATTTTCCTTGATTTGCTCAGAGCCTTCACAAATCAAAGTTAGCTTATCCTAGATTTCTTTTGCAGTCTTCCACGATTTGACTTTGTTGAACATGTCTTTGTCCGAGTTTTGTAAAGAATGTCCTTGGCCACGTTGTCCAAGTTGTATCTTTTCTGTCATCATTTGTCCATTCAAACTCTTGGTTTTCAACCATAGGTGGTCCGGGAGCAACATCCTCTTCTCCTCGGCCAGCAGCTCCTCCTCCTTGCGATTGTGTTCACTTTTAAAATTTGCGGTGGCCCATCTTCTATTACTATCCACATTTCATCGTGTAATCTTTGATAGATGAGCTCGCATACGAATTTTCCAATCATCAAATTCCTCAATTGTAAACATAGGGATGCGTGTCAAATTTGCTTCCATGATAATAACTTTCTTTGAATAAAAGAGTTTTGAAAGATCAAGTGCTAAAGCAAGCTTTGAAAGATTGGAGATCTAGTTCAGTAACCAGTGCGAAAGGCTCAATGAACCAACCACTTTGATACCACTTGTAGGTCCCAAGGGGTGTGAGAGTAAGGTTTAGAAAGGGGGGTTGAATAAACCTTACCAACTTTTCGATTTAGTTCTTTTAAAGTAGTTCATAGTTAATTCTTCACAGGTAAGTCCTTGATGGACAACTAAATTAGTTAACCAGCAGAGTTAGCCACTCAACAGACTTGACTGAGCTGTTGATAGAATAACTCAGCTACTTAGTCTAAGGCTTAATTCAACTGTGATATGTTTTCAGCGGAAGACTTAACACCCTTGAATTTGGTTTAAGTTTGTTTTAACACTTGCTTTTAGCACTTTGTTAAATATCATTTGGATAGAAAATTTATCAGCAGATATAAAATAATATGCGGAATTGAAGTGCTGAAATTTAAATGACACAATAAATTTTATAGAGGTTCGAAGATGGGGTAATTCTTCTAATCCTCTCTTCTCCAACTCCTGGATGAATCCACTAAGTATTGATCGAGTACAAAGTGGTTATCACCCGGATGCAAGTCTTGATCACTGGTGACTTGATCCTTTGAGACTCGATCTGGAGATGCCTTGGTCACACACTGGTGGCTTCTCGTCCGACTCGGCTTCTTCACAGTGGTTTGCGCTTTTACTACTACGACTCACTTGCTCAAGCTTATTAGATTTGATCACGAAGCCCTCCAATAACTTGAGACAGGTTCGACCTTGAACCTTTCTACAATCCTCTGTGGAATATAGACCCCTTTGATTCTTCAAATATTTCATCTTCAACTGATTGAGGTCGTCTTTCCTTCACAGGTAGGTGTTGGATTGATTTCCTTCGAAGTTTTTGATACGAGGATTAAGCTTGAATGATTTGAGAATATTTTGTAGGTTACAGCTCAATTGATAGCTTGAATGTTCGTAGTCAAGGTAACCTCTATCTCTATGTATTTCTCAAATTGATTCCTCAGCCTTTTATAGTGTTCTTTTGAAAATCTGCCCGTTGAAGAGATAGGCTAATTTTCAAAAGACATTTGTGGTCGTTGGCTTGTCTTGTTGCAGTCCTTGAAATTGACATTTCCTCGTATTGAATGAACCTTGACTTTTCGAGTTCGACACAGTGCGAGTGCTTCCCATTGATTTATTCCTTTTGCACGCTTCTGGGACTGAGCACTTCAAGAAAAGCAGTATGGGAGTATTACTTGTTTAAGTAACTTTCTTGACTTCTGTGCAACGGATCCTTTTCAGTTGTCTTGACTTGACCGCAGTTCTTTATCTTCCCAGATGACTTCGAGTCAGCTTCCAATCATTGGATGACTCATCCGTCACTTCAACTTGAGACTTGGCTATCTTGGGTTGACTTGATGACACTTCTCACACAGTGCATCTCGGTGATACTTCTCAATCGAGTTCTTGTCTTCTCTTCCTTGCCATACTTTTGCACACACAATGAGTCTTCATTCTAGTCTCTAGTTGTCTTCTTGCATATTTAGGCATAGCTGACTTAACTCAGCTCGAGCAGCCTTATCTATTACAATGCAAATTACAAAGAAAATGGGGTACCAACTTTCTAGTCTAAGTTTTACATGGCATTCATCAAAATCTAAAAATAAGTTTCCCAACAAATTTTAAGTTATGAAATGGTTGCTCCATGGTCATGGGCATTATACAGAGATGAAAATTAAAATAAACTGCAAGTTGATTTTTTTTTGGCAGGTCCGGTGGGTTAGGCCCACCGGGTTACGGGTCCAAGGCGGGGCGGGTCCCGGGTTTAGCAAAACCCGTCCCAGACCCGCCCCGTTGCCATCCCTAATACCAACTAATAACACCTTCTAGTATATATACTAGGATAAACAATGATTTATTTCCTATGTGGGATAAGGCTAAAGCCTTTCATCTCCCTCTACATAATGCCCATTCGTGTGGCTAACTTGGTTTATTAATTTGTCTCTCAAAAAAATTCGATTTTGAGAAATAAAAAATACTACGAACATCTACTCCGAATGTATATTAACAATATATAATTTAATTTCTTCAGAATTAAATATTTTAGGCACCGAAAATTTGGTCAAAGTCGTGTTGACACCCACTTTATCAAAACCAAAATTTTCAACATAAATTAAGTTGTTTGTTGATTTATTCAACTATATATCACACAGAAGCAGAAAACAATCAACATATTATCTAATAAAAAGATGGATTATTTTAATTAAATCAAATATATAGCAATTCCGAACAAATCATGTTTATATTTTAGTTACTTTAATTTTCAAAGGTTAGAAAATTATTTAAATATATATCTACTTTTTATTTTATTGTTTATTGACTTGAAAAACATATGAATTTTACTAACTTATTTCTTTATTGTTTATTTATGTTCTGATTAGAAAATAATTAGATTTTATTTAATGTTAACTTTAAATATTTTAATATTTTAATTTTTCAAACATTATAACTTTCGATTTTTTTTCAGATTTCTGGATAAATTATCACAGTTAATTTTTCTGCTTTTTTAGGAGTTATTATAGTAGTTATATTCGGTTTTTATTTTCTAATTTGTGGGATGTTATTATGTAGTTGATGGCGGCTTCTTCGTTAATCTTTGCAGGAAGTTTTTCTCTGATCTCTTGCAGGTAGTTTTTCCAAAGAAAATCCATAGTCAAAAAGTTGGACTGAACATGAAGATGACCCACATTTTTAGGGAGGGCAACAAGGTTGCAGATGCTCTAGAAAATATTGGTTTTTAAACAATTCATGTACCATGTATAGCTGTCATTCTTTACCAAGATTGGTTCAAAATTTAGCTAGATTGGATCAAATTGGTATTCCATCTTTTAGATTCAAAAAAACTGTTAGTTTAGCTAGCATGTAAATTCTTTGTAAAAGCTGCAGACTCAACAATTGTAGACAAACACTTCCCGATCTATAATACGGGTAGGGGATCCATAACCCTCCACCCTTTGGGTGTTTTAAAAAAAAAATGATATATCTATTTATAGAGAAGCCTCATCAGCAATCGTAGACAGATTATAGATTGAGTGATTGAGAATTTTATTTTCGCTTTTTCCACTACAAGAAAACCTCTTAAAGACATCGCGTTAAAGACATCTGTTTCACCAATTTGATGATGTCTTATACTATACAACATCATGTTTTAAGTGAAGCGACATGTATGAGCGGATTTTTTTCGCTATTACACATCGTTTTTAAGAACCGATGTCTTTGGCTACCCCTTTCTTGCTTATTTATAACGTCAAATTTAAAATCGATTATTCCAACAGATGTGTTTGTCCACCCTTTATTTGTTTATAACATTACTATTAACATCATTTGTTTAAATTAGCTCTTATTACTCAATATTTATCACTTTAAAATAAAAATAAATTAATTTTTCCAAATTAATATTGTTCAATTGTTTCGATAATTATGCGTTGGTTTCTTATAGAGTTGTGTTTGTCCACCCTTTATTGTTTCGATAATTATGCATTATCACCCTTCTTTCAGAATGGAAGAGAAGGACTGATAAAGAATTTTATTAAGATGGGCTTTAGAAATGCAGAGAAATTTCATCGTAAGAGTAACTACATTGAGAATCCATATTTATAGGTGAACTAATGAATATAATTAAGAAAATATTTTAATTAATATAATTTTTTGCTATATATATTAACCCTAATATATAGCAAATTTTTATTTCCTTTATTTACTTCCGAAATCTTGTAGTTAATATATTGTATATATTTCGAATGAGTTTCAGATTTGTATAGGGATGAGATTTCATGTGGCATCCTCTTACCATGTGGAAGTGTGGACAGATCCCATCCCTCCATCCTAAACAATCAATGGTTCAGATTAGGCCTAAAATACACCATTTTACATTTATTTGTAATGCCAAAAGGGCAGTTCGGTAATCTACAAAAAATGAGTAAACAAATACCATAATTAACCACCTAAAATCAAGGGATATATTGATTGCAATCTTTCCATAACAGAAAACGTTTGATTATTTGCAAAAATAACGTAATTTGTCATCTTCTTCAATCTGCATTCACGAAAAGGCAGCAGCAAGAAAGAGAATCTCCACCAAAACCCATAGAAAAACACCCTTTCCCCAAAATTTAAACGGCAAAAAAACTATACGACATGGGCGATGAGTGCACTGAATCACAACAAGATGAAATGTTGGTGGACAATCCTGATGAAAGCTGGGTTTCAGGGGCGTTTTTTTTTTTGGTATGTGTATTTATGTTTCGAAAAATCATAGATTATCTTTATTCATCATGTCCATGTTTTTATTAGAAAATATGGAATCGTAAATGAGGTTTATCTTAGTGTATAGAAATATACAGAATTGTACACAGTATATACGATGTTCGTGTACGCATATCTATACTATTATGCCCCATATAAGCATGCAATATGTGGTGTTGGATGGCACGGGTGATGTTGAACCTTTTATGGGTAAATTTCGTGTACAGATGTTGCAATATTGTTGCCTGGAAAGCAAGTTTTCATGTATAGATACATATATTTTTGTGTTAATTTAACATGTGATATGGCGTTTTGGATGTTTATTTGAGACTAGACATTAATACATAGAGTGGTATACAAATATCAAAAATATTGTATATTATGAGCATATTGTGGTGTATATATATGAATATTTTGGTGGTTTACAATCAGAAAAAATATGGTGTACAAATAATTCCATTACAGTATCATAAAATCTTATTTTGGTATACATGGGCTTCAGTATATGGTGATAAATATAAACACAATAGTACATTGTTAGATTTTTTATTTAAAATTATGTACTATAATATTGAAACTAATGTATATTTTGAAAATTATTTTGTGTATACATTTCACTTATTTGGTGTACAAAAACTTTGCAGATACTAGTGATGAAACAATCCAACGCGTCGAAATACGAGAGTGATAGGGTAATATCACCCGGCTCTACCAAATATTGGATACCTGAAGTAGAACAAGATAAAATACCACGAGTAGGCATGCACTTTGGGAGTTTGGACAAGGGTATGGTGTTTTATAGGGAATATGGTAAACTATGCGTCTTTGACATACGAATAAGCACGTCAAGAAAATTTAAGAACAAAGAGATCCGTCTGCAATATATTGTTTGTAATAGGGAAGGCTACAAACAAACGTCGTCTGTGGTCGGTGTCGAGGGGAGTAATTCACACACAAAATAATGAACAAGAGTGTCAAACCATTGTGGGTGCAATGCCCACTGCATACTAGAATACATGATGAATGGTGCATACGCTATAAAAAATTTCGAAGAGCGCCACACACATATGTTATAAAAATTTCAAATTTTGTACGATGTGAAAACTGTTATCAAATTTTTGACTTATGTTATATGCACGTCATTTATAGTATAATTGAATGTCATTTATATTCTAAATGTTCATCATTTTTGAGTCCCATATGACATAATTAATAAAAAAAATTGACCTATAACATAAATGCTTTGATATTATAATTGCTATCTGCGTGCCTGCTAACTGTTGATAATACACAATGTTACCAGTAAAATATGCGCCAAGTTTCTACTGCATTTTCGTACTATGGTATCTTAGTACCATTCTCATTTTAAAAAAATATACGTCTTCCGATATACTGCTAAATGTATACCAAGTCAACCTTGATTGTACGTTATAATATAAAATTGACTTTTAAATTTTCAAAGGATTACAATGACTCCCAAAAGTAATATTAGTTATACTACTTCAACACCAAATGCTTATAAATTAGGCATACGCACAATTCGTTAACACCTTCAACTTAATAACAAAAAGACTACATTATGAGCATGTGTATACCAAAACATTAATAAACATATAATGAAAATGCTGTTAAATGTGTGTTGTTTATACACTAACCATATGGCATAAAAAAACTGACTGATCACAAAATAGAAAACATGTTTG
This sequence comes from Rehmannia glutinosa, assembly GCA_016081115.2. NCBI lineage: Eukaryota > Viridiplantae > Streptophyta > Magnoliopsida > Lamiales > Orobanchaceae > Rehmannia > Rehmannia glutinosa. The sequence goes on along the minus strand of CM071927.1, from coordinate 23,727,535 downwards.
CTTAAGATTGTTCTAAAAATAAGTAACCCAATGTTGTCAGAAATGCACGGGAAAAATATATTATAGTCTAATATAATAATTAAAATGTACTTAGACACTCCATCTAACAAATTTTTTGGCCAACCCAAGCACCCTTCCTTTCTCTTAGTTCAAGTTGTGCATCAGAATTGCATGGCAATATAGAGTCCTCAATCGTGCGAACTCCGCAGCATCGGCCTTGTCAAATCCACAGTCCCATTTCTTCAATGCTCCCTCCATGTAGGTCTCCATATGACGCATGGCATAGACCCCGAAGTCGACTGTGTTTTGCTCCCCTCTCCACGATATGGCGAGTCTTGTTGGGTGACATTTTTCAACATTACGCGCTGACTGGTAGCACCCACGTGCTTGGACATATCGAGAGAACAGATCCAACTACAAAAAAAAACATGAAAACAAAAAATGCCATCACAAAAAAAGAAATGTTACCATCAAACTAGTAAGGCAAAAGGAGAAAAAAGGCTCCAGCAAGTGCATTGTATGTTATATAAAAACTAACTGTATACCAAACGAAACCTAAATGTATACCATTCCATAGCTATGTTTTCATCAAATTAACATACACAATTAAAAAGACAAAACAAAACTAACTATATACCAAGTATTTTCTACTTGTATACAAACTCACTGGTAACTTATCATCAGTCCATTCTCCACGTTTTAATAACACAAAAAAATACACAAAAAAATGTGCGTTATTTTACCAGTTTCTCCGGCATCCGTGCGTACTTGCTACAACTCGTACCACCATCTGAAGAGCTATCCAAAATGTGACAATACTTCTTCTTTGTATTGACACATATCACGAAAATGTGCCATCCATTTATAATAGGGAAGAAGAACTGGAAAACATTCAACAATTGTATACTCGTTAAAATTACATGGCGAACAAAAAAAACATATATATGCATACAAGGTTATACCATCTCAATGGCCTGCAAATTCACCGTAGTTGGGTCCACAACCTCCAAATCAAAAGCTTCCGAAAACAACGCCAACCTCCTTTCATCTGACAAATCTTGTGCAGGTGAACACAGTATAACTGCATATCGTACAAAAACAACTATAACAATTAGACTCTAAGGCACATACAACAACACTACTAATATTACCACATTCATTAATTATCTGTATACCAAAATGTAAGAAATTTACATCACATCTAAAAATGAATTTAATATTATTTATCATCATGGATTTCCTGGAACATTACATGTATATGTCCAACTTTCTTTTTTTTTTTTCCTATTTCAGTCATTGGGCAAAAATTACACGAAAGGATTTAGCTATATACCAGAATAACTAAGAGATGTATCACGCTTACGTAAATTTATACCAAATTAGGAATCAAAGGCACAATTTCAATAGCATAAATCATTACACAATTCATTATCTAAAAATACATCGTTTTTTTCATAATTTTATACCAAAAAAATTATAATAAATCTAACCCATTGCAGTCAAAGATATAATTCACATAACCAACTAAAAAGGGGGGTCTGTAAAAATCGAGTAGCAAAACCCTAGGAATTTCAAAATAATAAAAAAAATGGCCTTAACATAGGGCAACGAACTGAAAAAAAACCCAGAAATAATCATCTTGAATGGCAAATAAAACCGACTAAAAAATTGGAGAAAAACCCTTTCCACAAGAATCTACAAAACAAGAATTGAAAACTTGAACCTGGGGCTTACCTTCAACGATGTTACTAACGCGTTCTTGGAGTTTTGATGTCGAGAGTGTTAGATAAATGTTTTTATTATGATTTTGATGATTTTGTTCAAATGTGTTTTTAAAACCAAAACAATGTCCCTAAATGTTGTCTAAATACTTCCGATCGATTTAAAATGTTTTTACTATTTTTTGGAGTTTATTTTCGATAAAAAATTGGACAACACATTTGTTTCAGGCTTGACCGGTCGCCCTATAGGGAAACCCGTACCTGAGTTGAGTTTTGAAACAGAAAAAGGGACGTAGAAAAATTGAGGGATGGCGACCGATCGACCAGGTGGTCGACCGGTGAGGGCGACGGTCGACCCCCGGGTGACCGGTACTGGGAGTCCCTATTTTATCAACCCCAACCGGTCAACATCAAGAAGCGACCGGTCGCACCCCTCTCCGACCGGTCCCCCTGTATAAAAATTGCAGAAATTCAATTTCAATCTTATCTCTGTGCGACCGATCGCACCCCTGTTTTATCAGCAAACTACCCGTTGCATTTTCAGACAGCTTTTCCCTATTTTGTGGGATTGATTTCTAACAGCTATATTGATGATTTTAAATGGTTTTTTTTGCAGCAAATCACTCCCCAAGGAGGAGCCTATGTCTGGAAATCAAAGCCAAGACCTCTCCTATAAATAGAGGCTTCATTCAAGCAACAAGATACAACACTCTTCACAAGCAAACACTTTCATATATCTTGTTATATTAGCCTTAGCACTTCCACTTGCACAAATTTGAGGTCTAGGCTTTCAATTCTTGATTACACTTGTACTCATATTGTACCAATCATTATTGAGTTGTAATCTTGATTTTGGTCATCATTCAACACAAGACATCCTTGTGAGTATTCTTGTGGTAAGAATACACTTGGGTGATCTAGGTGATAGGTGTTTGAAAGTTGTCGTAATCTTCAAAGGTGTTGTAAGAGGGTTGTGGTAATCCTCAAGGTGGTGTAAGAGGGTTGTGGTAATCCTCAAGGTGTTGTATTACTTTTTGGTAAATTAATAAAATCTTTTTTTTCTTTTTTGAAATCCATCCCCGAGATACTGGGGTGGTAGAGGATTAGGCCCTAGGTGGGTTGAACCTCTATAAATGAAAGTGTGTTGTTTAAATTCCGCACTTAGCATTTCGTCTTTGCTTGTGTTTTTTTTTTAAAAAAGAGGGCAAAATCTGAAAAACCGAGATAATCTATTCACCCCCCCTCTAGATTATCGTAGCCACTTAGACTAACAAGTGGTATCAGAGCCAAACTCTTTGGCTAGCGCGTTCCGAGTAAAGAGGAAAGATCCATGGCTACAAATGATGCTCATCTCACCACCGGCGCCTCCACCAACAAGCCACCACTATTCGACGCCAACAACTACGCATTTTGGAAAGACCGTATGGAGTGCTTCCTACAAGGGTGCGGGTTCGACATTTGGAATGTGGTCATTGAAGTAGTTGATCAACCAACCAAGAAATCGGAGGATGGCACCTCGGCTCCTAAACCTTTCAAGGAGTTCGATGAAAACGACAAAAAGGCTTTCTCTCTAAACGGTAAGGCCTTAAATATTTTGCATTGTTCTCTTACCGCCAATGAGTACAATCGCATAAGAGGCATAAGGTCGGCACATGAGGTTTGGGAAAAATTGGAGACAATCTATGAAGGGAGCAAGAAGGTCAAGCAAGCAAGAAAGACCATGCTTGTTAAAGACTTTGAAAACTTTAACATGCATGATGGTGAAAGCATCTCCAAGATGGTGGAAAGGCTTGACAATATTGTCAATCCTCTTGTGGCCCTCGGTAAAGTCATCTCCAAAGAAGACAAGGTGACTAAGGTATTGAATGCTCTTCCCGGCTCATGGTCCGAAAAAGTAACGGCAATCACGGAGGCACAAAATCTTGAGACACTCAAGTTTGACGAGCTTATTGGAAATCTCCTCATCTATGAAGTCTATCTCAAGGAGAGGAAAAATTCCAAACCATCCATAAATCAATCGGGTATGCAAATTATTCCTAAAGGTCTTGCTTCTTCTTCTAATAATGCATACTATGATAATGATGATGATGAGGAGGAGACGGCCGCACTTGTTAGAAAATTTGCAAAATTTGTGAATAAAAATAAAGCAAGAAAACCAAGAGATAATGCTTGCTTTAAATGTGGAAAATCCGGGCACTTCATTGCCGATTGCCCAAAGCTCGATGAAGAGGAGCAGAAGAAAAGGGAGCCTTTCACGAAAAAGAAGGCTCTAAATGCGGAGGTCAAAATGTGGGATGAACTACTCGAAACAACCGACGAGGAAGGAGAGACCGAACATGGTCTCATGGCCATAGACGATGAAAATAATGAGGTACGCTCTAATTCTTCTACTTCCTCCATAGTTGATGATTTGCAATGTGATTTTGATGAATTGCAAATTGAGTTTCAAAATTTAATTGTTAAATACAAAAATTTTAAAAAGGAGCATAAGGAGCTTAAGGTTGAAAAAGAAAAATTATTTACCTCTTATGAATCTCTAGACAAAGCTCATACTCTTACTCTTACTAGAGTTCACTCTCTTGAAACCGAAAAGGAATTGCTCACAAAAGATATTGAATGTTTGAAAAATGATGTGCATCGTTTCAACATAAGCACGGACAAAGTCACAAAAATTTTAGATGCACAAAGAGGTGAGCATTCCGAATTGGGACTTGGTTATAAGTCATTTCAAAGTGTTTTTAAAAAAAATAACCAAGGTCCAACCTTTGTACGTGCTAGTAATTCTAATACTCCTACTTGTTTTTATTGTGGCAAAGTTGGACATTATGCTAATAATTGCAAATTGAGAAATAGCTCTAGACATGTTTGGAGACCCAAAGGTCTCAAGACTAACCCCCATGGACCCCAAAACTATACGGTACCTAAAAGAAATTCTTTTGTAGGTAATAGGGGCTATAACAACAATGGAAGATTCAAAATGGCTCGTGGACAGCGGATGTTCACGCCATATGACCGGGAGGAGAGAAATTTTTACCAACATCAAGCTCCAAGAAGAGGGTATGGTCATGTTCGTCAATGGCAAAGGAAGAATTCTTGGAAATGGAGAAATTGGTAACTCTTCTTTCTCTCTTAGTAATGTTCTTTTAGTAGAAAGGCTTAAGTTTAATTTCATAAGTGTTAGCCAACTTTGTGATTCAAATTATGATGTTTCCTTCAATAAAGAAAAATGCCTTATACTTAAAAATGGTGAAATTATTTGTGAAGCAAATAGAAAAGGCAATCTTTACAAAATTTGTACAAGTGATTTGGTGAGTCAAAATATTTCTTGTTTAGTCGCCAATAATGATTTAACTAGTTTATGGCATAGGCGACTTGGACATGTTGGATACAAGAATTTGAAAAATATTTACAAAAACCAACATGTGAAAGGACTACCCAAATTGAATTTTGAAAATCTTGGCTTATGTGACACTTGTCAAACGAACAAATTAGTTAAAAGTAGTTTTAAGCCCAAAAATGAAATTTCCACAACCAAACCCCTACAATTGCTTCACCTTGATTTGTATGGGGATATTGGTACGGCAAGTCTAAGTGGAAAACATTACACTTTCGTTATTGTCGATGATTTTTCTAGATATACTTGGGCTCTTTTTCTTACCAATAAAAGCGATGCCGTTAATGAGTTTGTTAAGTTGTGTAAACTTATTGAGAATGAAAAGGAAGACACTATTAAGTCTATTCGAAGCGATCGTGGTGGAGAATTTGATGGTGAATTTAGAGTCTTTTGTAAAATTAAGGGATATGCTCATAATTTTTCGGCTCCAAGGACTCCTCAACAAAATGGAGTAGCCGAAAGGAAAAATCGGACACTACAAGAGATGAGTCGGTCCATGGTCAATGAATTTTCACTTCCAAAATATTTTTGGGCCGAAGCCGTAAGTACCGTTTGCTATGTTATTAATCGAGTTTATATTCGTCCTAAAATGAATAAAACTCCATTTGAGCTTTGGAAAGGTAGAACTCCAAATATTAGTTATTTCAAGATATTTGGTTGTAAATGCTTTATTTTGAATACCAAGGATCAATTGGACAAACTTGATCCTAAGGCCGATGAAGGGATATTTATGGGATATTCAACAAAAAACAAAGCATATCGGGTTTACAATAAGACTAGTGGAGTTGTTGAATAATCCATCCATGTCAAATTCAATTAAGCTTCGGGTGTTGAAAGAATACCCAATGATGAAAGTGATGAAGAGGATATTATTGAACCAATTGTTCAAGTTGATGATCAACTGTCTACATCAAATGATCAACCGTCCACTTCAAATGGTCCTCAAGAAGATAGAGGTGATACTTCGGATTCTTCCCGTTGCATTAAAATTTAAGGGAGATTACCCAAAAGATCTTATTATTGGTGATCCCCTTGACAAAGTGATGAACCGGAGAAAATTTGCCGAGAAAGCTCTTATCTCTCAAAAGGAGCCTAAAAATGCTAAGGAGGCTATTGAGGATGAGGATTGGTTCCTAGAGATGCAAGAGGAGTTGAATCAATTTAAAAGAAATGATGTATGCGAATTGGTACCTTGTCCTCTATCTGAAACTATTATTGGTACAAAATGGGTATTCCGGAACAAACTTGATGATCAAGGCAACATTGTTCGAAATAAGGCAAGGTTAGTAGCTCAAGGGTATTGTCAAGAAGAAGGTATTGACTATGATGAAACTTTTGCACCCGTAGCACGTTTAGAGGCTATTCGTATTTTACTTGCCTATTCTTGTTTTTAAAATTTCAAACTTTACCAAATGGATGTTAAATCCGCTTTCTTAAATGGTATTATTCAAGAAGAAGTCTATGTAAAACAACCTTCGGGGTTTGAAAATTTTTCTAGGCCTAATGATGTTTATAAACTTAAAAAGGCCTTGTATGGTTTAAAGCAAGCACCCCGTGCATGATATGATAGACTTAGCTCTTTTCTTTTGCAAAATGGTTTTATAAGGGGTAAAGTTGATACAACTCTCTTTGTTTTCGAAAAAGGGCAAGATTGCTTACTTGTGTAAATTTATGTTGATGATATTATTTTTGGTGCTACTAATGATTCTTTGTGCAACAAATTCTCTAAGTTGATGCAAGGTGAATTTGAGATGAGTATGATGGGGGAGCTCAACTTCTTTCTTGGACTCCAAATTAAGCAATATCAAGAAGGCATATACATTTCGCAATTAAAATATACAAAAGAACTCTTGAAAAAGTTCGACATTGAAGAAGGAAGAACCGTCTCTACTCCCATGGCAACAAATGTCAAAATTGACAAAGATGAAAAAGGCAAGTCCGTGGATGAATCAAAGTATGGAGGTATGATTGGTAGTTTACTTTATTTAACCGCTAGTAGACCGGACATTCTTCATGCCGTATGCTTATGTGCTCGTTTCAAAGCAATCCCAAAGAATCTCATATAAGTGCCGTTAAAAGGATTTTTCGATATTTGAAAGGCACTATTCAATATGGTCTATTTTATCCAAAGAATGAGAATTTTTCTCTTAAAGGTTTTAGTGATTCGGATTATGCGGGAAATATTGATGATCGGAAAAGTACTTCCGGATCATGTCAATTTTTAGGCGATTGCCTAGTTTCTTGGTTTTCAAAGAAGCAAAACTGTGTTTCTCTTTCAACGGCCGAAGCCGAATACATTTCCGTCGCTTTTTGTTGTACTCAACTTCTTTGGATGAAACAAACCTTAGTGGATTACAAATGCTCTTTTGAAAATGTACCTATCTTTTGTGATAATATATCCGCTATAAATATTGCTCAAAACCCGGTTCATCATAACCGTACTAAACATATTGAGATTCGATATCATTTTCTAAGGGATTGTGTTTCAAAACGAAAAATTGAGATATCTTTTGTACCATCTCAAGATCAATTAGCGGACATTTTTACAAAACCACTATCTTCCAAAAGTTTTGCGTCCATACGAGCTCGGTTAGGCATAATGCATATTGAATGAGGTTTACGTTTACATTTTGCACGTTTTTAAAACTTAGGGGCAAAAAATCGGATTTTTGGTTGAAAATTCGGGTTTTAAAAAACTGGACAAAACAGTGGGCTGAAGAGGTTGAGGGCAACCGGTCAACCTCAACGTCAACCGGTCGCCCTCAACCACGACCGGTCGCCCTGAGCTATATTTTGGATTAAAACCGTTCTGTCTTCAGCATTCGACATTTTAACTTATTCTTGCCATTTCTCGTCCCATTTGCCAAATTCACACAAATTTCACTCAAAATTGATTTTCATGCATTCAATTCATGTCTTGGACCTTATATAGCATGTTTAATCATTGCTCATCTTTACCGATCGAATGGTAAGAATTTTCCTTTCTTTGCTCAATTGGGTTGAACCCTTGAGCTTGTGGCTTTCTTGTATATTTTTTGATGAAATTATATTATGATCATGATGAGCTTGATTGTTATATTGTATTTTATGATGTTTGATGTGAATTGGTGATGAAAATTTTTGGCTTGATTCATTTACAAGGGCTCTATACAACTTCTTTTAATTTTTACGCCCACAAGGTGTTCGATGAAATGTCACAATGAATATTTCAACTTATCAATGATTCTCTTGCTTCCAAAAGTCTTAAATACTTATTGAGATCATGTTTTAGCTAATAAAACGAGCATATGAACTCTTCATGATACATTTCTCCCATTTTCCTTGGATTTTAAGCCTAAATTGTTCAATGGTTGATAAACCGTCTCTTTGGCTCACTTTGATATAATTGTATGATGTTTTTATCTTCCTAACATTCTTTTTGATGATTCTAAAGGGGGAGAAACAGGATATTGGCTCGTTAGCTAAAAGAAGCTAATAAAAGCTCGCAATAAAAGCTATAAGCTACGGCTTCCTAAAGCCAAGTATACCAAGTCCATGGCTTGTATTATGGACTCAATTGCAAAAGATTATAAGTACTGTGACAGGGGGAGCTTCTTAGTTTATGATGTTTATATGCATCTTATATAAGCTTGTTATAGTTTGTGCTTCTAGCTTATGCAATATCTTTTGTTGATATGCTCATAGATAGGGGGAGCTTTGTATGGAATATTTTTTAACGGATAGTTCACTCGTAAAACCGAAAAATTTATTTGTTTTCAGAATCGTCCTCGAGAAAATCGTTTTGGTTTGCAATCATCAAAAAGGGGGAGTTTGTTAGATAAATGTTTTTATCATGATTTTGATGATTTTGTTCAAATGTGTTTTTAAAACCAAAACAATGTCCCTAAATGTGTTTTTGGAGTTTATTTTCGATAAACAATTGGACAACACATTTGTTTCAGGCTCGACCGGTCACCCTATAGGGCAACCCGTACCTGAGTTGAGTTTTGAAATAGAAAAGGGGGACGAGAAAAATTGAGGGAGGCGGCACGAGTCGACCCCCGGGCGACGTGCACTGGGAGTCCCTCTTTTGGTTCAGTCTTCTTTGTTTCGTATTTTTATCAACCTCAACCGGTCAACATCAAGGGCGACCAGTCACACCCCCTCCGACCGGTCCCCCTATGTAAAAATTGCAGAAATTCAATTTCAATCTTATCTCTGTTGCGACCGGTCGCACCCTGTTTTATCAAAGAAACTATCCGTTGCATTTTGCATGACTTTTCCCTATTTTGTGGGATTGATTTCTAACAGCTATATTGATGATTTTAAATGGTTTCTTTTGCAGCAAATCACTCCCCAAGGAGGAGCCTATGTCTGGAAATCAAAGCCAAGACCTCTCCTATAAATAGAGGCTTCATTCAAGCAACAAGATACAACACTCTACACAAGCAAAAAGCAATTCTTGATTACACTTTCACTTGCACAAATTTGAGGTCTAGGCTTTCAATTCTTGATTACACTTGTACTCATATTGTATCAATTATTATTGAGTTGTAATCTTGATTTTGGTCATCATTCAACACAAGACATCCTTGTGAGTATTTTTGTGGTAAGAATACACTTGGGTGATCTAGGTGATAGGTGTTTGAAGGTTGTGGTAATCTTCAAAGGTGTTGTAAGAGGGTTGTGGTAATCCTCAAGGTGGTGTAAGAGGGTTGTGGTAATCCTCAAGGTGTTGTATTAATTTTTGGTAAATTAATAAAATCTTTTTTTCTTTTTTGAAATCCATCCCGGAGATACTGGGGTGGTAGAGGATTAGGCCCTAGGTGGGTTGAACCTCTATAAATCAAAGTGTGTTGTTTAAATTCCGCACTTAGCATTTCGTCTTTGCTTGAGTTTTTTTTTAAAAAGAGGGCAAAATCTGAAAAATCGAGATAATCTATTCACCCCCCCTAGATTATCGTAGCCACTTGGACTAACAGAGAGAATTCAGCCAAACAAAATAGTGTCCCGGGTGCTCGAAATTTACAGAGAATGAAACAGTTGCAGACGTGTGTGAATGGGGGAAGAGAAATAAGGAAGAGGAGAAGAAGAAGGGTCTTTTTTGATTTCGGGTGAAAAAAGCCGGAGGAGGATTAATTGAAATCCCAAAAAAGAGGGAATTGTGGGAGGTTACCAAAATCATCTGTTTCCTATTGTGTACAATTTGTCTATTTTGCTCTTAAATGGGCTGAGTTCAATTAAAAAAAAAATTCGAAAAAAATCTGGCTTTAGGATTAAACATGGTAACGACTTAGATTTGTCCACACTGCCACATGGTAAGGTCCTTGCCACATATGATCCTATACCTATATATTATATATATATATATATATATTATGTTTTGGAATGTTTGTTATGAAGATGATATTATTACAAAAATATTAGGCCGAATTCATCAATAGTCCAAATTTATTTATATTATTTATTGGAAGAAATTTAATTGCAATCAATCAAATACTCAAACTTTCATAAATAATAGTTCAATCTACTATAATAAATAAACTTTTCCAGTAATTATAATCAATGATTAATATATAACCGAAAATAAATTGGTTATAATTCCATAAAAAATGTGACATTATATTTTACCAAATTTAATATTGATTGGATTCTATAAATAATGTGACTTTTAATTTTTCAAATTAACATTAAATCCCTGAATTAGTTTTTACTAATTTTGAGAGGGTCGTTTAGGTAGGAAAAATGTCACACTATTATTTATAATTAAGTGACTTTGTTATTATATATATACAGATTAAATAAAAATCATGTTTTATATTTGGCAGCATAATTTTAGGTAAAAATGAAGCATTTCAAAAAAGTAAACATCATTCTATTTTCATATATACACAAATATCAAAAAAAAAAGTATGAAATAGAAAAATTCATATTTAATAGTCCAAATATACAACTATGAAAGTTGAATATTAAATAAGTTGATAATTATTAAAATAATTTCTATTGACATGAAAAGTATGTTAATAGATATTAAAAATAATTTTTTATATATAAAATAGTATTATGAATATAATTTTATTTGATAAATTTAATTTATTATTACATAAATATATAATGCTATGTATGGAATATGTAATATATATATTTAGATACATATTGTGACATGTTTTCTTCAATTAAACTATTTTTTAATGAATTTAATAAACTTAAATACAATTCTATATAATATGATGAAATGGGTTAAGTCCAGATAACAACTGTACATATATTACAAATACCAAAATACGTGAATTTATAAATTGATGTCCAAACGTATAATTATTATAGCCCATTATAAAATAATTTTTTTAGTAATTATATCGTATATTTTTTATTCTTATTTTTATTTTATATATGAAATATGGGTGTCAAACTGATGATCGTAAAAAGACGATTAATTTGATATATTATATGTCAAAAATGGATCAAAAGCGAAAAATTATTAAATTTTAAAAAAGAGAAATAAAAGGACAAATATAAGAATTAATGCAGAAGACAAACAGATTTGAAGAATTATTTTTATATAATGCTTTATTTATATATATATTTATAAATTTTTCAAAATTAATTTACTAATTACCAAAATTAAAGTTACGCAATTATATTTTACTAATTCTAGAATGGTGTTTTATGCAGAATTTTTTAATTACTATTTATAAGTGATTTGATTATTATATATATAATAATAAATATATTTTACTTAATATGACTTGGTAATGCAAGCTTACATTAATTATGTATTTTGTCACTTTAAAGGTAATGAAAAAAAAGATGGTTGGATGCAAATGGATCTACCGAATTAAATACCAACCAGATGATAACATTGAGTGTTTCAAGGCTAGATTAGTTGTGCAAGGTTTCAACCAAAGGTGGGGAGCGGATTATATCGAGGCTTCTCTCCAGTAACCAAACACAGATCTATTTGGGTCTCTTGGCTTTGGCAGTGGCAAATGGAGGGAGCTTAAATTGACAGCAATAACGCTTTTCTACATGGTGATCTCATAGAAAATATTTATATGAAACTACCGCATGTCTTCAGTTCTAAGAAACAAAATGTTGTATGAAAGCTGCAAAAGTCTCTATGTGGTCTGAAACAAGCATCTAGAAATTGGTTTGAAAAATTAGCCACATCATTGCGTAAGTATGGTTTTAAACAATCTTCTAGGGAGAGCACTCTTTTTGTATATAGAAAATAAAACATTTTTCTTGGTCTTATATATGGTTACCATTGACGATATTATACTTGTTAGAAACAAATTAGAAGCTTGTGCAAAGTTCAAAGTTTATCTTGATAGTTATATCAAGATAAAGGATTTGGGAAATCTAAAATATTTTCCCACAATAAAAGTTTCTCGATCTCCCGCTGGCTTGTTTTCAAAATCAACATAAGTTCTTCTTAGATATTGTAAAGGAAATTGGACTATCTAAATCAGTGGATATCCCAATTGAGCAAAATCATCGTTTAGGACACGTTAAAGGCAATTTTTATTCTGATCAAGTTCAATATAGAAGGTTAGTGGGGCGACTTTTGTTTGTAATCACAATACCTGACATTACTTATGTTATACATGTACTTAGCCAATTTGTTCAGCAACCCATAATTGAGCATTAGGATGGTCTTTTGCTTATCTTGAAGTATCTTAAAGGATGTCCAGGGCAAGGTATTGTTTTAAGTCGTGAATGTGATCTTACATTGCAGGCGTAATATGATGCATATTGGGCAAGCTTTGCTTTAACTATGAAGTCAGTGACTTGGGTTAAGACAGACCATGAGATGAGCCTAAGCTAATTAAGTCGGTCTATCAAGCCTCCAACACTGCTGCTTTTGGCTCATCAACTGCAAACCCGACCAATACCTTACGAAATTTATGAATATGTTAAATTATTACTAATCAACATATACTAAACAATTGATGCAACCTAGCTATGAACGAACTATCCATGACTGCCCATGTTTTCCTATATCTTTCACGTCACACACAGAAAAACTCCGAGTGGTCACGTGGAACAACGACAATTAGGTTCAAATATTGCATTTGCTTATAACAAATAAAGCTCCGCGCGAGTTGTCACACGGAACAATTAGGTTCCAGATATTATATTGCATCTATAAATTAAATGGGACACCTTTTTTTTTGTGGGAATACAACAAATATTAAATCCTTTATTGCAATTTCATGTCAAGTGTATATATATTTGAAACAAAAAATTCATTTAGTATCTGATTATATCAAATTACGATAAAGAATTTAATCGAAATTAGTGTCTAACTTGCAAGTTGCAAGTATCCATTTAATATACATTTCTATATTAATTGACCAGTCATGGCTTTCTGAAAAATTTTATATTGATTATAAAGATTGGAATCCTCCTTTATCAAATTAGGTTCATTTCTGAAATACAGCATATTATAGAGGGATTATTACAAAACAAAAATAAACCCTGAGTCCCGTGTCCCGGGCTAATTATATAAAAAAATTACTAGAGGTTTTTAAAAATTAAAATTTCATTTCGTCTTATATTTTCTCCCTTTATAATCAAAAAAATTTCAAAACTCCCCTGATATTTATAAAAAAATTACAGTTATTCCCCTAAATTTAAGACATTGTAACGTCCTTATCTCAAAAAAAAAAAAAGACATTATAACGCTTGAGATTTTTTTTTTTTGTAATTTTTAAACATCTTTGGATTTTCTTTTTTTGTAATTAGTCGTGGAAGAAAATGACAAAATTTAGCGGTTTACTATAATTAGTGAAATATAGTACATGGTTGTAAGTGTTACGTAGCATCCACAAGTAGAAACCACCACTCAAAAGTAATCTTGATTCAATTTTTCGGTATGCATGTAAAGATTGTTTATATATATCCACTTTTGATCAACATTGTTGCCCAACAGAAACAAAACTTAAAGATGGGAACCCTTTCTTGTTCATTCCTAATTCCAAGATTTCCTCACTTGAAAGTTTCATCAATTGTAATTGATCACAAGAAGGGCCCTCAATTAACAAAGACAAGATCCGCCAATTTTTCCTTTACAAAGTTTCAGCCTATTAAGAAACTAATCACATACACCAAATATCTCACTCATAAGATCAAATCACCTGCCATAATCTTTCAGTCATTAGATGATTTCATGTGCGCATTCTTAGACGACTCACCCCTTCGCCCCGCCATCGACCCAAAACAAGTACTCGCCGGCAACTTCGCGCCGGTGGATGAGCTTAGCTTCCGCCCACCGACTGTGATGTTGTGGCAGGTGTTGGGTTCGCTATACCGCGGGGCTTAACGCAGCGGAAATTTAAAAATATAAAACATGCATACAGTTATACATAAAATAAAAGCCCCGGGTTCTCGTAGCGATTTAACGATCGTGCGAATTATACAAGTGGTAAAAATTAGGGTTTAATAATTTTTACCTAAACAACTTCCTTTTAAAGAAGATGTAGAAGGAATCCAAATTCCTCGCAGCAGGGTAAATCCTCGAATCACGAACTCGCAGAGGTCCAAGCCTCCCTCCTCTAAAGCCAGTCCACACGATGGATGATAGCACCCGGATTATAAATTTCGCTAGTAATTTATAACCCGTTTCTATATTCAATCTCTAGTTTGGAGTGAGCACCAATCCTTAATTCAACAGGTGAAATTAAGAATTGTTGTTATGTAGTTAAACCAAGAAGGGTTCTTGATTTTTCCTACGAAGATGAAAGAAGAAGAAAGACTTGGAGAGAGAATAAAAGGGGTAGGCGTTTTTTTTCAAGAGAGAAGACGTCTACTTATTTTTATCTGTTTTGTATATATTTTTCTTCTACTGATTGTTAAAGATACTTATATGATTCATCCTATGTTCATAAAAGTGTCCAGGTTCAAAACCTAAAATCAGTAGGAGAATATTATAGGATAATCTCAATTGATCCTACGATATCTTGCCATATCCGGATAACCCTTATCCGGATTTTCACAAGAAAATCCCTCCATCTTTTTCTTTCTTTCAAATTAGCCAGATGGGCATATCCTTATGGGCTTAATTTAATTAAAAAGGTCCATCAATTAATTTCAATTAATTGATCCAACCCATATTTAATTAATTTGATCAAATCAATTCCATCTAGCCCAAATAAATAATCTAATTATTTATTTGGCTATATTTAACTATTAAATATAGTCTTTTCATAAAATTAATTGATCTTATCAATTAAATTACTTTTTCACTCTAAAGACTTCCTAATCTAATTAGATCTAATTAAATAATCTAATTATTTAATTAAATATTTAATTCAATCATTGAATTAAAACCAAGCCACAATTAATTAATCTCTATCAATTAATTGTATCCAACCTTTTGGACTAATTTTCGATTGAAGAAATGACACCAACCATTTTGTGTGTGACCCTTTAGGTTCACAACTAATGCTAGCTTGAAAGAGCTTACAACTTTTGTAACTTACTTAATAATAATTATTTAATTAATTAATCCAATTAATTAATACGTTTTGAAATTAACTCTTTAATTCCAAAACCTACAACTCATGGGAACATCTAGCAAGTAGCATGATCGTCTAGCAATAGGTGAAATAGCGAGTAAACCTATTTCAATTGCGATTGCATACATGTATGGTCCTTTCAACATCTAATCTCCCGATTAAATCTTGGGCATGGATTATAAGTCGAAACCCACTTGATTTAATAACTGTGATTCCATTTCAAGTCTAGTGATTTCTTTATGAATCAATATTCATCATGCCTTGGCCAAGGTCTTTAAATCACAAACTACGAAAACACAGGAGATTCGCTTGTCAATAAACAAGTGTCGAATTCTATGTTGACCACTGATTAACCTCCATATACACCAATGCAACATCCAAAATATCCCTTTATGATTGTCAAGCAATCAGACGATAAATCAAAATATTACAGGATGTACATAAGGCTACTATCGTGCCTCAAGTCTAAGGACTAATCATGTACTGTCGCAATGTGGAAATTTTTAATTCGACAATAAATATTCCAATTAAGAATTTCCATTGGGTGACGTTGATTGTACTTGTTCTCTAACAAGCACCGCATATATGCATTTGCGGCCACAACGCTAATGTTAATGGAATGCAACATCCTCGTCATACGAGCATGCATCATATGCACAAGTCTTATGGGCTATTCAATGTCCTATCTTGAAAAACACATTGACTTGGAACTAATTTAAGATCAAAGCCTTAGAGACATGTTCCATGATCGCCATCAAATGCGCGACCATGTCCCATAGCTTAATATGATCTAAGGACTTTATCAAACTCACAATTAATAATGTTAAATGCAAAACAAATGATAAAGAAATGTCTTTATTAATATGATTCTCAATAAAATTGTCTTTACAAGTAGAATAAACTCCAATCTAATTGGAGCGCCGGGCACTCTACTCTAACAGCAGGCTCCCTTCCGAGCTGCCTCGACGGCGCATACATCCTCAATGGTCCAAATCCTCGTTCATCCCTCGTGGCCCTTACCATTTATTCGACGGCGATGGCATGCTTCACTCGATCAATATCTCCAGAGGCAAAGCCACGTTTTGTAGTCGCTATGTCAAAACATACAAATACTTTGTCGAGCGAAAAATGTTGGAAATTTTGGTTTTGATAAAGTGGGTGTCGACCCAACTTTGACCAATTTTTCGGTGGCTAAATATTTAATTCTGGAGGAATTAAATTATATATTATTAATCTACGTTCGAGTAGATGTTCGTAGTATTTTTATTTCTCAAACCGAATTTCGGTGAGTGAGAAATTAATACACGAAGGTAGCCACATAAATGGGCATTATGTAAAGATTATTTAAAGGAAGATGAAAGGCTTATGCCTTATCCCACATGGAATACAAATCATAGTTTATCCTAGTTTA
The DNA here is from genome assembly GCA_016081115.2 of Rehmannia glutinosa. Taxonomy (NCBI): domain Eukaryota; kingdom Viridiplantae; phylum Streptophyta; class Magnoliopsida; order Lamiales; family Orobanchaceae; genus Rehmannia; species Rehmannia glutinosa. The sequence continues at coordinate 23,710,510 of CM071927.1, read as the reverse complement.
TTTACTAGAAGGTGTTATTTGTTGTATAAACTATAACACAAGTGGATGATCACAAGTGGGCCACGCCGCCCGCCGGCCGCCCGCCTCGGCCTGGGCAGGGCCTGGCTCCGGGATGGGGCTGGCTTGGGCTTGGGCCTGGGGATCGACTGGCTTGGGCGGGCGGCGTCGCCCTATTGGGCCCGGTCCAGGTCCACTAAAGTTTTGCCATCGAAAATGGGCTTGGCCCGATTCGTGTGATTTGTTGGACTATTGGAACCCAATGAATCCGGACATTGTAGGTGTCCGATTCGTGTGATCGTTGGAGTTAGTAACTCCAATGTAGTGGTCATCGAAAAGAGCCCACTACTTGTCCTGCTATATAGAGTAGTGGGGTGTAACATCCGGGATGTTACAATTGGTTTAATGCCCACTACTTTTTGTTCTCTCCTCGAGGCAGTGTGTTTGTCTATAAATTCATTTGAGTGCATTGCGGTTGGGACATAGCAAATATTCATACACAAAGCCATATTTCGCATTCGCACAAAAAAGTCCAAAGAACCGATCTTCAACACTTTTTCGTTCAAGGTGCTTTCGTGTTAGTGGTGCTACTACACGTAAGACGGCCGTTTTATCTTTGGAGGCAATACGTCAAACCGTGAGCACTAGCCGGACGTAATTGTCTTGCGGATAGAGATAGTATCTCGACTCGGCTACGCTGATTCGATTTTGTTTTTCGTTTGTAATAGAATAGTTCATTTCGATTTGTAATTGAGCCATTGTGAAGGCTTTCCCATTGTAACCAATACATTATAATCAACAATCGCAAGACAATTAGACGAACTTCACGATGGCAAGCACAAGCAGTAACCCCGATCATCCCTCCCGCTCAAGCCGAGAAACCCGAAAAATTCATGGGTTTCGACTTCAAGAGGTGGCAAAGCAAAAATGCTTTGTTTTACCCGACTACTCCGAGTCCGGGCGAAATATCTCGACCGAGGACGCTCCGTTGTTCCGAAAATGAAACGAATCACAAAACGCGCTGCGTTCGATGCATGGGGCCAGGGTGATTTCTGTGCCGTAACTATGTCCTAAATGGACTTAGTGATGCACTTTATAGTGTGTATTGTGCTGTGAAATCCTCCAAAGAATTGTGGGATTCTTTGGAGAAGAAGTACAAAACCGAGGATCTTGGCACAAAGAAATTTGTTGTCGGTAAGTTCTTGGATTTTGTGATGGTTGATTCTAAAACCGTGATGGAACAAGTTCGAAGTTCCGATTAATCCTACATGAAATCTCTGCGCCGAGGGAATGGCTTTGGAAGCATTCCAAGTGGCCGCCTTGATCGAGAAATTGCCCCCAAGTTGGAGGGATTTCAAGAATTATCTCAAACATAAGCGAAAGGAGATGGGACTAGAGGATCCGATTGTCAAACCTTAACTGAGGAAGACAATAGGAGGATTGACTCTAAGTCCAAGCTTGTCCCTATGGAGTCAAAAGCCAACTTGATGGAGCACGGCTCGTCAAGTAACTCAAGAAAAGGCCTAACGATAAAGGCAAGAAACCGGCACTGAAAATTCCGGGAGCTTGCTACAACCGGGGCAAACCGAACCATATGGCAAAGATCGCCGTCACCAAAGAAAAAGAAAACAAAACCGCATCCAATGCCAATGTGGTTGAAGAAAGGAGCGATGAAGTTGACATGTCGGCGGTGGTGTTTGAAGCCAATTTGGTGGATAACCGAAAGAATAGTTTGTGGATACGGTGCCACTTGCCATGTACGTTCGATAAGGATGCATTCTCTTCTTACATCCCATCGACCGGTAGAAAGCTCCATATGGGGAATCACGCCTCTTCGATGTTCCGGGCGTTGAACGGTGGTGCTAAAGCTTACTTCGGGAAAGGAGTTGAAGTGAAGGATGTCTTGCATGTCCCGGACATCCGCAAAAATCTGGTTTTCGGGTTGTTCGCTGGTCAACCATGGGTTTAGACTAGTTTTTGAGTCCAAAAGTTTGTACTTAGCAAATTTGGACAGGTTCCTTGGTAGGGGTTATCTAGACAAAGGACTGTTTCAAAATGAATGTAATGATTGTGACGCCGCTTTGGCGAGAATATGAATAAGAATGAATCTTTTTTTTATATTCTTGAGTGCTCTAATTTATGGCATATTAGATTAGGACATGTAAATCAATGCTATAAAAAGGTTGGTAAATTTAGAATTGATTAATTTACCTGAAGTAAACTCACAAAGAAAATGTGAAGTTTGTGTTGAAGCTAAAATGGCTAAATTACCGTTTCATTCGGTTGAAAGGAGCACTTCACCTTTAGAGTTGATACACACTGATGTGTGTGATCTAAAATTTGTGCAAACTAAAGGTGGTAAAAAATATTTCATCACATTTATTGATGATTGCACAAGATTTTGCTACTTATACTTGTTAAGAAGCAAAGATGAAGCATTAGAGGCTTTTAAGAATTATAAAAATGAAGTTGAAAATCAACTTGACAGACGGATTAAAATAATTCGGAGTGATAGAGGTGGCGAATATGTTGCACCATTTGAAGAACTATGTACCCAGTCGGGCATAATTCATCAAACAACAGCACCATATTCACCACAGTCTAACGATGTTGCTGAACGCAAAAACCGGACTCTAAAAGAGATGATGAATGCCATGTTGATAAGTTTCGGATTACCCCAGAATATGTGGGGGGAAGCTGTTTTAACAGCCAACCACATATTGAATAAAATACCACTTAAAGGGAAAGATAAGACACCTTACGAATTGTGGAAAAATCATAAGCCTTCTTATAAATACCTTAAAGTGTGGGGGTGTTTGGCTAAGGTAGCAATACCTGAACCAAAACAAGTTAAAATTGGACCAAAGACAGTTGATTGTGTCTTTGTGGGATATGCATACCAAAGTAGTGCATATAGATTTATGATACATAAGTCAGAAAATCCGGAAATGACTGAAGGTACCATAATCGAATCAAGGAATGTTGTATTCTTTGAGGATGTCTACCCTTGTAGAGAAAAATTAGAAGTGAGTACTAATAAAAGAACTCACGAAACTGCAAGTGGTTCAACACCAATTAGTGAAGAACCGAGACGCGATAAGAAGAGGTCTAAGACGGCTAAGTCTTTTGGGCCCCGATTACATGACATTTATGTTAGATGGTGAGCCAAACTCGATTAAAGAGGCTCTAAGCGTCCGATGCTCCGCTCTCGGCAAGAAGCTATCAATAGTGAAATCGAGTCCATTCGCTTAACTATACTGGGAGTTGGTTGATCTCCCCCTTTGGTCATAAACCTTTAGGATGTAAATGGATCCTAAAGAAGAAGTATAAAGCGAGATGGAACTATTGATAAGTATAAACCACGCTTGTAGCCAAAGGCTTTAAACAAAAAGAAGGATATGACTTCTTTGACACCTATTCTCCAAAGAACAATGATTGCGTCTATTCGGTGCTTTTGCGATTGCCGCTTTTTGCACAATCTAGAGATTCATCGATGGACGTCAAGACGGCGTTTCGAATGGAGAGATAGATGTCTGAAATATACATGGAACAACCTGAAGGGTTTGTTGCACCCGGTCAAGAAAAAAAGGTGTGCAAGTTAATAAGATCCTTGTACGGACTGAAACAAGCTCCAAAACAATGGCATCTTAAGTTTGACAATACGATGTTGTCAAATGGATTTAAAATCAACGAGTGTGATAAATGCGTATATGTCAAAGGGACATCGAAGCATTTGTCATAGTTTGTCTATACGTAGACGATTTGTTAATCATGGGCGTGATCATGATACTATCATGGAGACTAAAAGAATGTTAAAGAGGAACTTTGACATGAAGGATATGGGGACCATTGATGTAATCCTTGGGATAAAAATCGCGAGAACTCCTAATGGAATTATCTTGTCACAATCCCACTATGTGGAGAAAGTGCTTAAGAAATTCAATGCTTTTGATACCACCGTCAAAGACGCCCGATGATTTAAGTATAAAACCGGTTGCTAATAAAGCGGAACCAGTGGCTCGGGATGGAATACTCACGTATAATAAAAATCGATGTACATCACAAATTGTACACGCCCGCACTTGGCCTACCCTCAAATATGTTGAGTAGGTTCACGAGCAATCCAAGCCATGAGCATTGGAAAGCGTTAACAGGGTGTTAAAATACTTGAAGTATACCTTGGATTATGGGCTATACTACTCAAGATATCCAAATTGCATTTGAAGGATATAGTGATGCTAGTTGGATTTGATTCGAAAGATTCTTATTCAACTAGTGGATACATATTCACCATTGGAGGTGGTGCGGTATCGTGGAAGTCCACGAAGCAAACATGTATAGCTCGGCCCACCATGGAATCGACTTTATAGCTTTGGATAAAGTGGTGAAGAAGCAGAGTGGCTTCGAAACTTTCTCGGGAAGATATTCCATGTTGAGGAAGCCTGCGCCTCGTGATGATTCACCGTGATAGCCAAGCGGCTATAGAAAGGGCACAGAGCAATATGTATAACGGTAAGTCTAGACATATTCGTCGGAGACACAATACCGTTAGACAATTGATCTCAAATGGTGTGATGTCAATTGACTACGAAAGTCAAAAGACAATTTGGCGAGATCCTTTGACAAAAGGATCGAATCGAGATCAATTGGGTAAATTGCTAGAGGGAATGGGCTTGAAGTCCACAAAGTAAAAATAACTATCATAGTGGTAACCCAACCATGATGATCGGAGATCCCAAGAACTTGGTTCAATGGGAAAACTAAACTATGAAGGTTATGTTGTAACACTTGGAGAAAATGTTATAACCCATCCCTAGAAAGCAAAACCAAGTGTTGAAACACCGCTAAGTTGTGGTGAGGCTAAGTCATTTGACTTTTAATGATTCCTACACCTCGTTGAGGTTGAGTATGGCAGATACTCGGATAGGAGATCACCTATATAAGTGAGAAGTGCGGGTCGCTTCAAAGTAACACTTATGAATCCAAAGTGGTGTCCATGGTCAAACGGACACAAAACGTGAGAACAGAAGGTGTTGAGATCTTATTGTGTTAATATCGTTGACTCCTCGGTACACACCGTGAGGAATAGTTCAAGGCATTGCGTCCACTAAGCCGCCAAGTGTACCGATGGTATTGACTACGGAAGGTTCAAAGCCATAAGCTACCTTTCCGAATGCAATATTGTCTCTTGAGGATGGTTTGCGTGTTCCGCATTCATGCATACATTAATTTCCACTCATGTGGGGGATTGTTGAAATTTTGGTTTTGATAAAGTGGGTGTCGACCCAACTTTGACCAATTTTTCGGTGGCTAAATATTTAATTCTGGAGGAATTAAATTATATATTATTAATCTACGTTCGAGTAGATGTTCGTAGTATTTTTATTTCTCAAAACCGAATTTCGGTGAGTGAGAAATTAATACACGAAGGTAGCCACATAAATGGGCATTATGTAAAGATTATTTAAAGGAGATGAAAGGCTTATGCCTTATCCCACATGGAATACAAATCATAGTTTATCCTAGTTTATTTACTAGAAGGTGTTATTTGTTGTATAAACTATAACACAAGTGGATGATCACAAGTGGGCCACACGCGCGCGCGCCGGCCCGCCCTGGCCGACCTCGGCCTGGCAGGGCCTGGGCACAGGGCCGGGGCTTGGGCTTGGGCCGGGCGGCCCGCCTTATTGGGCCCGGTCCAGGTCCACTAAAGTTTTGCCACTCGAAAATGGGCTTGGCCTGCATTCGTGTGACTGCTGGATTGTTGGAACCCAATGAACCGGGACATTGTAGGTGTCCAGATTCGTGATCGTTGGAGTTAGTAACTCCAATGTAGTGGTCATCCGAAAAAGAGCCCACTACTTGTCTCGTTATAGAGTAGTGGGGTGTAACATCCGGGATGTTACAATTGGTTTAATGCCCACTACTTTTTGTTATCTCCTGCAGGTGTGTTTGTCTATAAATTCATTTGAGTGCATTGCAGTTGGGACATAGCAAATATTCATACACAAAGCCATATTTCGCATTCCGCACAAAAAAGTCCAAAGAACAGTCTTCAACACTTTTTCGCTCAAGGTGCTTCGTGTTAGTGGTGCTACTACCACGACGTAAGACGGCCGTTTTATCTTTGGAGGCAATACGTCAAACCGTGAGCACTAGCCGGACGTAATTGTCTTGCAGATAGAGATAGTATCTCGACTAAACTTACGATTCGGTTGCATTTTACATTTGTAATAGAATAGTTCATTTCCGTTTGTAATTGAGCCATTGTGAAGGCTTTCCCATTGTAACCAATACATTATAATCAACAAAAAATGGGTTATCCAATCTTCCCGAGTGTGTTCTCCTCGTTTAGTAATGGGCTCTCGCCTCCATGGCACGGTTTGTTCGACATTTTCACAAACACTTGGTGGGCATTTGATCCATTGACCAATGGGTTCGGCCAAAGCGAACACGAGTTTGGGTCTTTTTGCGGGAAACTCTTTGCTCTATGCGAATCGACCTTCCATACGCCGTAAAACTAACACCGACGGGAATATAATCACTCGGCCGCCATAATTTTGACGACAAGAGTTTGTCTAATATGACAAAGACATCCCAAAATCGATCCCCAAACCGGAGAGGTTTTTGCTTTTTACTACAACATAATGCGTCCGTTCTTGACATATTTCAGAATTAGTTCGGAGAAGAAAACAAAAGGAGGTGCCTATATTCTCAATAAAGCGTGCATCATTTATACACGACTTTGCCGCCACAAAATTACGCCATATTTCCCGACATCCAGATTGTGTTGGACCCTATGGAGATTTTGAGAGGAAGATCACCTGTGGGAATTGATTCTTCTAAGACGCCTGTGCTCGGAATTATTCCCGATTTGCGAACCACGAGTCGGAAATGTGTTGGATTGATGTGCCTGGATCGAACATGTTGCATGCAAATGAATGCTTGGGGAGGAAGATGACAAAATTGTGATCATGGCATCAAACGTTTTGTCTGTTGAGCACGCCTTAGATCAAATGAATTTGAGACGTTTATCACCGAAAAGATTATCGTTGATGCCAAGGCAAAGAAGGTGGTCAATAGGTATCCGCCGGCCGAAACCCGACTTGGGAGTGATCAATCCTGCATATGCTGGAAGGAGGACTAGGTATTATATCTTTATTGGGTAATTTATGAAAAACTACCCTAAAGTTTACTCTAGTTATAAGAATGGAAAATGATCATTTTTGCACCAAAAGGATAGGAAAAATACATTTTTACTCAACTTTCATAAAAACCATTTTTTATTAACTTTTCCAATTAAAGTTCATAATTGCCCTTATCCTCTCTTCTTCTCTTTCTTGGTTTGAAGAACAAATTTTCCTTTCCTCTTTTTTCTTCTTTCCAAAGATAACAATCTTCTTTTTTTCTTTTCATTTTTTAAATTTTTGAAGATTCAAGTCACAATTGGAAGATAAGTTTAAGTTATATGAACCAAACTAATGTATTTCTTACTTCCAATATTTATGTATAATGCGGAAAATTCGGTTATTTTCAAAAGAAGAGAAAAAAAATGGAATGTTTAACATGGCATAATTGTGCCACCATAGATATGAGCACGATAGTGCAACACTATGGAGCAGCGCGATTGTGCAACACTATAGGTACAACACGATCGTGCAGTCCTATAGGGCAGCGCGATTGTGCTACTTTAGTAAGTGTATTTTTGTCTTTATAGGTAAAAAAGATATTTTCTTTATAAATAGATAGAAAAGTTGTTTCACTATCCAAATAGGGTAAAAACAAAACCCACCCTTATATGAAACTCTAGTTATCTTTCAAAATTATAAATACCCATTAAGGTATTATAAACGCCTATTGATGTTATATTTTATTAATAAATACTCCACTCTTGGAGGCACAACTAGCAAAATAAAAACAAATGTTGAGGTTATATTAATTTGTAAGTTTAATAGAAAACTGATTTTTTTTGTAATTAGATTGAACTAAAAGGTAATTTTTGTGATTAACATATATTAATTGCTTCAATGTACCTAATTATAGACGGACAAATCTGTGCATATATTTCTCTAGAAAGATAATGGTTAAAAACAATATCAATTAGCATATGAGAAGTTCTTTTGCCTTGTTGTTTCACTTGGTGGCTTGTTTTGGTAGGTGTAATGTGTATATACGTGATGCTATTATACACATGACACTCAACGGACGCGGTTTTCTGATTCCAAAGGTGTTTCATCTCATTTTCTTCTGCACGGGTGATTGTCACACGTATAAAAATTACCATAGTAATTTTGAAGCAAATTATAAGTTTTTAATATATATGGTAAAGTTTATATGCATGACCATCACGGTGGAATATGAGATGAAACACCTTTCGTAGCAAAAGATCTCTTCATCCTTCATTTAATTAGACTATTTTGGGGGCATTCAAGTGAGGAAAGATGGGGTACACCTTATTTTGGCCAAGAATTAATGATGACAATTCAATTACAAAATAGGTATGTATATGCAACACTAACGGACCAGTTGCCGAAAGCAGCAGGGGTGGCGAAGTTAGATCTATCGCTTTCCACGATAGATCGTGATGATTGTGTAGTGGCTAGCCGAATATATGGACCAGGCTGTTATGGCGGTGAACCATTTTTCGTGCCAAGAGAGCACGATAATCCAGAGGCTGAGGAGGATGATGGTTATCTAGTCACATATGTGCATAATGAGAATACGGAAAAATCGAAGTTCATAGTGGATGCAAAATCCCCGAATCTTGACATTGTTGCGGATGTTATGTTGCCTGGCAGGGTGCCTTACGGATTCCATGGAATATTTGTCAAGGAAAATGACCTCAACATGCTGTGAAAAGTCTGTATATATTAAATTGACATGATCCCAAGACCCATCCTATATAGCTCAACGATTCTCTGAAAGTTTTATTTTGATGTCATGAGGTAAAGTTATATTCGAGTATTGTAAAAATGGTGGCTATACAGAAACACTTCCAATGTATCAGGTGAATGAAGCTACGAAAAACAGCAAATCTGACGAGGAAATAAAACAGACAAAGTATCTTTTAGTTTTTGTTATTTTTGGTGTAAATTTTGTCGTTTAAAATAATAATAATAATAATAATTATTACTACTCGTAAATAAAGAATCATGCAAGTTGGAACTGTTATGAACTCTGTTAGTTAAATACAGAGATAGACATTATCAGAATTCGGTGAACGGATCATTCCTGTTAAACACCATGACATGAAAAATAACAAGATTTGCAGAAGATCTGTTTCAGAAAAAGATGAGTCTTCTTTGGGAAAACAAGTTGTCGGGGGAGTAAGGAAACTCGTCAGAAATACTGTAATATGGCTCATATTGGTCACTGGAAAATCATATTTGCCCATAATATCCGAATAAAAAAGAGCCAGAATTTGATAAAGGATTACGACCAAAAATTGATCGGAGACGTCCCGGAGATGGAGAAGCCAAAACAGATAAGCTGCCGAAGTATCCAATAATTTGGTGACCACCAAAAAGGTAGATTGCCCAGATTGGGTGGTAACATGTGATACCCACTTACCCAAAAGACAAAAGGTGGGTCATAACAAGAAAGAGATTGACATCCAACTGGTAGATGCCAATAATTCAAGCAAATGACGTAAGCAGTGATGTCATAAGATTCATTCCACTAACTAAAGGACGGAAAAAGAAAGTCATCAGGTAATGGAAGCCTTATCAACAAACTTTAGATACTAGACAAAGAATGACCCAAACCATGTGATGCTGAGTATTCTTCCACTCAATTTAGCAAAGTGGGTGCAATAATACAGGAAGATAGAGGAATTCCTACCTCTATAAAAACAACAGATTCAGAAGGCTAAAGACAACGATCAACATCCCTTAATCTTCTGAAAAAATAAAATTTCCTTTGTAAAAATAGTTGAGGTGTTTAAATTTTCAGTGTTTTTTTCAGTTTTTATGTTTATGTGTAAACGAGTGCAAGCCTCAATATGAGAGGCTAAACAAGTATTCTCCTCCCAAAAGGAGATTACTGATGTAATAAATTTTTCTTTAAATTCTTAATAAATAAAGGTTTTTGTTCAACATATGTTCATAATTTTCTATTAAGTTATCCCTTTTGAGAATTATTTTATACGCCTGGAGTAGGAAATGAACCAAGGTTGTACTGTATAGTTTCTACAGGAGTCGGATAACTTGTAGACCATCTTCTCTGTTTGGTGAGGTTGAACGGTGACGTTTGTCAAATGGTCTAGGGGCAGTAATTTTCCGACTGGTGGTGTTGCGAGCCATCTCACCCTGAGCAGTTGTGGTGAAAAAGAGGTATGAATTTTAAAGGATTTATTAATTTAACGTAAGCCAATTGGGCCTTATATGGTCGTGATGGACTATTTTCATTATTGTAGCTTAAGTAAAGTTTGGGTACTTGAAGTGATTTATTATAAAACATTTGGTACAGAAAATGAACATGTCATTTTAAAGATGAAACCTACTATAATAGGTCAAAACGTTAGTTCTAACGGAGAGTTAACGGAAAGGTACCAAAAGTGATTAATTTTAGAAACATAAGGTACCAATCTTGATTAAGTTGAAAAGGGGGTACTAAAAGCGAAAATTGGGCATAGATTAGGTATCGAAATTGAAATTATCCTTATAAACTATCAACATATGTCAAACTCAAGTGAATACTCCTTGATAAGAGTATAAACTATCTAAAAAAAAATTAAAAACTCCATGATATGAGAATAAACTATCTACAAATTCAAGAACTCCATGATATGAGTTTAAACTATATCTATGTTCCAAGACAAGCGAAATGTTGTGGGTTAATCATCAGATGAAAGAATTGGAAACTCATTCACTTTAGCTTCCATGGAAACAAATGCACATGAACAAGTCTCGAGGGGACATTTGTAGACATATAACAACTATGACCAATCGATAATTGCTAAGTGTCAAATCTCAAATCCTTGAAGACCAAGACATATCGTGATTGATATATCAATTCCTTGGATATTGAGACTTATCTTGATAAGATATTGAGGTGATCATTATCTTTTTTTTATATTTATCACATCTTGTGATTAAAGAGATAGATAAATATCAAATATTGACGGACCAATCAAATCAAAACCTTCACCATATGATTATCTAAGAACTCATCTCCTACAAGTATAAATAGGGGTCATTATCAAGGAGTTAAATCACAATTCAAAGAGACGAAATCCAAACAAGAAAAGCGGTGGAGGAAATTCTCTCAAGTCAAGAAAAACAAATTCAAGGAGACCCACAATGTTCCAGGCGAAATCCAAGGCGTTCATCGCGGAGTCTGCTCAAATCACGATGTTTGATTCGGGAATAAGCTTTCAAACCCTCAAGTGAACATTATTAAAGTTAAATCCATATTGGACAATATATCAAGCCATATATCGTCCAATATATCACGTTTAATTCGAGATTAAGCTATCAAGCCCTCGGATTAACGTTATTCAAATTCAAGTTTAAATTTGAAGAAGATCAAGGTGAAGAGTTCATCTCCACATTCTCAATTCCAGATATTGTATTTTTGAAGAAAAGAATCAGATGATTTCTAGATATTGTAACCTTTTGATATTTTTGATTCATATATAAATTAAATTTGTACGCTATTTCTTGTTTGTTAATTTGTAGACAATAATTTGTGTTACATATTTTTGGCACGCCCAGTGGGATAATCTCTATCTCTCATCTCTTCTCTTCGAATCAAGTCCAAATATCAATGAAGATATTTTTGGCATGCCACAGTTAAGATATGTTTCAGATTGATCTATCATTTTCTATATTTTTCATTTATTTCATTGTTTTCTTTTCAGTTGAGTCATCCTAAATTATATATAATAATATTATTTTCATAATTAGTTCCGTTAATTTATTAACTATATAATTTTTTTTTTCTATAATTAATTCCATAATTATTGTTAGTTCAATTTAGAAATATAATTAGTTCCATAATTGTGAAGCCCCGATTTTTCCGAGCGTATGTTTGATTCTTCTATTGTCTATGTATTATATCGACTACTTTACCACGTCACTTTGATGGGTAAATATTAATAATATTTTAATTTTTGCATTTGATTCATTTTATGTAATTGATCAATTACTCGTGTCTATGATCATTTAATAATTTATTTCCCATTAATGATGACATGATTGATCACTACTAGTATTATTTGTGCATTTATTAGTCACCTTCGAATTTTAAGAGACTATTTATTTTAGAGACTAATACCTTATGGAAACAAGAATTTGATTTAGAATAAGTGATCATGAGACTTATAAGTGATCAAGGAAACAATACATTATTTTGGAGATTGATATTATTAATCTATTATCATCAATTTTGGGACAAAAAAAATATATAGATACCACATATCACTGATCGCGAAATTCTTACCGCAAGCGTACGGTGTCAAGTTTTAGTATAGTTTTTGAAAGTAGGGTTATCGTCTCCACAAGGATTGTTATCGAAATTTATACTAAGTACTATAATTAAAATAGCTTAATTCTATCTAGAAATCAAAAAGAGATGGATGTTTATTAAACTAAAAATAAAACTAAAATTAAGCTAACAAATGGTTCAGACAATTAATCGAACACGTAGAAGATGAATTCTAGAGGGTTCATTTCACCTAGTTATCCCCTATGTTTTCAATCCAGTTTATTAATCACAAGTTATCAATCTATAAACCAATATTCCTACCGTTTATCACTTCTTCTCTCGAGTGCCAAGTGATTCTAGGTTCCAGTTTCTAATTTCGATATCTCTATAAAAATCATAAATTAAACCCTAATACGCTCAATGAATATTCTATCCCAGGATTCAAAAGATTCATAAATCTCTCGATTCTATGAAACCCTAGGTTATGCTATTCTATGGCCAGGCATTCAATTACCTCTCTCGAGCGTCAAATCAAACACGCCAAACAATCTAAATTATTGATCAGATAATCCAGATGCAATCAAATCAAATAACACAAATAGATTAAATAATATGCGAATTTCATAAACTTGAAATCAAAACATAGGTTCAAATGTAGGTTACATCAATCCCTAGAAAAATGGGTTTAACTCATAATGGATGTACAAAAACTCGTAAAGAAGTAATTATACATCTCAAAAATTGACAAAGAAAAGCAAAGGAAGAATTGAGAAGTACCTCCAATAACCGTCCCGAGCCCTAGCTCTGTATCTCTTGTCTTGCATTGTGCTCAAAATAATGTCCGACCCCTTGTTTGTACGTGCGTTCTTATATTTATAAGCGCGAAACCCTCGAAAATATGTCGAAAAGCCCACGAAATAAAAGGCCCAGATTCAGGACGTCGTCGCGCATTGTAGCGCTTGGTCCGGCGCGCTGTAGCGCGCCCGCATAACACTCCTTCGCCGCGCTCGCGTCCTCGCCGCCGTCACACGCATGGGCGCGCTGCGGGCGCTGGTTGCCCACGCAGCAGGGCGCCCAGGCTGCCCGCTAAGGCCGTCCCCTGTTGTAGCCTTGCTCCTACCGCCGCTACTCGCTCTGCGTCACGAGCGTCTTTGGTGCTTGCTCTTTGTGCGGCGTCAAGATCATGCATGTTGCTGCACACGTTGTTTGCTCGCTGCCTTTTCGCGCCGCACGGGGGGGTCGCGCGCCACGCCGCTCGGAAAATGGGCATCGCAAAGACGCTCGCCGCCGCATATTACCTCGCTCGCCGTCTTCATCGCGGCACTGCAACAAGGCTGTATGGCATCGCAGCGCGCTTCTTTCCCCTCGCTCACCAGATTAATTTCGACCCCAAAGGCGCCGCGGGGTTTTAGCCGCTTATTTTCGATCTTACTCAATTTTTTTCCATTTTTCCACTTCTAAAATGCGATCTTCACCGTCCAAACACGTTTTTCATCGTTTTTAATCAATTTCGGCATCCAAGACTTGTCCCGACTCTCAAACGACAACTAATTACATGAATTTGACTCAAACGACACTAAAATACCCGAAAACAATGCAAAATCCTCGTCTTGAATACTCAATATGTTGGTATAAAACCAACTTAACAAATACCCCCAAACATAGACGTTTGCTTGTCCTCAAGCAATTACAGACTCTAAAAAACAACAAACAGAAGGAAACAAAAATAAAGACAACAGACTCAAACAGACTAACTGCAAAACTTCATAACCAAACTCATTCGTCAAATTTCGTTTCACTATCAATCAAACACGTATTTTCACAATGTGATCGTGAAGGTGGAATGTTCATGCCAACCCCATTTTCATTATCCAGATAGATTCACACAATCAAGTGTTTTCAAATAATCCACTTTTTGAATATAGAGATGAGATGTTTACCGGACTCCATAGGCTTGTCTTTCACACTAATCTCCACTAATGTAGGCTAATGTAACACAAGGATCAATATGACTTTTAAAGCTTGTAATGTGGGCTTAGGGTAAGGTGGGAAAATATGGATTAAGTGGCTCAATCACCCAAACACACAATTATCACTTTTAATCAACATTCAACACTACCCTTCACTTTTTTGACATCCCCAATGTTTATGAACCTTCAATCCCGCTGATATTTTTCATCATTTTTTTTCTCTTTTTTTTTTCAGAACCCCCAAACTTATTCTTTTGCATACATGGGGTTTCATATTTTCTTTTCTCGGGCAACTTCATTCAATTAAATACATACCCTTCTCATCATACCCTCCTCAACTTTCAACATTTTTCTATACTTTGTGTGTATGAGTGATGGGTAATTAGGATTTTCACATTTAGGCTCTGGGTATTAGATTGGTTGCCAAGGAAACGGGTTTATACGGCTCAAAGGGGGACACTAAGGAAAATATAATACAAAGGTAGGCTTTTAGGCTCTGGCTTGTTCAAAGATGGCCTAAATCAATTCCTTAATGTTACTTCACCTAGGATTTCGCCTCGACTAGTGATCGACAAGTTCTAAAGATCCAGGTGGGATCATAAAGGAACCACTTAATTGCATAAATCATCCCCAAATAAATCAACAGAGTTAAGCACATAGATGGAATTAATGGAAAGAAGATTAAATCACAGTTCAACACATGCTCTCTTGACCATTCAACTCATATTCGACAAATTCACTTAGTCATGCAGTTTCACAGTTTTACAAATGACCCGACTCGACTCTAGACTCTTTTTTTTATTAACTCAAGACTCGACTCGATGAATAAAAATAGACTGCACCCTCCCAAACTTAAAACGACATTGTCCCCAATGGAGATGTGGGAAAAAAGGACTTTCCTGGTAGTCGAGGAGCGAAGACTCCTTAAGTCATGTGGTACTACTACGTGTAGGAGGTGTCTCGTATAAGCTCACAATGCATCCTAGCGCACAAGCCCGTGGGTGTTGTATGCCTCCGAGGTGTGGTCTTGTTCTTCCCATTTGCCTTGGCTCCGACCCTTTTTTGGTTTCGCATCTTTGCAACCTAGCAAGGTAGACAAGAAAACAAAACTTGTGGAACCATGGAATTTGGTTATGGGTGACAACTCGAAAATCAAAGCATATAATAATGCACCCAAGTAAAAAAATATAGTGCCATGTCAAAAAGATAAGCATATATATGCAAGATAGCACTAAACAATGTGAAATTGTCATTGGGGCATTTTATCAAACACCTCATATGCATGAATTTGGGCAAAGATAGTGAATGCAATGGATAACTCAATTCAATCCCAAAAATCAACACCAAGCCTAAGTCTAGCATGAGCAAACAATCCACAATCCACAAATCAACAACAATTATCTGAGCACTACTACAATCCAATCACACAACAATCACAAGATGGGGAAAACCATGGGGTGGGGTTTGGAAGTTGCAAACTAACCAAATAATGAGTGGATGAGATGAAATTGGTGTGTGTGGTGTTAGAATGCTCCTTTGTGAAGATGGAGTGGAATATGTGGGAGTTGCACAAATAAAAGGGGTGGGGTATGATGCAAATTACTCCTCCTAAGAATGCAAAAATTCAAAAAAAGAAAAACAATTACTAAATTATATTAAACTAAGAAAGCAATAAAAGGGGCTTGGGTTGCCACCCAAGAACCGCTAAGTTTACAGTCTTCAGCCAGACTATGTCAGATTATCCTCAAGTTGGGGCTCCAATGGGCATGTTATCCACATTGCCCTTAGAAACTTCCCAACCTCCAATGTCTTCAGCTATATTCCCAACCATCTTCTTACCATTATTTATGTCAGATTCTAACTTGTTGGTTGGATGGATGGTAAATACAACTTTCTCCTGATTTGCCCGCAATGTTAGCTCCCTTGTTTCTACATCGATCAAAGCCCGTGATGTAGCTAAAAACGGTCGCCCAAAAATGATAGGTATTTTCTTCTCCTCGTTCGCGTCCAACACTACAAAATCCACAGGAAAAACAAATTTATTAATTCTTACCAATACGTCTTCAATGATTCCCCACGGATAGGCGATGGATCGATCAAAATCGCAAAGTGATATTGGGACGGCTTCACCTCCCGAGCCCAAACTTCATCACATCAGAAAGAGATATCAGATTCACACTGGACCCAAGATCACAAAGTGTTTCTCAAAGAAAACTCCTCCAATAGTACAAGGAATAGTGAAACTCCCTGGATCCTTCATTTTCTGAGATAGTTTACTTTGGACTATTGCACTACACTCCTTTGTCAAATAGACAGTCTCAAAATCTTCCAACTTCCTTTTCTTGGATTCCATTGGTTTTGCATAAATAGGTGATTCTTCAGGGCCAGGCTGAATTTTTGCTTCATTTTTCACGTAAACTGCATTGCAGTGCTCTCTCGGATTAACCTCTGTATCACTTGGGAACTTCCCATTCTGCTGCAATGAATTCACGACTGTAGCCAACTGACCCATTTGTGTCTCGATCGACCAAATATGCATCTCCATTGTGCTCATCTTATTATTCAGACCATCAATCTGCGCCTCACTCCTATTCATTTGATTCCTGGTCTCACCGATGAATGAGCCGAGCATCTCTTTAAGCGATTGCTTCTTTTCACCTCCGAGTGCATTGGAACTGGATGGGTTTAGATAACCCGTAGGTGGATTCAATACGTTCCTGTTGTTGCTATAAGAGAAATTCTCATGATTGCAAAGTCCCGGGTGATAGTGAGTTGGTAGTGAATTACCTTTGTTATTAAAATCCCGGTTATTCACATAATTGACTTGCTCGGCCTCATGAGTGGCGGCTGCGTGAACGGTGGCGGGTGGGCGCACAACTTGTTATGGTGTGCCTCCAGTATTCATGATTGACAATTGCTTTGTCAGACTCGAGATTTGAGCTGCCAAAGCTGACACTGTATCCAGCTCAAGAACACCGGCAACCGTCTTCGACGCTGTCCTCTCGGAGGGCCATTGATAGCTGTTTGTGGCCATTTCTTCAAGTACAAGTAAGGCCTCAGTCGTAGTTTTAGCCATCAATGTACCTCCTGATGCCGCCCATTCAGCCCATTGTAAAAATACTGAACCCTCTGCCAGTCTGCATAGCCATGTTGTGGGCATCTCCGCAACAGATCTTTAAATCGCTCCCAAGCTTCGTATAACGGCTCAAAATCAATATGTTGGAACTGGGCTATCTTGCTCTTTAGTTGGAGTGTCTTGCTGGGAGGGAAAAATTTTGCTAAGAATTTTTGAGTCAGATCATCCCAGCTCGTAATACTCCCAGGGGCGAACGTCTGTGACCACTGCCTAGCCTTATCCCGGAGTGAAAACGAGAAAAGCCTCAATCGAATGGCCTCATCAGTCACACCATTCATCTTGATGGTGTCGCAAATTTCCAAGAACGTGGCCAAATGTGTATTCGGATCATCCACTGGACTCCCCCCAAACTGATTCTGCTGAACCATGCTTATGAGGCGCGGTTTCAATTCGAAATTATTCGCATTTATGGGCTGGCGCACAATTTCGGAGTAATTCTAGTTCACGGTCGGCAGAAAGTAATCTCGGATTGCCCTTTCTCATGCCTCAGGTTGTAGTGGCACATTCACGACCCGATTTCTGTTATTCTCATTGTCCCCGCCTTCTACCATTGCTCGATTCTCTGTTCGCTTTGCTACTCGGATTGCTCAAAGTGTCCTTTCAATCTCTGGATCAAAAGGAAGCAAATTATTATCTTTGGAATCTCGCATAAAGAGACAAGTCAAATGAGAAAAATGAAATTATAATTCCTATACTAGTCTAGATTAGGATTAAGACTACGTGGTAATAGTATTAGTTTAAAATAGGATAAAACAATCCCCGACAACGGCGCCAAAAACTTGATTGTGAAATTCTTACCGCAAGCGTACAGTTTCAAGTTTTAGTATAGTTTTGAAAGTAGGGTTATCGTCTCCACAAGGATTGTTATCGAATTTTATACTAAGTACTACAATTAAAATAGCTTTATTCTATCTAGAAATCAAAAAGATATGGATGTTTATTAAACTAAAAATAAAACTAAAATTAAGCTAACAAATGGTTCAGACAATTAATCAAACACATAGAAGATGAATTCTAGAGGGTTGATTTCACATAGTTATCTCCTATGTTTTCAATCCAGTTTATTAATCACAAGTTATCAATCTATAAGCCAATATTCCTACCGTTTATCACTTCCTCTCTCGAGTGCCAAGTGATTCTAGGTTCCAATTTCTGATTTTGATATCTCTATAAAAATCATAAATTAAACCCTAATACGCTCAATAAATATTCTATCACAGGCTTCAAAAGATTCATAAATCTCTCGATTTTATGAAACCCTAGGTTATGCTATTCTATGGACAGACGTTCAATTACCTCTCTCGAGCGTCAAATCCAATACGCCAAACAATCTAAATTATTGATCAGATAATCCAGATGCAATCAAGTCAAATAGCACAAATAGATTAAATAATATGCAAATTTCATAAACTGGAAATCAAAACCTAGGTTCAAACGTAGGTTACTTCAATTCCCTAGAAAAATGGGTTTAGCTGATAATGGATGTACAAAAATGCGTAAAGAAGTAATTATACATCTCAAAAATTGGCAAAGAAAAGCAAAGGAAGAATTGAGAAGAAAAAAGAAGGAATTCTCTTTGTGTCCAGACGAGAAGTGCCTCCAATTGCCGTCCTGAACCCTAGATCTGTATCTCTTGCCTTGCGTTGTGCTCAAAATAATGTCTGACCCCTTGTTTGTACGTGCGTTCTTATATTTATAAGCGGGAAACCCTTGAAAATCCGTCGAAAAGCCCACGAAATAAAAGGCCCGATTCCCAGACGTCGTCATACCGCATCGCTTGGTCCAGTCCAACTGCTGCGGCGCGCCCCGATAACACTCCCCTGCCGCCGCTCGTGTCTCAGCCTACTCGTCACACGCATGGGCGCTGCGGCGCTGGTTGTCGCACGCAGCAGGCGCCTGTGCCGCCGCTAAGGCCGTCCCCTGCTGTAGCCTTGCTCCTACCGCCGCTACCTGCGTCGCGTCTTTGCCGGGTGCTTGCTCGCTATGCGCCAAGATCATGCTCATTGTTGTTGCACGTTGCTTTTGCCTTGGCCGCGTCGCCGCCGCACTACGGGGTCGGTCGCCGCAGCCTTGAAAATGGGCATTGTAGTGCGCCTGCTGCTGCATATTACTGCTTGCCCGCCCTTCATCGTCTTTGCCGCGCAACAAGTATCGGTATGGCGCTGCAACGCGCCCTTTCCCCTGCTCCACTGTACTAATTTCGACACCCGCGCCTGCGGCGCGGGGGTTTTGGTGTTGCGGCGCTCGATCTTACTCAATATTTTTCCATTTTTTCATTTCTAAAATGCGATCTTCACAGTCTAAACACGTTTTTCAACATTTTTAATCAATTTCGGCATCCAAGACTTGTCCCGGCTCTCAAACGACAACTAATTACATGAATTTGACTCAAACGACACTAAAATACCCGAAACAATTACCTCTTCTAGAATACTCAATACATTGATATAAAACCAACTTAACAATCACTTCATAGTGGACGGCCATAATGAGGTTTTGGTGTAGAAATACCATCCAATTCTTGTACACATACACCTTATGTTATTCATCTTATGTATAATTACACCATTAATACAAACCTTATACACATTATCTTATACCATAATTTTATATTATTAAATCTCCCAACATTGCCCACTATCTCCAACATTCCCCTCAAAATTCACATGGTCTTCCATTCTCCATTTTTTGACCCATACTTTGACTAGTCTAATTGTCTCCATGCAAGAGACAATTTAGAAGACTTGACACAAAACAAAAAAATTCCTCTCCCTCTCTCTCTTGGTGGACGGCCATATGGCCTAATTTATCAAAAAAATTCAAAATTTCACCAACACATTCATCAATTAAGCAATTTTCTCCAACTTCTCTCTAAAATCACTAACATCTCTCTAAGCATATCTTCAAACACTTCTTCATATCTCCAAACACTTCTCCATACCTTGAAACTCTTTCTTTTTTCTTCATACACTTAACAAAAAAAGAAAAACACAAGAATTCTTGTTACTTCTTTCATAAATTTCGAAAGTATCACTACTACAAGGTAAGAAATGTTGTTCTTCAAGTCATCTTGGTAACCTCTAGCTCATCATCTTCTCTTCTTAACTTAAGTTCAATTTTGATTTTGGAGGTACACATAGAAGACTACTTAGAGACATGCAAACATTGTGGTCATCTTAGAAAGACTTTGGAGAGAAATTGTTGGAAAATTGGACTATAAGGTAAGAAATGGGATTTTTAGTACATTTTCTTCTTCTCTTATATTTTCCAAAATTTTGATACTCCATTTTCATTTTTGGAGTTTTAGGGGCTGACCTTGAAGGTTGTTATTAAGGGTGACCAAAATCCTACATTTTGAAGCCATTACTAGTCACACCTTACTCACTAGACAAGGTAAGTGTATTATTTCCAATTTTTTTCACCTTCTTCTTTCTATCCATAATTTTTAACCTTATTTTCTAACTCTTAATTTTTGGTATTTTTTTTTTACTTAGGGGCTGACCTAAGTGACCTCTTAAATCCACTTGTGATTTATCCTTTTTATTTCACAGCAATTCATTTAAGGTGGGTGGAAAAGTCCTTTCAACTTCTAGGTGGTTTTATTTAAAGGGTAAATTGCAAAATTGGTCCTGTAACTATGAACGGTTTGCAATTTCGGTCCTCTAAGTATTGAGTTTGCAAAAGTAGTCCTGTAAGTTTAAAAGTTTTTGCAAAATTGGTCCCATAAGTTTTACACTTGAGCAATTTTAGTCCAGTAAGTTTCAAGTTTTGGAAAAATTGGTCCACCGGTTTATTGCATATTTTCATAATACCCATTATATCCTTTCTCATACTAATGGCTGATTTGACTAAGTATTGTGTAAAATGGTATCGTGAGCCCAGGTTTATTAAGAACTTTTAGTTAAATTTATTATATTTATGTAATTAACAATTGGTGAGGAAAATTTACTCGAGATTATGGATCCGGACCGATGTCCGAGATGTACCCTTACAGGACATATCGTAAAATATTGACGATGTATGCACAAGAACACCTTTACCAGGTTTCATATCGGGGAATACCAACATGAAGAAAAAGAACGGCGAGAGCCGACGGGGAAACCTTAAGGCAATGCGAATAGCGAGAATATTATAGCAGCGATTCTCGATGCTTAACCAAACCCTATATGTTCACTTGATGAACCTTCAAGAAATGGTTCATGAAAATTCCCATCGAACAATGATTCCGATGGAGTACATGAGTGGAACGAGATACTTCCCAGACAAATCTAAGTTCTCCGATGATCTTAGAGAAGTCCGTAAGACGGCGTAATTATGGCAACCACCATATTCATCTACCAAAGACAAGTTCATCGATCCGAACCAGATGGAGACGATGATAAAATATCAGAACGAAACTCTTGAAATCCTTCATGATATTCAGAAACGAGTCAAGAGCTTGGAGGACAGGCCGATTTCATCAGGAGGGAAGAAGCGTATAGATTTCAGGACAGTACCCTATTTACACCAAAAAGGGAAACCAACTGAAGTTATACGAAAAATGACAGATGAGGAGAAGCTCATTGCTCTAATCAAAGGAAAATCCATCAAAAAATAAAAAAGATGAATATGGAAAAGATAAATCTTAAAGATCTACATGACCTTGCAGAATCCTTCGCGGGATTAGGAATTGTAGATTTAAAGATGAACACAGGAGATGGAACATTGGTCACCTATAATCCAGCATGAAGACCAATTCCACCACCACCACCAGTTAATCCTAACGTCGAAGAAAGTACGGGTTTGAATCATGGAGGTCGGGATAAAAGGATGCCACACGCTGGGGATTTCATGATCGGGAGTGATCCACTTTCAGGGACAGGATGTCGAAACCCTCTTGCGGGAACCAGACAACCTACTGGAAGGCCGAATATTTATCAAACGCCTTATGGAAGATCGCACCTCGACCCAATACATCCATATGGGTTGATGTTAAATCTGCACAGCCATTCTTTGCCAAAATTACGAGTCCCTAGAGAGAAATGCTTATCAGGGAATACAAGGATGGAGCGGAAGTAGAAACTGTGGCCAGAAAAATGTCTTTCCTAAAGGTCAAGTTATCTGAATGGTGTTACCAAGCAACTATGTACAGGAATTACAAGAGCTTAAGAGGAATTAACAAAGTAGTTCCTCTATGTTGCGTGGATAATGACATCCCAACAATTGTGGGAGGTCAACCAAGGCGGCACAGAAAGAAGAAGGAGCGAAGCCATCCATACCGCCGAGGTAGCAACAGCAAAAGAAGTAGGTCTTCATGGAGACCTAGAAGGTTTTGGTCAAAACAAAAAGCCCGAAGTTACAAAATGGGGCAAAGACCAGCACCAAGCAGGAGTAGAGCCTCTTCATCAGGGTCTAATCAAGTAAGTACCAGTAGAACACCAGGAAGAAAAACTTTCAGGCGTGCTCACACCAGAGCAAATGAAAGTTTCAAAGATTGTAATTGCTGGACATGCGGAGCAAGAGTGCATATCTCAACGGATTGCCCAGTCAATCAAAAATGAGGAGTCATACAGTTCGAGGCCACACCAGAAATCGAAGAAGCTATCTATTATCAGGATTTAATACATGTGTATCAGTTTGAGGATATTCCCTCAGATGAAAGCATCTATGAAGAAGAGATCTATTCTGATGATGGAAGTGACTCAGCTCAGAATCGAGTGAAGAAGAAATCCTTCACAGAGCATCGGGGAGGATATGTCAGGATTCCTCTCTCACACGACGGTTTCTCATAAAACTCTTATGAGAATCATGAAGGAAGATCCAAAGCTTCAAGTCTATGATGGATTCACAATTGGAGCTATGGAAAAAGCATTGGATAAAATTAGTTTTCGTAACAAAAAACACCAAATTATCCACAGGGTAACAACCAGAGAATTTGCTATTCGATGGAGTTTACCCAGAACTGATCGAGATGCGGTTGGTCCCTATTAAAGAAATCCGAGGAGATCAAAAGCGAGTTAAAAGAGAAGTTTCAAATACACTCTCATGGATTCATATTGGAGCCATAAGAGTCATTATTAAAGCAACATTCAAAGAAGGGATAGATTCGCCACTCAATCGGCTATCTTTGACAAGCGAATCTCAAACCTCAAGGATTCATGCCTTGGAGCGATTCTGAGAAATTTGTATGTCGGGAAATTGGCATTTAATGTCTATCCTAGAATTGCATACAATATGGGAGATCAAGATTTCAAGAGAGTCCTAACCGCTCATCAAGATTTCAAAAGAGATGATTTGATGAAAGAAGGAATAGACCTACTCGATCACATACAAGATATCCTATGCTCTCTCGAATACACATCATTCAGAAGTATTCTTGAGAACGGAATTTATTGAAGTCCCAAGGATTTTCGAGGACTTTGCCAGGGTGGTTTTACCAGAGATTATTGAGTCTCCAACTATCAAGGAGATCAATATGAAAATACAAGATCAACCGGTCTTCAACAAAAGCCAAGTCTTAGAGTTGAGCAAGGAGGATGTCTTTCCAACATGACAGAATGATGAGAGTAGCGACCATTGGGAAAAAAGGAGACCAAGTACGCGATTCGGCGTATCCCGTGATGTTTTCAAAGCAGAGAGCCGAAATGTCCGTATGATGGCGAGAAATTGAAGTAATATTCGATATCACTCAAAAGGATAATATTTTTCCTTGTGATTTTCTATATTATCTCCAACAACCAATAGTTGACGGTATCAAGGAAGCCGAAGATAGGTGAAATTGAGTGACTATCACAGAGTTCCAGAAAAATCCTTAACAATTAATACCGGGAATTGAATTTCTTGAGGATCATAAACCTTGGGAAAGATTACAAGACGAATTGGAGTTCACAGTGGCTAATAAAAGATACAGAATCAAATGACCACTAGTCCATTCTCCATATACATTTCTATCGGAATGTTATATGCTGAATACAAGGCCAAATATTTCGCCGCCTATATTGATTCAGTCTAATATGTCTTCGCAGTTTCGGATGTTTTTCCTAAAGAAATTGGAGAAGATTTACCAGCTATTGCAGGAAGAGATTTCTCTAAAAGGATTCTTATTCTTAATGCAGCCGAATTAAACAAGCGTAAATCATGATCGGAGGCACGGGCGGTACCCCATGGTACAAATCCTTATGGAGAGTTCGCAGAGTGACGTGACCCTAGAGGAACAAATATCACTCGAGGACATCAAGAAGAAGATCCAAAGGAATTACAATGAAGATCCTTTGGCATGGTGGGACAAGAATGAGCTCAAAGCATCCTTAAAGGTTAAACCTGGAAAGGAGTACGAGTTCATAAGATTCAAACCAATCCTTATGAACCAGGAGGATCGTGAGGATATGAAGAAGATACTTAAGGAACATCTTGATCTTAAGTTAATTTCACCAGGAGTTTCTCCATACAACAGTCCAGGATTCTTAGTCAGAAACTATGGAGAAATCAAAAGAGGAAAGCCAAGACTTGTTATTAATTACAAAGGGATTAATAACATTTTGGAGTTTGATGGATATTATATCCCGAGCAGAGAACATCTGGTTAACTGCATCAAAGGTGCCAAGATATTCTCAAAGTTCGATTGCAAGTCTGGATTCTACCAGATTAAAATGGAGGAAGAAAGTAAGAAGTTCACAACTTTCTCCACACCACAATGACATTATATTTGGAACGTGATGCCTATGGGATTGGCTAACGCACCTCAGATATATCAAAGAAAGATGGATAATCTCTTCAGAGATTATTTCAGTTTCAAGTTCGTGTATATCGACGATATTCTGATCGCATCAAAGAATATGAAGGAGCATCTCAAACATTTGGAATTATTTTCAGATGTTTGTCACAAAGAAGGATTAGTGCTTTCAGAAAAGAAGGTGGTGATCGCAACAAGACAGATTGAATTCCTCGGAATTGAAATTATTCTACAGAATCATATTGTGTAAAAAATACAGGGATTTCCAGATACACTAAAAGACAAGAAGCAACTTCAGAGTTTTCTTGGAGTTGTTAATTTTGCTGGGATGTTCATTAACAATCTGGCATATTACAGGAAGGTGTTTAGCCCATTGCTTAAAAAAGATGCAGTATTCCAATGGGAAGATGAACATCAAGAAAGGATTAAGCAACTTAAAGAAGTTTGTAAAAAGCTTCCAAAGCTTGTGATTCCCTAAGACGAGGACGAACGGTTCTTTACGGATGCCGTGATGATTGGTGGCGTGATTCTTACTAAGGTCACACCAAACGAGGAAGTGCCATGCAGATATTGCGGTGGTTTATTCACACCAGTGAAGCAAGCAAAACAGATGGCATATCAACGAGAAATAATTCTTTTTGAGAAAGGCTTTTAAAAATAGCCTCTATTTTTATGGCTAAAAAGTTTACTTTAAAAATTGATAATTCAAGTGTAAGGCTTTTCTGAAAAACAAAATTGAATCAAAACCGAGAAAAGGCTCGATTACTTAGATGGCAAGTGAATGTAAATATTATGATTATGATATTGTCATTATAAAATCTCATGAAAATATTCTTGCAGATTTTTTGACACGAGATGGAAGGACGCGTTCATTTGACGAGGTCCTTAAACGAGTAAGACATCTCGGGGAAAACCTGGAGAGTCTAGAACGAGATTTTGGTACGTTATGTCTCAATGCGAAGTTGTTGGACGACTTCAACAGCTGACAGTAAATCTATTTCTAGTCAAATACGAGCATGCCAGTTCGCTAAAGGACAATTGTTCTTAGATCGCAAGGGCCTCTCCTCCAGCCGCATCTCCTACGATGCAAAAAGGGGCGAATAGAGAACGGGCTCTAACCCGGAGGTTATGGATTCAAGTACCATAATCACAAGTGTTGCGGTGATGCATCCCCGAGGGTGTACAAACTATAACAAATGTTGAAGCTTCGGTGTCACGGCCAGGAGTCTTCAAGTCAACCCAAAGACCTGGGGTAAAAGAGGGAGAGTTGGATCTTAGGCCACGCAGTGCAAATCTAAGTTCTAAATCGACGAAATTAAGATTTCTCCAATGCGGGTATATCAAAGACAATGGGAGAAATTGGTTACAAGAAGAGGTATCAACCTTAAAAAACAATAGTTGATATCTCGGCAAGTACCCCAGTTTGGATGAAACTTAAAGTCATCCAAATGAAGTTCAAGAATGGTATACTTTTGGAGCTTTAACTTCAATTTATCTTTGTATCACCTTGATTCCCAAAAATTTCAAAATTACCGAAATGGATTGGGGAAAGTGACATTTGAGACTTGGGCCAATAATCCACATTTGGACAGAGGAGATATTTTGGAACTGTATTTTATCGGTGCGGCTCCCGAACAGCGAATAAAGGCTTTAATGAAGCTTTTCATTTCATCAAGCTAAGAAGACGGATGGAAATGCCTTAAAATATATCAAGGCGGACTTCAGGAAGAAGGAAGATTATTAGTAGAGCAATTTCCAAAGACGAAGCTTCTACACGACGAGCATGGGGTCTTTGGGTTTGTCTTACGAAATGGACAAAGTCAAATATCCGTTTAAGTTTTTCAATTCAGCAAATGGATCTTTCTCTCTGAATCCGGTGGATCGGATCAACAACAGATTCGCAGAAGATCTTTTCGAGATGAAGAGAAGAATTCTCGGGAAAACAAGATTCCGACGAGCAAAAGAAACTTACAGGAAATTTTGTAACATGGCGCATGTTGGCGTTGGATTGACCGGATCTATCAAGCATGCCCCAAAAATGAAGGAACCCGAGTTTGGGAAAGGATTCACCCAAACCCGACTGAGACAAGATCATGCGCGGGAAAGGACAAGGGCCCACTCACAAGACGCGTTATCTGGGGGACCACGCAAACCAAATTTTTAAAAGATTCCCGACAAACATCACATGGGCTGAGTCACGCGGAAGAAAAAGAAAAATAGCTGGCGAGGCAATAATGTGGGATATGACGTAAGCAGTGACGTCATAGATATCAGTAAGATTTGAAGTCCGCCTTGAAGTCCTGGACTTACCTCTATAAAATGCAGGATTTGAAGGAAGCTGAGGACATCGAACATTTTCCTTAGTTTTCTTACAATAAAATCAGAGTGATAAATTTGTAATAGTTGGAGTGTTTTAATTTTAAGTTTTATGTGTTTACAAGTGTACGCCTCATGTATGAGAGGCTAAACCGGTATTCTCCTCCCAAAAGGAGATTACTAATGTAATAAACATTTCTGTAAGTTCTTAATAAAAAGGGGCTTTCTGCTTCAACATGTCTTCATAATGTTCCATTAATTCATCACGTTTAAGAATTACTTATACACTTGGGGTAGGAAACGAACCAAGGTTGTGCTGAATAGTTGCTGAAGGAGTCGGATAACTTGCAGATCATCTTCCCTGAGGGTGAGGTTGAACAGTGAAAAGTTGTTTGTCAAACGATTTGGGGGCAGTAATTTTCCGACTGGTGGTGTTGCGAACCATTTCACCCGGTGCTGTTTCGGTCAAAGAAGGTATGAATTTTAAGAGATTTATTAATTTTACGGAAGCATGTTGGGCCTGATATGGTCGTGATGGACTATATCCGTTTTAACAAAATCTTAGTCTGAAATCAAATTTTTTAGTATTATGAGAATTTTGCAGAAGTATGTCCTATTGAGTTTATAGTCGGAAACCCGACATGATCCATTTAAAACCTTTGAATAGAGGCGGATCTAAGTAGGTGTAACAATGCCACGAACAAAATAGGTTTTTAAAAAGCAAATTCCTATAATCTATGAAATTTGGGTTTTATTGAAACTAGCTATGGTATGAAAGGATTGATATTGCTAATTCTCGAAAGTTATAGGACTATTATTGCTATCTTCCGAAAGATAAAGGACCAAAAATGCTATTCGGCCATAAGGTCAAAATTTCCAGGACCAAAACTGCAACTCTAAATAGTTAAAGGACTAAAAATGCCATTGGACCAAAGATACATGACTAAAAATGCAATTTAGCCTTTATTTAAATGCATGTAGTATTTTAATTTTGAGCACTTGAGATATATATATATATATATATATATATATTATGTATTGCATGTCAATTTCTTATATCAAGTTTAAAAATTCTCAAGTATGGCTCAAAAATGCTATTTATTGAAAAATAGGTGCATGCATGTACACTTTATTATTGTATTTGATGAATTCTTATATGAAATGGACATGCATGTGTATGATCCTTGAAATTCATGTTTTGTATGACTTATAACCTGGACAAGTCGAACATAATTGATTGAATTTTAATTTGTGGACTTAAAATGCAAAAATGGAAAGTTGGTGGACTTAATTGCAAGAAAATAAAACTTAAGGGACCCCTCTGTAATTTTCGAATTTTGGAACTGTACTCAGGTTCAAAAATGATATTTGGACATTTTAATAAAGTTTTAAGATTTTGAAGATAAATAAAATTAACCCTTCAAAGCCCAAGGCCTAGATTGTAAAAATTTAGAAGTTTAAGGGCTAAATTGTAAATTTCTAAACTGTACCAGAACCTATTATAAAATTTAAAATTTTAACTCTTAAAGGGACTGGAAATAACATAATTTAAGGGTATTCCAAAAATCCAAGTGTTTAGAGCTTGGAAAGTAATTTTTTAAAACTTGAGGGAGCAAATTGTAAAAGATTAAACTTGAGGACCCAAATGAAATTTCCAGGACTTATACACTCCACGTACCTGGAAATACTAATTTAACTATAAATTAATGATATTTTGAACCCAAGGTTCAAATTGCATAACAATTAGACCCCTAAAAGCCTTAAAGGCAATTATTTTAAAATAGGACAAAAATGAAATTTTCAAACGTTAAGAGACCTATACTTATTTATATTTAAAACTATTTTTGTCTCAATATCCCAATGACCTTAGTGAAATTTTACAACTGGAATCAAATTAAAATCCCTTTCGGTTTGTGAGATCCAAATATTTTAAACTTAGGGCCCGAAATGACAATTTTAACAAATTTAGGGCCAATGTGAGAATTTTATAAAAACTCGACCTCAAAACTTCAAAATTATGAACCTATGAACAATTTAGAGAATTTAGGAACTCACCTCATAATTTTGCAAGGTCGGGATATTTATTTATTTAATTTTTAACCCTTAAAGTATTAGTTTTACAAAACGGGGCTAATCGTAAATTTTCTTTTTAACAAGGACCTAACTCAAATTATTTTGTTCTTTTGAAAAAACAGCCTTGGACCCTCCGACTTTTAATAATTAATTAAAATATTTTATTTTCTCAAAAATCCCTTGACTTATCGGATCGTCTTGACCGATTAATGCGCGATCGCGGGGCGACTTCCTCGTCTTGCGATTTCGAAAATATAACGGGACTTATGTCCCACATAATTATTCAAGACATTGAAGATTACTTATCCTCTCGATAATTATCTTCATCCAAATTACTCCACCAACGCCAATAAATGCCACGTCTTTTCGAAAACGTTTCCTTAACTGCTTCTATAAATCAATATGCTCGACTTCCTGGTTGACTTCTTGTACTTGTAATTATTTTCCTGCCTGAGTCAACTTGGTGTGTCGAGCTCACAGTCATAATGGATACGTCGGGGATGGAACCGGGCAGCTCGGCTGCTATTCTACTATCCGACCCCATCGTCTTAATCCCGCAATGGCCGCGAGGGACGAGTTTGTCAAGGGAAGAAGGTCGTAGTACTTGGGGTATAATCATGATTATGACAATCCGGGCCTAAGCTATTGATCTTTGTGGATTTGTCTTTGCCTATGGAGCGATAGGTGACAAGTCTTGGACTATCTTGCTCGGGAGTTACAAGGAAGAACGAAGAAATCACTGTCTGATCCACACGATTCTGGAGTTAATCGGACCTGTTTGGTTGGAACTACAAATCCGTATGCAACCGCTACTTGTATTGCTTTGGTTGGCGCTACAAACCCGTAAGCAACCATTACTTGTCTTGCATAGGATTGGCATTACATTAAAACGCAATCTACTGTCTTGCTTGAATCACACGATTACTGTGTGACACACTTGTTTCTTAAATCGTATAAGTATATTACTTAATTATAGTTATCACGACACTTGTGGACTGTGTGTGAAGTCACGCATCATAACTCATGCATTTTTCATACAACAGTTTTCTTACATTAATTATATATTGCCACACTTGCACATGATCACCCCATCCCCGAGATTTTTGTCTCATCCCCTCCTCGTTTTCTAACGGCTAGATGGGGACTATGTTGAAGATGCCGACCCCGCACGGACTGATTACCCATGCTCCGCATCGAACTTGCACATTTTTACTGTTAATTGTACTTATTTCATGTACTTTAGCTAATGTTGGACTCCCATTTATTCTGCTCCTCTTGTCTCTCTTTGACTGTAACTTAAGGGCGTAGGACCCTTTGACACTTAAGCTTGGGATGTTGTGTACTTTATTTTAATTTTGGACTGTAAGTTTAATTCGGATATTTCTGATGGGTTGTATTTGGATATTTGCTAGACTTTAAGTTGTATTTCGTACTTGTATTTTATTTCCACTGCTACTTGACTCTGTTTCACTTGGGGTTATTGTATTATTTGTCTAGACTGTTGGGTTTATTTCTATTTAAGTTATTGATCGTCGTCGCATCCCGTTTGGGGCGTGACAATAATTATATCATAGAAATTAATTGTTAATTATTGTTAATTCAATATAGTTTTTTCTATATATGAGTTTTACTAATTATTGAAAATTATATAAAAGCATAAGATTATTGTTAATTATACCCAAACAAAAGATATTTGAAATGATTTGTACAAAATAATCAATTAATTTGTATGCAGATTTACCAAATCGAAGCACTATCAATTTTGGATAACTAAAAACCACGCACATATTAAGAGAATTTTCAAATTAACCAGTTCAATATGTAGTACGTTATTCTCGATTTTTATTTTACTTTTTATTTTCTTTAAATTTGAATTATCCTAACTTATATTATATAATAATATTTTGGACAATTAGTTTCATTAGTTATTCTTAATTGTACCAATTCTCTAAGTTTTATATAATTAATTTCCTAATTATTGTCAATTGAATCTAAAATTAGATTGATTTATCCAAAATCAATCTTAATTTGTTAGCAGATTTATTAAATCAAAGCACAATAAGTCTTGGATAACTGAAAAACATGTCCACGTTAGGAGAATTTTCATATTGATTTGTCCAAAAATAATTCAGCTAAATTGATTGATGTCGTGGAAAATGAATTGTTAAGAAATGAGATATTATTTGTTGAGTGATGGATTGTGTGGGGTTGGAGTATTTTATATATTTTATTAGGATATTGAATATATATTAATATCAATATTAATGTTCAGGATTTTCATTTAAATAGATTGTATGATCTACAATTAGTATTTGTAATAAAATTATTTAACGAATTAGCAAGTGAAAATTGGTGTGAAAGAATATTTGCAGATTTTTGCTATTACAAATAGATATAGATGATCAACACTGGTTATAAATAATTATTATGGTAATCAATGTATTAATCTTTGATATGTTTTGGTATAATAGTAGACAAAAATATATTGTTCATTTCATAATATCTATTATAACAACATAATATTATTAGTATATTAAATCAACTGTTGACAAAGATTGCATATGGATTTATCAGGTTTTCCTAATTTATCAATATTAAAGTATTTTATCCATATATATTTATGATAACTAAATTGGCTAACATATCAAGATTCTTTTTTAAAAGAATATAATATGAGCTTTCTAAATTTTGTTACGGAATCGTATATTGAAATTTTATATGTAGGTCCCAAGGGGTGTGAAGTAAGGTTTAGAAAGGGGGGAGGGTTGAATAAACCTTACCAAATTTTCGATTTAGTCCTTTTAAAATAATTCAACAGAGTTGACTCAAACAGTTGTGTCCTTGATGGACATCTAAGTTGGCTTTTCAGCTAAGGAACCCACTCAACAGACTCAATAGAGCTGGTGATAGTATAATTCGGCTGCTCAAGCCAAATACTTAGGGTTGAATAAACCTTACCAAATTTTCGATTTAGTCCTTTTAAAATAATTCAACAGAGTTGACTCAAACAATTGTGTCCTTGATGGACAGCTAAGGAGCCCACTCAACAGACTCGGAGAGTCGTTGATAGTATAACTTTCATTTTACTCAAGCCAAATACTTAACTTGGATGATTGGTTTTTAACAGCGGAAGACTTAACACCCTTAGATTATATTTTGGCTTGTTTTAAACACTTCATTTTAGCACTTAGTTATTTTCAGTTGGATTGCAAATATGATCAGCAAAATATAAAATGAATATGTAGGAAAGTAAATTTGCTTAAAGTAAATGCCACAAATATTTTATAGAGGTTCGAAGATGGGGTAATTCTTCTAATCATCTCTTCTCCAACTCCTGGAGGAATCCACTATGTAACAAACCAGTTTACAAAGCGGTGAACAGTCTGGAGACAACCTTGATCACACAGTTGGCTTCTCTTGCGACTCAGCTTCTTCACAGGGCAGCTGCCTTGCTACTTCAGCTCACTTCTCAAGTTCTTGGATTTGATCACGAAGCCATCCAACAAACTTGATAATGGTTCGACTTGGAACCTTTCTACAATCCTAGTTTGGAAAGTAGACCCCTTTGATTTCTTCAAAAGTTTCCTCTTCAATAGATTTGAAGTTGTCTTTCCTTCACAACTTGTGTTGGATCGATTTCCTTCGAGTTTCAGGCTTGAGGAATTGCTTGAATGTTTATGAGAATATTGCAGGTTAAATGCTTGAATATTTCTTGCTTGCTCGTGGTTCAGGTAACCTCTTCTCAATAACTTCCTCAGTCTTTTATAGTACACATTTGAAATTTTGCCCGTTGAAGTGATATGCTAATTTCAAATGTCACTTGTGTTTGTTGGCTTGTCTTGGTCTGCAGTCTTGATATTGACCTTACCTCGTATTAAATGTCTTCGCAGTATTGCAGGTGCCTGACACAAGGTGCAGTGTTTCCCATTGGTTAATTCCTTTTGCATAATTATGGGACAAACACTTTAGACCCGACAACTTTGACATATTACTATATTGAGTAATATTCTTGACTTTAAATCAACGAATCTAAGTCAGTTGTCTTGACTAGACTGCTGGTTGTACCCCAGGTGACTTGAGTCAGCTCCAGTTATTGGATAACTCATCTGTCACTTCAACTTGAGACATGGTTTCTTGAGTTGACTTGACAGACACTTCTTACAGTTGTTCCCCAGCTGACTCTCCTTCAGTCGAGTCCTTGACTTCCTTCATAGCATTACTCAGCTGACACACATCAAAGTCTTCACATAGTCCACAATTGATTTCTTGTAATCTTTGGCATAACTGACTTGACTCAGCTTTTTGAGTCCTATCCATTACAATACAATTTACAAGGAAAATGGCTTGTCAACTTCCTATTTTAAGTTTTACATGGTATTATCAAAATCTACTCAATAAATTTCCTAACATTATCTGACTTTCAAATTTTAATTGGAAATATTTTTTATGATTAAATCAATAGTTTTTAAATTTGGAAGAATAAATAAATTTGTTAGAGACTAAATTTTCCTATAATTTGGCTAAACTGATTGATAATGTGGAAAGTACCTTAACAACTTAGCAAGAAGTAGAGAATACGATATAATTTTTGGACATATCAATCTGAAAATTCTCATAATGCGGACATATTTTTGAGTTATCAAAAACCAATTATTTTTTGATTTGGCAAATCTGTAAAACAAATTAATTGAATGATTTTAGACAAATCAATCCAAAATTCATATGTTTTGTTATAATTAACAATAACTCTTATGGTTTGATATAATTTTCAATAATTAGTGGAACTAATTATATAGAAAAATAGATTGAATTAATAATAATTAAAGAATTAATTATTATGATGGAACTAATCCTATTTCTAAATTGAATTAACAATAATTATGGGATTGATTATAAAAAAATTAAAAAATGATATAGTTAAGAATAATTAATGGAATTAATTATATAAAAGTTTAGTATATGATATAAATTAAGATTTAGAAAAATAAGAAAAAAATTCATACAAATTATAATGGTTTTCTATTTTATGAATATTAATCAATATTAAGTATTTAAACAATATTTCTGATAATGAATTTGACTAACATATCAAAATTATTTTTCAAAAGAATATAACATAAGTATTCTACTTTTGGATACAAAATTGTATGTTGTGAAATAATATCCAACTTCAAATTTTAATTTTAAATATTTCCTTTTGATTATTAAATTAATTATTTTTAAATGAAGAAAAATAAGATTGTCACGCCCCAAATTCATTCAACATTCCAAAGACAGATAATAATAGATTCACGGAGTCCTGCTCCACATATGTCCGACTCGGCGAAGCCGAGGTTTCCAAGTACATCGGGTCGCAACTCAGAATAAGTCTTTGCTCACGAAGACCAAAATACTAAATTCCCAAAGACAAGACTTAAAATAACCATACAGAGTTTAACAATTACAACAGAAATAATAAAAACCATAAGACAACATCTCTAAGAATCTATTACATTTATTCCTGAGCTACACATCGGCTATTCCTCTTTCACCTCATAGGTCTCCTCAGCCTCACCTGTCTGGTACTCTGGAAAGGGTTTAAAACGAAATGGTGGGGTGAGAAAAGCCTCAGTGGGTGGGTGCGTGTGTGTTAGTGTGGCTCGCTTTCCTTTGACGCGATGGAAATATTTATTTGTCAAAGGCTCCCAACAAGTGGGATTTTCTTTGTCAAAAGATCCCTTCATTTACTTTAAAATAACATGATGCATCCAAAAGAGAGTTAATGCATTTAAATAAGTGATATTTACCCATGAAGTAACGAAAATCCTTGCGGTGGAATAAGCTTTTATGCGATAACGCACACAAGAAATTGTGATATGAAATCACCTAGTTATTTTCATGATAGTTACAAAAATGTAAATACAATCAAACACTTTTCAATAATTAGCACTGTAGTGCATTCATTGAAGACAACAATCACTGCACCGAGGTGCTTTCAATAGTTCAACTTTCACTTGCACTGAAGTGTTATCACTAGTTTAACAATCACTTGTACCGAAGTGCCATCATTGGTTGAACATACAAACACTAAACGTCGGGTTCGATGATCAGGTGGCAAAACTCCTCAGTTCTCCTTATTATTCCATACACATAATTTGGCTGAAACCCACTTACTCCAGCGGCTTGACATCTCTTTAGCTCAGGCCTTTTGCCCAGAGAATGTCATAATCATGATTATACCGATTCTACAACCCACTTCGCTCGTTGGACACTCCGTCCTCCAGTGGTGGGATTAGGACCAGGGAAGGTGTTCGAAATTTTGTAAGAGATAGGATAATAAATCTTGAAATTTTGCTAAGTGTTTAAGAAAGAAGAAGAAGAAAAGAGTATAGAGAAGTTTGAGGATTTTAAAGAGAAGTTGGAGGAAAGGCTTGAGAGATGAATGTGTTGGATGAAAAATGAGATGAAATTTTTTGTGTATTGAGGCCTTGTGGACGTGTACAAGGTGAGAGGGAGAGGTGAGAATTTTTGTTTTGTGTCAAGTCTTCTAAATTATCTCTTGCATGGGGACAAATAGACTAGTCAAAGTATGCGCCAAGGATGAGTTTGAATGGATTTGAGAGGAATGAGGGGAATGTTGGAGATAGTGAGGAATGTTGGGAGATTTAATGTTATAAAATTATAGTATAAGATAATGTGTATAAGATTTGTATTAATGGTATAATTATACACAAGTTGGATACATAAGGTTTATGTGTACAAGAGTTGGATGATATTTCTACTCCAAAAATTCCATCATGGCCGTCCACTCCTCTTATTCTTGTGGTATCCATATATTTTTTTGTCCCAAAATTGATGATAATAGATGAATAATATCAATCTCCAAAATAATGTGATTTCCTTGATCACTTATAAGTCTCATGATCACTTATTCTAAATCAAATTCTTATTTCTATAGGGTATAAGTCTCTAAAATAAATAGTCTCTTAAAATTCTAAAGTGGCTAATAAATGCAATAATAATAATAATGATCAATCAAGTGATGATTAATGTAAAATATATTTAATAAAGAATCATGATCACAAGTAATAAATAAAATGAGATTAAATGCAAAATATATTTATTAATAATATTTACCCGTCAAAGTGACGCGGTAAAATAGTCAAAATAGTACATAGACGATAAGTGAAATAAATACATGCTTGAATAAAATCGAGGGCTTCACATCATCCCCTCCTTAAAAGAATTTTGTCCCCAATTTCTCTTCAGAATAGCTCTGGATATTGATTCCTCATGTCTTCTTCCATCTCCCATGTTGCGTCTTCGTCTTGGTTGTGGTTCTGCCATACCACTTTAACCATCAGAATCTCTCTCTTACGCAACTGACGTATTTGCTGATCAATAATCTGATCGGGCTCTCAGTGTAAGATAAATTCTCCATCAGAGAAAGAGTATCATGAGTGATGATATGCTCGGGATCTGGTCGATACTTCTTCAATCTCGATACATGGAATACGTTGTTCATTCCCGCACACTGTGCTGGTAACCTGAGTTGGTAGGCTAACTTCCCGATCCTCTACGAAATCTGGTAAGGTCCAACATATCTCAGACTCAACTTGCCTCCTTTCTTCGGATTGATCAATCCTTTCCATGGCGAGAGTCCGAGAAATACTTCATCTCCAACTTCAAATTCCAAATCCTTTCTCCTCTTGTCCACGTATGTTGGGAAAATTTATTGTTTAGATTTTGATGAATGCCATGTAAAACTTAGACTAGAATGTTTGCACCCCATTTTCTTTGTAATTTGTATTGAAATAGATAGGGTTGTACTAACTGAGTCAAGTCAGCTATGCCTAGACATACAAGAAGTCAACTGAAGACTGGGATGAAGACTCCATTGTGAAGCAGCTGAGTAGAGCAAGGAAAAGAAGACAGGAACTCGACTGAAGGAGTAGCAGCTATGATACAGCTATGTGAAGTGTAAGTCAAGTCAACTTAAGATAGCCAAATCTCAAGTTGAAGTGACAGATGAGTCATCCAATGATTGGGAGCTGACTCGAAGTCACCTGGGGAAGTTAAGGAAAGGCAGTCAAGTCAAGACAACTGAAAAGAATCCGTTGCACAGAAGTCAAGAACATTACCTAAACAAGTAATACTTCCATGCTGCCATGTCTTAAAGTGCTCAGTCCCAGAAGCGTGCAAAAGGAATAAACTAATGGGAAGCACTGCACCTTGTGTTAGACTCTGAAAAGTTGAATGTTCATTTAATACGAGCAAATGTCAAGATCAAGGACTGCAACAAGACAAGCCAACGACCATAAGTGTCTTTTGAAAATTAGCCTATCTCTTCAATGGGCAAATTTTCAAAAGAACACTATAAAAGGCTGAGGAATCAATTTGAGAGAAGGTTACCTGAACCACGAACACTCAAGCTATTACCTACAAAAATATTCTCAAGTTATTCAAGCTAATACTCAAGTCTAAACTTCGAAGGAAATCAATCCAACACCAAGCTGTGTAGGAAAGACAACTGCAAACTGTTGAAGAGGAAACTTTTGAAGAATTAAAAGGGGTCTACATTCCAAGGAGGACTGTAGAAAGGTTCAAGGTCCAACCAGTCTCAAGTTATTGGAGGGCTTCGTGATCAAATCCAAGAAGCTTGAGCAAGTGAGATGTAGTAGCAAAAGCTACCCCCGTGAAGAAGCGAGTCGGGACGAGAAGCACCGGTGTATGACCAAGGTGTCTCCAGACTGAGTCCCAAAGGATCAAGTCAGCTTTGTGATCAAAACTTGCATCTGGACTGATAACCACTTTGTACTCTGATCAATACTTAGTGGATTCCTCCAGGAGTTGGAGAAGAGAGGATTAGAAGAATTACCCCATCTTCGAACCTCAATAAAATTTATTGTGTCATTTACATTTCAGCATTTACTTACTGCATATTATTTAATATCTGTTGATAATTTGCTATCCAATTGATATTTAACAAAGAGCTAAAACCAAGTGTTAAAACACATTTAAAACTAAATTCAAGGGTGTTAAGTCTTCCGCTGAAAATCTCATCACAGTCGAGTTAAGTATTAGATTAAACAGCTGAGTTATTCTATCAATAGCTCAGTTGAGTCTGTTGAGTGGCTAACTCTGCTGGTTAACTAACTTAGCTATCCATCAAGGACATAGCTGTGAAATTAACTCTGAACTAATTTAAAAAGGACTAAATCGAAAGTTGGTAAGGTTTATTCAACCCCCCCTTCTAAACCTTACTCACACCCCTTGGGACCTACAAGTGGTATCGAGCGGTTGGTTCATTGAGCCTTCCGCACCAAGTTCTTGAACTAGATCTCCAAGTTTTCAAAGAAGTTTTTAACACTTGTTCTTTCAAAAGCCATTTTTTTTAAAACAACAAAGTTATTATCATGGAAGCAAATTTGACACGCATTCCTATGTTTACCATTGAAGAATTTGATGACTGGAAAATACGTATGCAGGCTCATCTATCAGCTTTACATGATGAAATGTGGATAGTGATAGAGGATGGGCCCACTGCAAATAATGAAGGTGAACACATTTGCAAGGAGAGCGATCACGGTGAGGAAAGGAGGTGCTCCTCCTAGACGACTATGGTTGAAAAGCCAAGAGCTGAGTGGACAAATGATGACAGAAAAAGATACAACCTTGACAATGTGGCCAAGGATATACTTTACAAGACTTTGGACAAAGCCATGTTCAACAAAGTCAAATCTTGCAAAACAACCAAAGAAATCTAAGATAAATTAACCTTAATTTGTGAAGGATCTGAGCAAATTAAGGAAAATAAATTATCTGCCGTTGTTCAAAAATTTGAAAACTTTAAAATACTTGCAGGTGAAACAATGGACCAGCTGGATGCTAGATTCACTGAAATTACAAATGAGCTCTCAGCACTTGGGAAAGAATACACACAGAAGGAGATGTGTATGAAGATACTGAGGAGCCTCCCAGCTGAGTGGGAAATGAAGACCATGGCTCTAAGGCACTCGATGGACCTATCAAAAACATCCAATCATGAACTATTCTCAGACCTCAAAGCCTATGAGTTTGATCTGAGAAGAAAAGATCAAGAGGAGATAGTTGTGCCCAAAACAGTTGCACCCATTGTCAAGGAATGGAAGAGAGCTGAGACCAAAGAAGTCATTGACCAGGAAGAGATTGCCTTGATGGTTAAAAGATTCAACAAGTTCTTCAACAATAACTACAAAAGAAACAAAGGTGAATCCTCCAGAAGACATTCAGCTCCCTCCAAGTCAAGGGAAAATGGGCCACCAAAGAGAGCTGAGTATCAAAAGGTCGAATATCAAAGAGCTGACAACCCAAGAAATGAGAGAGCTGATCAAAAAGTTGAAAACTTGTGTTGGAATTGTAGACAACCAGGACACTTTGCCATTGACTGTCAATATTCTGTAGTCAATAAATACAGGAATGAAGAAAAAAGAAAAGTCTTCAGAGAAAGAAGGCAAGAAAAGAAAAGAGCAATGTTGGCCGAGGCTGGCGTCTGACCAAGTCAAAGAAGAAGCAGAGACTTCAGAGTAGTGAAGCTGACTACTCAAGTGACTCTAAAGAAGAAGCCTTAATATGTCTAATGGCTAAGGAACAAGATCAACCTGACCAAGATGATGAGGTACATTCTAACTCATCTCATTCAGATTCTAGTGATAGTGACTGTGACACACACACTTCATCACCCACTGATCTTTATGATTCATTAGGCAAAATGATGAAAGACTTTGAGCACATTAAATCCTCACACTCACTATTAAATGAGGAAAACAGCCCATTTCAAGAGCCAAAACTCACGGTGACTAAGAGCCGAGTACTCTAAGTCACATAGTGATGAGAACAAAAAGTCAAGGTCGAAAATGCTAAATTAACAGACGAGATATTTGCTATAGAAAAAAAGAGAAAATGATCTCAAAAATGTGATTGCTTCATTCACAAAGGCATCTAAATCATTGGATGATCTTATCATGAGCCAAAAAGAATATGGAGACAAGACAGGTATATGATTTAATTGCTTTGTGCATAGTAAAACTCCAAGAGTGATCTTGGAAAAAGGATCTTCAAGTAATGAAGCATCTCAAAAACCCAGGACACCAAATATTGCACACACAGCTATTCCAAAGCACAATCACAAACAAACTGGCCTTGGATATAAAAAAAGAAAATGACTAGTTGAGTATCTTTGAGAGGACAACTAAGAAGAAATCGAGCGAGTTCCTCGGCAAACTCCAAAGGAAGTAGATTGTCAGAAGAAACAGAGCTACCAAAATCCCGAGAAGTTCTATAAAAGGAACAAATATGATGGGAATGGTAGAAACTACCCAAGTCAAGTGATTGGAATATTGTGAAATATCAAAGAAAGACCTATGGAATACAAGCTTTAAATGGCAAAGGCCTAGAACTCAACAAAGGTCATTCCAAAGGCAACAAAGCTATTATCGGCTCACATATGCACCCAAGCACTACACTCGAGAGATATCACAATTACCCAAAGAAGGAAATTGCTAAAACACACACATAGGAATACGAGACAAAAGAGACAGTTGTATGAACCTAAAGCCCCAAGCAATTTGCCAAAGTGAATTATGATTATGGCACGGATAGATGGCAACCCCTTAGAGTCAAATCATTTAGCTATCGTTGGTTGGATCATCTTACAAAGACTAACCACTCAGGACCAGGCAAGTATGGGTACCTACAAAAATTAATTTCCTTGATTGCGGGTTCAAAGAAACAGTGAGTGCCAAGGAACCTGGTACATGGATAGTGGTACATTCCCATGACGGATGACGAGGAAACAAGAAAAATCTGTCAAAATTCAAGGAGATTAGAGGTGCAAAAGTCATATTTGGAGGAAATGAAGCTCCAGGGGAAATTAGAGGCACTGGATCCATCAGGAAAAATGGATTAGAAATCACAGATGTTGCATACGTTGAAGGCCTCAACTTCAATCTGTTAAGCATCAGCCAACTCTATGACAAGGGCTACAATGTTGGATTCAATATGGGAGTATGCCAAATCAGAGACACTGAATCAAATGAAGTGGTGTTGCAAGTATCCAGACAAAAGAACATGTATGTGGTAGACTGGTCAACTGCTACACCAAGCACTTGTCTGCTAGCAAAGAGTACATCCAAATCAAGTTGGTTGTGGCACAAGAAGCTGAGTCACCTGAATTTCAAGACAATTAACAAGCTTGCAAGAAGTGATCTTGTAGAAGGACTTCCAGACTCAGTGTACAAGAAGGAAAGTGTTTGTGATGCATGCCAGATGAGTAAGCAAATCAAATCATCATTCAAAGAAAAGTCAAGTCCATCTTCAACAAGGATATTGCATCTGTTGCATATTGATCTATTTGGTCCAGTTGAGCCAGCCAGCATAAGTGGAAAGAA
Organism: Rehmannia glutinosa; assembly: GCA_016081115.2. Classification (NCBI taxonomy): domain Eukaryota; kingdom Viridiplantae; phylum Streptophyta; class Magnoliopsida; order Lamiales; family Orobanchaceae; genus Rehmannia; species Rehmannia glutinosa. The sequence continues at coordinate 23,668,474 of CM071927.1, read as the reverse complement.
ATACACTCTAGTAGTGGTGGATGATTATTCAAGATATACATGGACAATCTTCATGTGTAAAAAGAAGGAAACCTTGCAGAAATTACCTCAACTAATGAAAAGAGTTCAAAATGAAAAAAGTCAAACCATTATAAAGATAAGATCTGATAGAGGAACTGAGTTTGTCAATGGAATAATAACTCAGTATTGTGTTGAAAATGGTATTGCTCACGAATTATCTGCGGCAAGGACTCCACAACAGAATGGAGTTGCAGAAAGAAGGAATAGAACTCTCAAGGAAGCAGCAAGGACCATGTCACGCCCCAAACGCGATGCGATGGCGATCAATCACTTAAACAGAAATAAACCCAACATTCTAGAAAACGATGCAATAATCCCAAGTGAAACAAGGTCTAAAGAAATGAAAACTACAAGTACAAAGACGATTACAAATACATCCCAACAACCAAATAGCTTACGAGTCTTAACTAGGAAATAAAGTACGCACCATATCACCAGCTTAAGTGTCAAAGGGTCCTACGCCCTTAAATTACAGTCCAGAATGGCAAAAGAAAATAAAAGAATCCAACAGGCGGAGCACGAGAATTCAATCCAAGGCAGGTTCAGCTTCTTCGACAAAGTCATCTTCTAAGGTTAGAAAACAGGAGGGGGTGAGATAGAAATCTCAGTGGATGGGGTGATTGTGTGCAAGTGTGGCGATATGTATATAGTTAATGCGAGAAATTTAGTTGTATGAAAACGTGTGAGAGATGATGCATGATTTCACACGATCCACAATCGTCGTGATAAATATATTTAAGTAATATACTTATACAGTTAAGAAAACAGTTCGTGGTCAAGCAGGCACTATGGTCCAAGCAGACATGAGGATTGTGTACGGATTTGTAACGCCAATCCTATGCAAGACAAGTAGTGGTTGCGTACGGATTTGTACCGCCAACCTATGCAATACAAGTAGCAGTTGCGTACGGATTTGTAGCGCCAACCAAACGGGTCCTATTAACTCCAGAATCGTGTGGATCAGACAGCGATTTCTTCGTTCTTCCTTGTAACTCCCCGAGCAAGATGGTCCAAGACCTGTCACCTTATCGCTCCATAGGCAAAGACAAAATCCACAGTGGAGCTAGAAAGGCTCGGATTTGTCATAATCATGATTATAGCTGGTTCTTCATGTTTACCCACCAATAATTCCGTTCCAAGTCCTTATACATCTTGTTTCCTCCTGGATGTATAATGTACTTCGAGCGGTGTACCTCTGCTAGGATTCTATTTCTGATATGCTCGTCATTCGGTACACAAACTCGATTTTGGAATCTAATAATCCCATCTTTGGGTACCGAGAATTCTGATATCTCTCCTTTAAGTATCTTCTCTTTCAGCTTTTGAAGATACACATATGTCTCCTGTGCTGCCTTGATCTTGTTCATCAGATCGGGTTTAACCAAAATGTTAGCACATGAAATCTGAGTATTGGTTCTCGTCGGTTTCCAATTGCTCAACTCTTCTAATGATTTCCACTCTCGAATCATTAGTCTGGCTAAACTTACCTTTCTGCTCAAGGCGTCAGCTACAACATTAGCTTTCCCAGGATGGTATTGAATATCGAAGTGATAGTCCTCATTTAACTCCATCCATCTCCGTTGCCTCAGATTGAGGTTTTTCTGGGAGAATAGAAACTTTAGGCTCTTGTGATCAGTGAAAACCGTGAATGTTGCTCCGTGGAGATAGTGCCTCCATTTCTTTAACGCGAATACTATCGCTGCCAATTACAAGTCGTGCGTCGTGTAATTGGCCTCATACGGCTTGAGCTTTCGTGATGCATAAGCAATGACCGTTCCTTCCTGCATGAGCACTGTTCTTAGTCCTTTCTTTGATGCATCACTGTAGACGACAAAGTTTTATGTTCCCCTCGGAAGGGATAAGACTGGAGCTATAGTAAGTCGTTTCTTCAATTCTTGGAATCTAGCTTAGCACTTGTGTTAGGAATTTTATTGTTTAGATTTTGATGAATGCCATGTAAAACTTACAATAGAAAGTTGGCACCCCAATTTTTGTTGTAAAATGCATTGTAATGAATAGAGTTGGCCAAGCCGAGTTAAGTCGCCACGCCCTAACATGCAAGAAGACAATCAAGATCGGAAGGAAGACTGCGGCCGAGACAGTTGAGTATGGCAAAGAAGAGTAGACGGGAACTCATCGAAGAAGCGGTGAGATGTAGCTGAGTGGAGCATCAGTCAAGTCAACTCAAGAAAAGCCAAGTCTCAAGTTGAAGTGCGGAAGAGTCATCCAATGATTGGAAGCGACTCTAAGTCACCTCGGGGAAAGCAAGGAAATGCAGTCAAGTCGAGATAAGCGTAAAAGAACCATTGCACGAGAAATCAAGAGATTTACTTAAACAAGTAATATCTCCATACCACCTTTCTTGGAGTGCTCATCCCAGGAAGCGTGCAAAAGGAATGAACAATGGGAAGCACTACACCGTGTCGAACTCGAAAAGGTGAAAGAACAATTCATACGAGGAAACGGCAATTCCAAGAAGCGCAAGCCAACGATCGCAAAGTGACTTTCAAAAATAAGCCTATCTCTTCAACGGGCAAATTTTTGAAAGTTCACTATAAAAGGCTGAGGAGTTTGTTTGAGATAAGGGGATGACACACACGTGAGATATACGAGCATATTAGAAAAACTGAAACATTCTCAATCCTCAAGCCTACATTACGAAGTACATCAATCCAACACTCACCTGTGAAGGAAAGAGAACTTCAATCAGTTGAAGAGGAAACTTTTGGAAACAAGGGGTCTACATTCCAGGAAGGATTGTAGAAAGGTTCAAGGTTGAACCAAGTCTTAAGCTTTTGGAGGGCTTCGTGATCAAATCCAAAGAGCTTGAGCAAGTGAGTTTGTAGTAACAAAGCAAATGCCCTGTGAAGAAGGCCGAGTCGCACGAGAAGGTGAGTGATCAAGGCGTCTCAGCATCGAGTCCGTAAGGATCAAGTAAATTTGTTGTGATCAAGACTTGTATCCGGACTATTACCACTTTGTAAACGATCATTACTTAGTGGATTCCTCCGGGGAGTTGGAGAAGAGAGGAGTAGAAGAATTACCCCATCTTCGAACCTCTATAAAAACTTCTTTGTGTCATTTACATTTCAAACATTTAAATTCTCGCACTTTTAATCGCTTATATCTCACGATAAATTTGCTATCCATTTGATAATTTATAAGTATTAAATCAAGCTCTAAAATTTTGCTTAATCAAACTTAAGGGTGTTAAGTCTTCCATTTGAAAATAAAACCACTGAGTTGAGTTAAATTATAGCCAACGGTGAGTTACTCCATCAATAGCTCGGTGAGTCTGTTGAGAGATTAACTCTCTTGAGTGACTAATTCGATTGTCCATCAAGGACACGGTGTGTAGAATCAACTCTCAGAGATTTAAAAGGACTAAATCGAAAATTTGGTAAGGTTTATTCAACCCCCCTTCTAAACCTTACACTTACACCCCTTGGGACCTACAAGTGGTATCGGAGCGGTTGGTTCATTGAACCCTCCGCATGGCAAGTTCTTGAACTAGATCTCCAAACTTTTCAAAGTCGCTTTAGTACTTAAACTTTCAAAACTCTTCTCTATCATCAAAAGTTATTATCATGGAAGCAAATTTGACACGCATCCCTATGTTCACTATTGAAGAATTTGATGATTGGAAAATTCGTATGCGTGCTCATCTATCGGCATTACATGATGAGATGTGGATAGTGATAGAAGATGGGCTCTGCAAATCTTAAAGGTAAACACAAATTTGTCATGCGAAGAGTTGCGGTGAAGGAGAAGAAGATGTTGCTCTAGACCAATCATGGTTGAAAAACCAAGAATCGAGTGGACAAAATGATGAGAAAAAGATACAACCTGGACAATGTAGCCAAGGACATCCTTTACAAAACCTTGACAAAGCCATGTTCAACAAAGTCAAATCATGCAAAACGGCTAAAGAAATCGGGACAAGTTGACAATGATTTGTGAAGGCTCGAAGCAAATCAAAGAAAACAAATTATCGGTGGCGGTACAAAAATTTGAAAACTTTAAAATGATCTCGGGAGAGAACCCGGATCAACTAGACGCTCGGTTTCGAAATCACAAATGAGTCTGTCTACACTTGGAAAGGAATATACGAAGAAATGTGTATGAAGATCCTAAAAAGCCTTCGGTGAATGGGAAATGAAGGTCATGGCACCGAGACACTCCATGGACCTATCAAAGACATCCAATCATGAGTTATTCTCGGACCTCAAAGCCTACGAGTTTGAGTGAGAAGAAAAGACCGAGGAAGAGACGAGTTGTACCCAAAAGCATTTGCTCTAATTGTAAAAGATGGGAAGAGCTGAGGTCAAAGAGACAATTGACCTAGAAGAAATAGCCCACGATGGTTAAAAGATTTAACAAGTTCTTTAACAAGAACTACAAGAGAGGAAAGGGTGAATCTTCCGAGAAGACACTCGGCTCCTCCAAATCAAGGGAAGATAGGCCAACCAAGAGAAAGATCATCAAAAAGTTGAGTATCAAATGGCCGAAAATCCAAGAATGGAAAGAGCGATCAAAAGGTTGAATATCTATCTTTGGGCGTAGACAACCAGGTCACTATGCCATTGATGTCCATATCCTGTAGTCAACAAATACGAGAGATGAAGAAGAAAGGAAGGTCTTGAGAGAAAGAAGACAAGAAAAGAAAAAGGCAATGATGGCTGCGAGCAGAGATGCTAAACAGCTAAGTCAAGAGAGACGGTGATTGAGAGCGATGAAGCCGACTACTCAAGTGACTCGAAGAAGAAGCCCGATCCGCTTGATGGCCAAAGAACAAGATCAAGAAGATGAGGTACAATCTAACTCAACAAACTCGACACAGTAGTGATAGTGATCGTGACACACACACTTCATCACCTCGATCTTTATGATTCATTAAGCAAAATGATGAAAGATTTTGAACACATTAAATCCTCACACACACTATTGAATGAGGAAAACAGCCTACTCAAAAGTCAAAACTCAAAGCCGACTAAGGAGCCGAGTACTCTAAGTCAAATATTGTTGAGAATGAAAGTTTAAAAGGCTAAAAATGCTAAATTAATAGCGAGAAATTGTTGCTATAGAAAAGAGGGAGAATGACCTCAAAAATGTTATTGCCTCATTCACTAAGGCATCTAAATCATTGGATGATCTTATTATGAGTCAAAGAGAATGTGGAGACAAGACAGCTTAGGATTTAATTCCTCCGTGCCATGTCAAACCTCAAGAGTAATTTTGGAAAAAGGATCTTCAAGTCATGAAGAGTCCGAAAAATCCAAAACTCTAAATGTTGCACACACATTCACTCCAAAGCACAACACTAAGCAAACGGCCTTGGTTACAAAGGAAAAGAAAAACAACCGAGTTGAGTGTCTTTGAAAGGACAGTGAAAAGAGATTCAGTGAGTCCTCAAAGCAAATTCCAAACAGAAAATACTCTGTAAAGAAGAAGCGAGAGCTACCAAAAATCCCCAGAAAATCCATAAAAGAAATACATATGATGGGAACGGTAGAAAATATCCAAGCCAAGTGATTGGAATAATGTGAACTATCGGCACATACTTATGGAATATAAGCCCAAATGGCAAAGGCCAGAACTCAAGAAAGGCCATTCCAAAAGTATAAGAGCTTTCATCGACACACATATGCACCTAGGCACTACACTCAAAAACACCACAATTACCCAAAAGAAGGCAATTGCTAAAACACATATGCAGGCATACTGAGACAAAAGAGACAATTTGTATGAACCTAGAATCCCCAAGCAATTTGCCAGGATTGATTATGATTATGGCAGCGATAGATGGCAACCCCTTAGAGTCAAAACATTTGGCTATAGGTTGGTTGGATCATCTTACAATTCTAACCCCTCGGGACCCAGACAAGTATGGGTACCTAAAACTTAATTTCCTTGATTGCGGGTTCAAGGAGCAGTGAGTGCCAAGGAACCTGGTACATGGATAGTGGCATTTCCGGACATATGACAGAAATAAGAGAAATCTGTCAAAATTCAAGGAAGTCAAAGGAGCAAAAGTCATATTTGGGGAAATGAAGCTCTGGTGAAATAAGAGGCATTGGATCCATCAAGAGGAATGGATTAGAAATCACGAGATGTTGCATATGTTGAAGGACTCAACTTCAACTTGCGAGTATCGATCGGCTCGTGACAAGGGCTACAATGTTGGATTCAACATGGGTATATGCCAAATCAAAGAAATTGAATCAAATGAAGTGGTCTTTGCAAGGATGTAGACGAGAAAAATATGTATGTAGTGGATTGGTCAACCGCAACACCAAAGACATGTCTACTAGCAAAAGAGTGAATCAAGTAGGTTGTGGCACAAAAAGCCGAGTCACTGAATTTCAAAACACTTAACAAGGGCAGAAGTCATCTTGTAGAAGGACTTCTAGACTCGAGTATACAAGATGGAAGTATATGTGATGCATGTCGGAAGGGAAAACAAATCAAGTCGTCATTCAAAGAAAAGACATGCCCATCCTCAACAAGAATATTGCATCTACTTCATATGGATCTATTTGGCCCAAGTGGAACCGGACAAAGATAAGCGGAAAGAAATACACCTTGGTGGTAGTAGATGACTACTCAAGATATACATGGACAATATTCATGTGCAAGAAGAAAGAAACTCTACAAAAACTACCACGGTGATGAAGAGGATTCAAAATGAGAAGAGTCAAACCATTATCAAAATAAGATCGAGATAGAGGAACCGAGTTTGTCAATGGAATAATAACTCGAGTATTGTATTGAGAATGGTATTGGTCATGAACTATCAGCAAAGGACTCCACAATGAGAATGGAGTTGCGAAAGAAGGAAAGAACCCTCAAAAGAAGCGGCAAGGACCATGTTAGTCAAGCGGGGTTACAAAAAGATTTTGGGTGAAGCAATCAACACGACTTGCTACACCCAAAACAGATGTATGATAAATAGACGGTGACAAGGACTCCTATGAGATCCGGTGGAAGAAAACCAAGTGTTGCATATTTGAGAATATTTGGATGTAAATGCTTCATCCACAACAATGGCAAAGACAACCTAAAGGCTTTTGATGCTAAAGTTGATGAAGGTATCTTCTTAGGATACTCGGTGAAAGCAAGGCCTACTGAGAATACTCAACAAAAGAACTATGGTTACGGAGGAATCCATTCATGTAGTATTCGATGAGCCAAATGTAAATGGAGAAGACATTGAAGAGTCGGTGATAAAAGTGAATCATCCAATCATACTGAGAAGAGTCCCTATCTTTGAAGTCAAAATTTGGAATTATCAATTGAGGAAGAAGATGAGATAGTGAATCTCAAAAACAGTGGAAAATTTGCAGCTAAGTGATAACGAGAGAGCCGACCACACCAACACGGTTTGCAAGTCGATCAATCCAGCTAACTTACTCCAACTTTGATGTAAGATGGCCGAGAGACCATCCACGAGAACTTGTCATTGGAGATATAAGAGAAGGTGTCAAAACAAGATCGAGAACTCAACAAGAAGCTATGTTCACATGCTTCATCATAAATAGAGCCAAAAGATGTGTCACAAGCATTGGAAGACACACATTGGATTCAAGCTATGCAAGAAGAGTGAATCGGTTTGAGAGAAATAAAGTATGGGAATTAGTGCAAAGACCCATACATCAAAATGTTATTGGAACCAAATGGGTGTTGAAACAAGATGAACGAGGAAGGTTACGTGGTAAGAAACAAAGCAAGACTAGTAGCCAAAGGATATTGCCAAGAAGAAGGGATAGATTTTGATGAAACATTTGCTCTGTAGCAAGATTGGAAGCTATAAGGATGTTTCTTGCCTATGCGACTCACAAGAATTTCATTGTATATCGGATGGATGTAAAAAGTGCATTCCTAAATGGTTTATTGGAAGAAGAAGTGTATGTTGAACAACCTCCAGGATTTGAGCAGAAGACTCTTGGAGACAAGGTATACAAACTCAAGAAAGCCCCTGTATGGATTGAAACAGGCACCCAGAGCATGGTATGACACCTGTCACAATTCCTAAGCGAAAATGGATTCACAAAAGGAAAAGTAGATAGAACACTTTTTAATTCAAGACAAGAAGAGTATCTTGCTTGTTCAAATATATGTGGATGACATCATTTTTGGATCCACTAACAATGAACTGTGTGAAAAATTCTCAAACCTCATGCAAAACAAATTTGAAATGAGCATGATGGGAGAGCCGACATTCTTCCTTGGACTCCAAGTGAAGCTTGACTAAAGGATGGAACCTTCATAAGTCAAACAAAATACACGAGGAGACTTAATGAAGAAGTTTGGTATGGAGGAGAAGTCTTCGTAAAAATACCAATGAACACATCATCAAAATGGACATGGATGCGGATGGCAAGCACTGTAGATCAAACAAGATCTGAGCACTTATTGGATCATTGCTCTATCTCACAAAGCGGGCGGACATCACCTTTCTTTGTAGGTGTATGTGCAAGATTTCAATCTGCTCCAAAAGAGAGCCCACATGAATGACTAAGAGAATATTGAGATACTTGAAAGGAAGCCAAGAAGGCCTATGGTATCCAAAGGAAGGTGGATTCAAGCTAATTGGCTATTGATTCGACTATCTTGGATGCGAGTGGACGGGAAAAGAGCACTTGAGGCACATGTCAAATGCTAGGAAACAGACTAATTTCTGGTTTAGCAAGAAGCAAAACTCAATAGCCACCTCTATAGCCGAGGCGAGAATACATAGGCATGGGCAAATTTGTTTGGCCCAAGTCCTATGGATGAGGCAAAGTGAGAGACTATGAAGTTGAAGAAAAGAAATTCCAATCATGTGTGATAACACAAGTGCCATTGCAATCACTCAAAATCTGTGTTGCACTCAAGAACAAAACATATTGATGTCGAGATATCACTTCATAAGAGATCATGTTGAAAAGAATGACATTATCTTGGAATATATCTCAAGCGATAAACAACTAGGCCGACATCTTCACAAAACCATTATGTGAGTCAAGATTTGAAGAACTCAAACATGAGTTAGGGTTAATTGAGTGGTGACACTGGACGAATCAAAGAAGAGTAATGGACAGAAAGGGTGAAAAAGAGTGAAAAGAAATCACTCAAAATCATTTAGATCGGAAAAGACTGACTACACCGAAGTCGGTGATAGTGAGTCGCTAAGAGAATCTGTGAGAAGTAGAGTTAAATATGCTAGGAGATAAGTGAATAACTTATGAGCAAAGTGACAAAAACGCGTGATCGTTTTTTGACTAAGCGGGAATGTTTTAAGGAATACGTCAAACATAATGATGATGTGTATGCAGGACAAAAAGCCGCACACCAAGCTTATGATTGGATATAAATCTTTGCCGCATTAAATACGAGACATGAAATGCTCAATAAGCGTCACGAAATCAAGCCGTTGATTTCGATCACGATTCAAAAACCACCCGCACGTCCTTTCATAAACCATATTTAAACCATTTTCGTCCATTTCTCTCTCACACTTCTAAAAACTGTTCATCTCTTTCTCTCAAAAGCAAAGCGAGAATACTCTCGAAACCCTATCAACCTTCAAATCAATTTCGAGTTTTTCCTTGAAATAATCTTGAGAAATGGCACCAACTTATGACTTTACCAAGTTAGGAAAGCAAATCCACACTTTGGTTCGACGGTGGATTTCGGACGGAATGGTGAAGCAGGGTCCGACGACACCTTGGTGAAGAAAATCGCTGAGAAGTTGGAAAGCGTCCGGACTAAAACCGTTTCTAACGTTAGAATATCCGATGACCTATGTGGAGGAGGTCGCACAATTCTATGTGAATCTTTGAGATTCACGATGAAGGAATCAAGTCATCTGCTCATTCACGGAAAGCGGTGACTATCTCGCGAGGATTTGGTGAATATTGCTTACTACCCGTGAAGGAGCATCCGAGATCAAAGAAGCTGATGTAAACTTGGCCGACGCATGGAAAGAAATAGCCAAGTCCGACTTTTTTGATAAAATAATATACGACAAACAAGAGATCGCTAGCTTTGAAGGAGGATTATCACAAGTTGTTGGACATAGTTGCCAAATGTATCGACATCAAATTTGGCGACTTTGACCAATCTGTCAAAGGCAAAGCTGATTGTAATGGCTGCAATCATCGAAGAAAAGAAGATAAACTGGCCGAGTTTGTCTACAATGGACTCTGCCCGAGCGTGGGAACAAGTCCTTCAAAGAAGATGGTTCATTTGGAGGATCCCTAGGATATGGCCTGGTGATTGGCGGTTATTGGAGGTGAAAGGAGTCCCTCTTAGACATGGGAATGCATTCCATGTTAACAAGAGGATGTTGAGCTAACCTCTGCGGCGCTCGAAGCGAGCTTACGCCAAGAGAGCCGACACGATGAGGGGAATCGGTGACCCGAAGATCAAATTGTTTCCTCTCCCTAAGAAGAAAGCTGCCCTGGTGCTAAGAAAAGATCTTTGCCCCTGCAAAGAAAGAAAACCAAACATGCTCCTGCCCCTGCAGAGAGTCACTGCCCAGCAGCCGTGTCTCCCCGCCCCTGCTCGCAGCGGTCGAGAAGGACTCACAAATACCTTCTCCGATCGTCAAAAGGAGGAGAACCCGACAAGCCAAGACGGCCACTCCTAAAAGAAAAAGACACGGCCAAGGCTGACCGCACAAGACTCGAGAAGACAACATCTCGAACGAGAAATTCCCCGGTACAAACCAGGAGACGAAGAAGAATCGTCAAGCGTCCAATCGGAGAAACCGGTGAGTCGGATTCTACTCTAGCTAGCACAAATACCAGGAGACTACTCTTTGGAGAAGTAGAGTCTCGGATGTAATTGATGAAATTGACCAAGTCTATTTGAAAAGCGTCGGCAGAGGCAACCCGAAGACACACGATTGTAGCTCACGGTGAAGCACAAGAAGAACTGCGGAGCGGATAGTGATGTAATGATCCTATCTCCACCTTACCCGGACATCCAAAATGCTGCGTGAGTGGAGGAAATGGAAGTTAAGTAAGTCAAGGAACAGTTCCAACGGCTTTGAGTTCATAGAAGAAGAAGAGGAATCGCTTAATTTCCTTGGATTAACTCATCGTGCTCCCGGCTCTACGGATGAAGACAAGCGCACGGACATCCCGCAGATCTACAAGGACGGGGAGAGAGAAAAGCAAGTGAAGAAGAAGCCGAAGAACGTGAGAAGGCAAGCATCCGCCCTATCTCCGGCACCAAAGAACACACACATCCTCTCCTTGATGTCTTCTCGGCGGTGATGAGGATCCGAGAATCTTCTTTGCCGCCGCAGAAGAGTTGCAAATGCGGCAAGCATTGCACGAATCAAGAATCCTTCACGAGCAAAGACTAATGGAGGGACCAGGAGAGTCATCGAACACACGGTGAAATTGATCCAATGGGAGTGGTTGACAAATCGCCGATGTTGTTCTTCGCTTACCACTTTGACTCACTCGGAAGAAGCGATAAGGGAAATGGGGATGGCGGGCTAGTGGGGACCCCCGGTCAAGCCAACCCCTATTGAAGGTGTGCTACCACCACCCAACGGCTGAACAATCAATCGAAAAACAGCCGGGAGTTTGGAGACGAGTGACCCCATTCCAAGTCACTCGGTGGTGTGCCGGTGAAACTCCTCCACCGCAACAAGGTCGGAGGATCTGCGAGATGACTCCACAACGAATCAAGGAGGCGAAGAAGAGAAATTACAATCACAAGAAGAACGAAGAAGTTGCCATCAACGAAGCTCGAGGCGATTGAGACTGTCTCGGTGTGCCAAGCGCTCGAAGGCTAATGACGCTGCTAATGATCGAGGCACGAAGAACGAATGACCAGGAGTTAACACTGCAGGCGATGAAAGTGCAATCCATGGGGTTGAGACTCCTATGGATGCCACTGTAGAAGACCCTAAGACAGCCGACAACACTTGTCGAAAGGGAGGACAAGGCCTCGCAGCCAGAGAGAGCTGCCTTTGGAGGTAATGAAGGCCACGGGAGGTTGAGACTTCCGGGGTAAAGAAAAGGCGAAGTAGAGAACATCCCTCCTGCTATCATCGACCCATCCGAGAAGGAGATCAGCGCACTTCATGATTCCCATGACAACCACGATGTCACTTTTAAGGATCGGAAGGAAGGCGAAGAAGAAGCCGAGTCATCCCGGTGCCAAATCCAAAAGACTCGGTGCGGGTGTTCCAAGCACGAGTAAAGTCGATCCCAAGACTACTCGTCAAACCTTTAACTTTGATGATGAGCCACCAATGGAAATCTCATCATCGTCGATGACGCTCCGATAAAGGCCGAGGACGATCTCATGAAATGGAAAAATCGTTTGAGACCAACGAAGGCTGTTAAGACAGGCTGAGGCTCAAAGTCGGGTCCACTTCACAACAAGACCCAGCTCAACAAGAGACCACTTTGTGCGAGGCTCCTCAAGTTGCGTGCAGGATCGATTCCCAAAAGAACGCCCGCGAACCACTCATCATCGAGCAGATCCGGTTGGCGGTGATGAATCTTTCGTAAAGTCTTTTCCTTTTTCACTTTGGAAATACAGGAACTCCACGAAGAGTCGAAACGAACAAGCATGCTATCACAGACCACCTCTCTGTTTTTCACTCGAGGCATCATTGTTCCGGCCCGATTTTGATTTTGATTTGTATGGCCATCATTTGCAATAGAAGAATCAGTTGAAGTTCGAAAAAGTGTTCAAGGCACTCTTTCTTGAGGTTGAACGGATGGAGAGGCATCGAGACCTATTTGGACATGCGGATGGACATGAGAGATGCCAACACTACGGCCCGACTTTAGAGGCATCACAGTCGAGGATAAGGGAATGGTGGCTTGGCGGAGAAGAATCAATGCGTGTGGAGCAAGGTGAGATCTTGAGAACTTTGTTCAACAAGCTGCTTTGGTGTGGAAGTGAAAATCTTGATGCAAAACGAAGTTTGAGAGAACACATTGAGCATATGCATGAAGCTCACTTGCTGCTTAGAAATCAAGCTGCTGCGTGAGCAAAATACAAATGATCTCACGGTTGGAAGAACACATGACAAGAAAATTCAGCCTCCTCATGGTGAGATGAAGTGATTTGTGAGAATCCAACGCTACTCGTCCCGAATTCGTGTTGCATACAACGCAGTGACTTGAAGCGAACTCAACCATCGGAAGACTCGACTTCATGCTTGCCAAAGCATGTTCCCTGGGTTCCTCTATCCTTTGATGATGCAAAAGGGGGAAGAGGAATACCTTAAAGCAAACAAAATCAATTTGAAAAAGAAAGAAGCGGTGAGAAGGAGCAGTGAGAGAAGGAAAATCGGTGAGGAAATTTTGAAACAAAAGAAAGGAAAATCTCTTTGAGGGGAAGGATCAAAAGATGTGACCTTGATGATTGCACAAACCCCTCAACGAGGTCTGTCACGGTGACATTATAAGCGACAAACTCCCGTGACTCTGCCACTCCAACACTCTGTTGTATCTATGGCCGAGAAGAGAAAAGCAATTGAAGCGAGGGATGAAGAAAGTGGAAGGAAGAATGGATGCGAGTTATGAACATCTTGAAAGAACACGGAGGCATTCCGTGAGCGAGAGACACCTATGCCATCTCGGATGTCGGGACGAGCCACGATCGTCGATGAATTTAAAACGCTCGAATCGGGGATACTTTGCAAATATGTCTATGGCTCAAGCTTGGGACTTATCTTGGGAAAATGGTCTCACGTTATGTGAAGAGGTGACGAGCGTGAGACTTCCGATCGCTCTGCTTGGTCACTCTGCTAGTCATTTTGGGAAGAAGAAGACCCCGATCAGTGATACGCCCGAGAGAGGTAGAGGAAGAAGCTTGAGACCTAGGCCTGCGCCCAAGAATATTAAATACGTAGATCCGGGGAAAGAAAGGAGGGATCTCTTGGTGGAAAACTTGACCAAGTGGCAAATTTAAAAGTGGCTAAAACTAACACTTGAGTATGCAAAAAGATTAGAAGAAGAAAACAAGAGACAAACTCGGCTATGGCGGGAGAAAAGGGAAAGATTAAGAAAAGATGAAGTTGCCAGGGAAGGCATATGAAAAGAAAAAGAAAGCGGTGACGGCGAGAAGAAGAGAAGAAGATCTTGAACAAGATGAAAGAATGAGACAATGAAGGAGATGAAGTGTTCTTTGTCCAATGTAAATACATACAATGTAAGTCTTACGTAATAAAGCTATAAACTCTTTATCTTTTTTTTTGTGAAGACAATTATATACTCGATACACCTTGTAAACTTGATTGTGTTAAGTACAAGAATGATATGATCAATAAAAAGATTGATTATGCGCATACATTCTATGTCAATACACTATCGTATGTATCTTTGTTATTTGCATTTTTGAATGATTTAAGTTTTGGCATCATAAAAAAGGGGAAATTGTTATGAATTTTATTGTTTAGATTTTGATGAATGCCATGTAAAACTTAGAATAGAAAGTTGGCACCCCAATTTTGTTGTAAAATGCATTGTAATGAATAGAGTGGCCAAGGTGAGTTAAGTCGACCACGCCCTAACATGCAAGAAGACAATGAAGATGGAATGAAGACTCTGCTGCGAGACAATTTGAGTATGGCAAAGAAAGAGTAGGCGGGAACTCTCTCGAAGAAGCGGTGAGATGCGGTGAGTGGAGCATCGATAAAAGTCAACTCAAGAAAAGCCAAGTCTCAAGTTGAAGTGTGAAGAGTCATCCAATGATTGGAAGGCGACTCTAAGTCACCTGGGGAAAGCAAGGAAATGCGATCAAGTCGAGATAAGCGTAAAAGAACCGTTGCCTGAGAAATCAAGAGATTTACTTAAACAAGTAATATCTCCATACCACCTTTCTTGGAGTGCTCGGTCGAGAAGCGTGCAAAAGGAATGAACGATGGGAAGCACTACACCGTGTCGAACTACGAAAAGGTGAAAGAACAATTCATACGAGAAACGGCAATTCCAAGAAGCGCAAGCCAACGATTGCAAAGTGACTTTCAAAAATAAGCATATCTCTTCAACGGGCAAATTTTTGAAAGTTCACTATAAAAGGCTGAGGAGTTTGTTTGAGATGAAAAAAGGGGATGACACACACGTGAGATATACGAGCATATTAGAAAAAACTGAAACATTCTCAATCCTCAAGCCTACATTACGAAGTACATCAATCCAACACTCACTGTGAAGGAAAGAGAACTTCAATCGAGTTGAAGAGGAAACTTTTGGAAACAAGGGGTCTACATTCGGGAAGGATTGTAGAAAGGTTCAAGTTGAACCAAGTCTTAAGCTTTTGGAGGGCTTCGTGATCAAATCCAAAGAGCTTGAGCAAGAGTTTGTAGTAACAAAGCATTTGCCCTGTGAAGAAAAGCGAGTCGTCACGAGAAGCAATTTGAGTGATCAAGCGTCTCAGGACCGAGTCCCTAAGGATCAAGTCGGCTGTTGTGATCGAGACTTGTATCGGGACTGTTACCACTTTGTAAACTCGATCATTACTTAGTGGATTCCTCCGGAGTTGGAGAAGAGAGGAGTAGAAGAATTACCCCATCTTGAACCTCTATAAAAACTTCTTTGTGTCATTTACATTTCAAACATTTAAATTCTGCACTTTTAAGCGCTTATATCTCCGATAAATTTGCTATCCATTTGATAATTTATAAGTACTAAATCAAGCTCTAAAATTTTGCTTAATCAAACTTAAGGGTGTTAAGTCTTCATTGAAAATAAAACCACAAAGTTGAGTTAAATTATATAGCCAAGTGAGTTACTCCATCAACGGCTCAATTTGAGTCATTTGAGAGATTAACTCTCTTGAGTGACTAATTCGATTGTCCATCAAGGACACGGTGTGTAGAATCAACTCTGTAGATTTAAAAGGACTAAATCGAAAATTTGGTAAGGTTTATTCAACCCCCCCTTCTAAACCTTACACTTACACCCCTTGGGACCTACAACTTGTTATTCCACTCAAACTTGACTTGCTTCTAGGTTAGTCGAGTGAGTGGTCCGGCTATCTTGGAGAAATCCTTGATAAATCTTCGATAATATCCATCTAATCCTAAGAAACTCCTGATCTCTGTTACTGACTCAGGTTGTTTCCATTCAACCACTGTTTTTACCTTCGATGGATCTACTACGATCCCATTGTTGGATACTATGTGTCCCAAGAATGTGACTTTATTAAGCCAAAATTCGCACTTGCTGAACTTGGCATATAACGTATGTTCTCCTAGTGTCTCTAAAACAATTTTCAGATGACGTTTGTGCTCTTCTCTAGACTTAGAGTATACGAGTATGTCATCCATGAATATCACTCTGAACCTGATCTAAATAGAGGTCGAAAGACTCGATGCATCGAGATCCATAAATATTCTTTGGTGTGTTAAATCGGACGAAAAGGCATCACTACAAACTCGTAGTGTCTATATCTGGTTAGAAATGCATTTTTGGAAACATCCTCTTCACGGATCTTCAGTTGGTAATATCCTTGTTGTAAATCAAACTTCGAGTACACCGTCGCTCCTTGAAGTTGATCAAATAGTTCGTCTAATCCTCGGGAGGGGATATTTGTTCTTGATGGTCATGCTATTTAGACCTCGATAATCTATATATAGTCTTAATGTGTCATCCTTCTTCTTGACAAACAGCACCGGCGCTCCCCATGGAGACGTACTCGGTCGAATAAATCCCACATCCATCAGCTTCTTCAATTGAGTCTTCAACTCTTGCAACTCAACATGAGCCATTCTATACGGCGTTCTAGCAATCGGGGCAGTTCCCGGTAATACCTCGATGGTGAACTCGATTTCCCTATCTGGAGGGACAGTGGTGAGTTCTTGTGGGAATACATCTGTGTATTCCGATACTATAGGCACTTGGTGAATTTGCATCTCAACCTTTGGTTTGTTAATTACAAACGCCAAGTACCCTTGTGCCCCTCTAGCAATTGCCTTCCTTGCTTTCATTGCTGAAATGATTGGGACAATCTTAACTCACACCTTTCTCGAAATTTCCACCTCGGGCTTTCTGGGTTCGCATAGTCTGATGGACTTGCGATGGAAGTCCATCTGTGCATGGTGTGTAGATAACAAGTTCATTCCCAATATCACGTCGTATTCGGATATAGGTAATAGGATCAAATCAGCAGGAAAATTTATCTCATCAATCTTAACTTCGCATGTATTATAGATAATATCTGTTATCTGGCTTGCGCCCATAGGGGTTGATACTTCTAGATATATAGGCATATGTTCCATGCATGCATGCAACTTGTGTACAAAATGCGGTGCGATAAATGAATGCGATGATCCAGGGTCAAATTATATTTTAGCATAGTGGTTAGATACTAGAAGCGTACTTTCCACCATGTCCATTGCCTTCAGAGCCTCATGCCCGGCTAGTGCAAACACTCGAGCGAGCATTCTAGCCCGATTACCCCAGCCATGGCCCGGCTTCTGCGGCGGTGCCATTTTGTTCTTGTCTACGTACTTCGGGCAATCCTTCAGTTGGTGCTGATCACTGCCACAGTGCAAGCATCTCCCTTGTTTACGCCAACAGTCATTGGCAGTATATCCCGGTTTCTGGCAATGTGCGCACACTTGTCCCGGCTTTCCCTGTACCGGTCCTTTCCCTTTATCCATCTTGATAACTGGTCCCTTCTGAAATTTAGCAGGCTGCTTAGATTGTTGTCCCATAGCTATCCTTTTGAAACTGTTTGATGGCATACTCTGCTGGATCTGCCTAATTCGGTTCAGTCCCGACTCGATGCGGAGAGCTGCCTTTACCGCGGCTGAGTAGGTGGTTAGTTCAACAGTCAAAAGTTGTTTCTGAAGTTCCAGTTTTAGTCCCCTTGTGAACTTGTACAACTTATCCTCTTCTGTGCTAATCGTCCCCAGAGCGTATTTGAACAACAAATGGAATTCAGACTCATACTGGGCTACAGACATGCTCCCCTACCTCAACCTGTGGAAATTCATCCTAGCGTGCCTTCTTCACTACTTGGGGAATGTACTGTTCATTGAATTCAGCCAGGAAATTTTCCCAAGTTCTGGCTACTCGATCCTATTCCCATTTTCTCTC
The DNA here is from genome assembly GCA_016081115.2 of Rehmannia glutinosa. Taxonomy (NCBI): domain Eukaryota; kingdom Viridiplantae; phylum Streptophyta; class Magnoliopsida; order Lamiales; family Orobanchaceae; genus Rehmannia; species Rehmannia glutinosa. Next base: position 23,650,352 of record CM071927.1, on the reverse strand, counting down.
AACGACTCTCCACCAATCTCTAGCAGCCGATTGCAGTCAAAATACGACGAGTGTAACCTTCTGTTCATCTGAATATTGGAGATCATTAAAGATATTATCCAGTTTCTCGACCCAGTCCTCTGCCTTCAGATCATCTGGCTCTCCTAAGAAAGCCGGTGGGTCGAAACATAAGAAACACTCTAAGACGCGATCATTCGCCTCTCGGGCGGGTTTAGGGGCACGCTGTTGAGGTTCTGCTTGTTGCCTCATGAAGACTAGGATTTGTTGTAGGGCTTGCGCAGTTAGATTGTCTCCTGCAGCTGGTGGAGGAGGTGATGGTAATTCTGGGGAAGGTACTCATTCCTTAGGTACGTCATCGTTCCTACGGGGGACCCGGCAGGGACTTCCGTGTCCTTGTTGTTCTGCCATTTTGTATCTTGAAGTGTTAGTTACAATACATAATAAATGGTTCCACTAATGCTCACGTAATATAAATCAGAACATAACGGAATGAATGACAACACAAGACACAGAATAAGTACTAAGGAAAAGGAATATCCATTAACGTAAAATTTGGAATACACCCATGAAGTTCATACATCAATAATACAGAAATCTAAGATACAACGGAAATCAAGGTACAACGGAAATCAAGATACAATGGAGTCGAAATAAGCATCTAATACATACAACTACAATCCAGAAAATAAACTATCTACTGCGTGAGGGCGCCGTCATCATCACTATCGACTACATCCACGACCAGAACCTGATCGGGCTCGGGTAGTGCCTCGACATCCAGCCAGTCGACAAACTCAAGCCACTGATCAAGTGCTTGAGCATCATCAAGTAGGGCGGCCTCAAACGCCTCGGGCTCCCCGGCCTTAGCTAGTGCCTCCTTGGGATCCTCTTCTTTATCTTCCTCGGGGTCAGGTACTGATTCCGCCTCGGGCGGTGGCAATGGTGGCGCATTAGCTGCTAAGGCAGTCTCCAGGGCGGCGTCCCACTGAGATAGGGCCTGGGTAAGGTCCTCGGACACTGTCATCTGCTTAATGAGGGTCTCCTCCAGACGGTCAATAGTGTCTCTAGACATGTGGACGTCCATCTCCCACTTCTGGCGACCATCGCTAGCCCGTTTCATCTTATACCTTATGTTATCCAGGCGCTCCTGGATCAACTGGATCTGGTCTTCCTGCGCACGGATTGTGTTGTCGCGGTCTTTGACAAGGATGGTGAAGTTATTCTTCTCTTCTTGGCTCTTCGCCAGGAGATGCTCTAGCTCCCTCGTACGGTGGCGCTCCTCCGTCAGTCCCGAGGTGGCCCAGATACACTCCTGGTGCCAATGGATCTTGAGTGCCCAGTAGTAGTCTTGCTCAGCGCGAGCCTCAAATACGTCCCACCAGGTCGGGGGTGTCGGCTCCATCCTGGTCAACACAACTATGATGGATTAGACGAATGTAAATGGAAAGATAAGGAAGAAATAAGAAAAGTCAATAAAGAGTCAACTAAGTCAAGATAAGTATGACTATGAGAATCTCCAAGTATAAAGTTCTTAACTCAGTCTAATCATCAATAATACGGTTCTATGCCATTTTGAAATCAATTTCACACTTAATTAGTCAAGTCACGGTACTACCCAACACAGACCGAGGGTCCTATCCTAGGTCAGCTCGGTGTAAATTTCCATCTTACTAGCTGAGCTCTGATACTACTAAATCTGTCACGCCCCAGACGGGACGCGATGACCATCAATAACTTAAACAAAATTAAACCCAACAGTCTAAACAAATGATACAATATAACCCCAAGTGAAATAGAGTCTAAAGCATCGAAAAATAAAATACAAGTACGAACTACAACTTACAGTCCAACAATATCCAAATACAACCCATCAGAAATATCCGAATTAAACTTACAGTCCAAAACTAAAATAAAGTACACAACATCACAAGCTTAAGTGTCAAAGGGTCCTACGCCCTTAAGATAAAGTCGAAAATAGAAAAGAAAAGCAGAATAAAAGGAAGTTCAACATCAACTGAAGCACAAGAAACAAGTACAATCAACAATAAAAAGGAGCAAGTCCGACGGGCGGAGCACGGGAAACCAGTCTGTGGTAGGTTCGGCGTCTTCAACGTAGTCCCCATCTAGCCATTAGAAAATAGGAGGGGATGAGACAGAAATCTCAGTGGATAGGATGATCGTGTGTATGTGTGGAGATATATATAGTTAATGCAAGAAAACAGTTGTATGAAGAATGCGTGAGTTATGATGCGTGATTTCACACACAGTTCACAAGCGGCGTGATAAATTACTTAATATAATATACTTATCGATTTTGAAGAGAGTTCATGATCATACTGGCACTATGTGATACAAGCAATACGGGTAGGATTGCGTACAGAAAGTAACGCCAATCCATACAAGACAAGTAGTGGTTGCGTGCGGTTTTGTAGCGCCAACCAATGCAATACAAGTAGCGGTTGCGTGCGGTTTTGTAGCGCTGTCATGCCCCAAATGGGGACGCGACGAGCGATCCACTTAAATAAATACCAATGAACCAGCGGTCAGACAAATATCAATGAGAACCCAATAAACATGAGTCTAAATAGCGGAGGAATAAAATAACAAGTACGAATAAATCTTACGAGTCTACAATCCATCATCCAAGTTACAACCCGAAAATCAACAAAATACTGACATCTTAAAGTCAAAGGTCATATGCCCTCAATTACAAACCCGAATGGAATGAAAAACAAAAGTCCGACAACAATATAAGAAAAGAGTCAATCAACGGCAAGAAGCGTAAAACCAACCAAAGGCATAGTACAAGGTCTCAATCGAGCGGTTCGGCATCTCAACGAAATCCTCATCTAAGGTTAGAAAACGGTGGGTATGAGACAAAAATCTCGGTGGATGGGGTGATGGGTAATGCGAGTTTGGCGCAATATAGTTAATGTGAGAAAACATATATATGAAAGCGGCGTGAGTATGATGCATGATTTCACACCACGATTCTAAGCGTCGTGATAAAATAATACAATAGTATATTTATACGATTCAAGAAAACGATTCATGGTCACGCGGCACTATGTGAATCGGTCGAGCGGTAGGATTGCGTGCGGAAGTGTAACGCCGATCTATGCAAGGTAAATAATGGTTGCGTGCGGTTTGTAGCGCCAACCAATGCGAGCAGGTAAGCGGTTGCGTGCGGAAATGTAACGCCAACCAAAAGCGGGGCGATAACTCGGAATCGTGTGGATCAGGCAAGCGATTCCTTCGTTCTTCCTTGTAACTCCCGATCGGTATAGTCCAAGACCGGCACCTTATCGCTCCGTAGGCAAAGACAAAATCCAAATGGAGTGGCGAGGCTCGGATCTGTCATAATCATGATTATACCTCGGTACTACGACCTGCTTCCCTTGGACAAACTTCGTCCCTCGGTTGCGGGATTAGGGCGATGGGGTAGGAAAGTAATTACAATTACAGCGATCGACCAGCGATCAGTATTATTGATTCGGGGAAGCGGTTTAGGAAAATTTACGAGAAAAGCGCGAGTGGCAATTATGGCGTTGGTGGAGTTTTGGATGAAGATGATTATCGGAAGGATAAGCAACCTTCGATATCTTGAAAGATTAGGTGGGAATAAATCCCGTTATAGATTGATTAGCAAGGCGAAGTCGCTCGCGATCGGGTATTGTCGGTCGAATTGATCCGATAAGTCGGGGTTTTGGGAAAGTAAAATATTTAAATTAAATCTCCAAGTCAGAGAGTTCAGGGCTATTTTAGTAAAAGAGAAAATAATTTGAGTTAGGTCCTTTATAAAAGGAAAATTGTAATTTAGCCCGTTTTGTAAAAAAACTAACACTTTTGGGGTTAAAAATTGAATAATTAAATATCCCGACCTTGAAATATTATAAGGTCAGTTCCTAAATTCTCCAAATTGTCCAGAGATTCAGTTTTTTAAAGTTTTGAGGTCGAGACTTTATAAAAATCGCACATTGGCCCCAAATTTGTAAAAATTGTCAATTCGGACCTTAAGTTTTAAAAATTCGGAACTCACAAACCGGAAGGGCTTTTAATGTGATTCCAGTTGAAAAATGTCACTAAGGTTAGTAGGATATTGGGACAAAAGCAGTTTTTAAAAGCAATATGTGTAGGTCCTTCAACTTTTGAAAATATCATTTTTGTCCCATTTTAAAATAATTGCCTTTAAGGCTTTTAGGGGTCCAATTGTTATATAATTTGAACCTTGGATCCAAAATATAATTAAGTTATAGTTAAATTAGTATTTCCAGGTGCATGGGCTGCATAAGTCCTGGAAATTTCATTTGGGTCCTCAAGTTTAATATTTTACACATTAGTCCCTCAATTTTTAGAAAAATTGTTTTCCAAGCCCTAACCACTTGGATTTTTGGAATACTTTTAAAATGTGTCATTCCCAGTAACTTAAGAGTAAAATTTTCAATTTTTAAAGTTTAGGTCTGGTGCAGTTTTAAAAATTGCAAAGTAGCCCTTAAACTTTCAAAAAAATTCAATCTAGTCCTTGGGCTTTTAAAGGTTGATTTTATTTATCTTAAAACTCTTAAAACTTTATTAAAATGTCCAAAAGTCATTTGTTAACCTGAGTACAGTCCCAAATTTCGAAATTTGCAGAGGGGTCCTTTAACTTTTATTTTCTTGCAGTTTAGTCCACCAACTTTCTATTTTTGCATTTTTAAGTCCAAAATTGAAATTTAATCAATTATACTCGACTTTTCCAGGTTATAAGTCATCCAAAACATATATTTTAAAGATCATACACATGCATGTCCAATACATACAAAAATTCATCAATTAAAACATTAAAGTGTACATGCATGCACCTAAAATTCAATAAATAATAATTTTGAGCAACTCTTGAGAATTTTCATGATTTGATATATAAAATTGACATGCAATACATAATTATATATATATCTCAAGGCTCATGATTAAAGTTTCTACATGCATTTAATCAAAACACCTAAAAGTTGGAAAAATAATTTTCCACCCACCTTAAATTTGGAAATTGTGAAATAAAGGATAATTTCACAATTTTTGGATGAGGCTTCTTAGGTCAGCCCCTAAGTCAAGAAAATATCAAAAATTGGAGTTAGAAAAATGAGAGAAAAATTAAGGAGAAAAAGAAGGAAATAAGGAAATGAAAAGGACTACACTTTACCTTGTGTAGTAGATGTTTGGAGACTAGTTGAAGCTCAAAAGTTGGAAATTTTGGCTCAACTCCAAAATCTCCTAAGGTCAGCCCCTATTTCTCAAAAATGAAAAGGGGTGTTAAAATTTGAAAAAAATAGGAAGAGTAGGAAAGAAGGGTCTAGTACACAATTATTACCTTGTAGTCTTAATTTTCTCTACTATTTTCTTCTTCAAGCTTGAGGTCTTTCTTCAAAATGTTGTCAAGTTCAAACCTTCAAGTTCTTCTAAATGTACCTCCAAAACCAAATTCAAACTTAAGTTAAGAAGGTGGAAGAGATGAACAATGTGATATCAAAAAATGGATTGAAGCTAAATTTTCTTACCTTGTATGATGATGGTTCGATTTTTATGAAGAATAGGGAGGAAAATGTTGAAATTTTTTCTAAGTATAGAAGAAGAAGGTGAAAGGAAGAATAGAGAGAAGTTGGGAGTTTAGAGAGAAGGAGGAGGATTTTTGTTAGAGGATAGATGTGTTAGATGAAATGAGATGAATTTTTTGACAAAATTAGGCCATATGGCCGTCCACTTCATGGAGAGAGGGGGAGAGGATTTTGATCAAATTGTGTCTTGTAATTTGTCTCTTGCATGGAGACAAAAATGCAAGTCAAAGTGTGGGTCAATTGGAATTTGAGAGGAATAAGAAGAATGTTGGGAAGAATGAAATAAGTTGGGAAAAATAATAATAAAGAATTGGTGTATAAGATGATGTGTATAATGTTTGAATTAATGATATAATTATACACAAGATGACTAATATATGGTGTAGGTGTACAAGAGTTGGATGATATTTTTATCCCAAAAATACCACCATGGCCGTCCACTTTGAGGGCAAATTGGTAATTCCATATTTTTTTTTTGTCCCAAATTTGATGATAATAGATGAATTATATCAATCTCCAAAATATTTAGTGATTTCCTTGATCACTTGTAAGTCTCATGATCACTTAATCTAAATCAAAATCTTAATTCTATACGGTAAAAGTCTCCAAAATAATTAGTCTCTTAAAGTTCTAAGGTGACTAATAAATACAAAATTAGTAGTAATGATCAATCAAGTGATCATAAATGAGGGATAGAATTAAATAAGATCATGATCACAAATAATTAAATAAAATGAAATAAAATACAAAATGTATATATATATTATTATTAATTACCCGTCAAAATGACGCGATAAAATAGTCGATCAAATGTTTAAACAACAATAAGGATCAATTAATAGCTTCGGAAAAATCGGGGCTTCACAGCGCCAACCAAATGGGTCCGATTAACTCCAGAATCGTGTGGATTAGACAACGATTCCTTCGTTCTTCCTTGTAACTCCCCGAGCAAGATGGTCCAAGACTTGTCACCTTATCGCTCCATAAGCAAAGACAAATGCATAGTAGAGCTAGCTAGGCCTAGATTGTCATAATCATGATTATACCTCAAGTACTACGACCTGCTTCCCTTGGACAAACTCCATCCCTCAGTTGCGAGATTAGGACGATGGGGCCGAAGAGTGGAATAGCAGTCAAACTGTCCGGTTCCATGTCCGACGTATCCATTCCAATTGTGAGCTCGACACACCAAGTTGACTCGGGCAGGAAAATAATTACAATTTCAGGAAGTCAACCAGACAGTTGAGTATATTGATTCAGGGAAGCAGTTCAAGAAAGTTTTCGAAATGTGTGGCATTTATTGGCGTTGGTGGAGTAATTTGGATGAAGATAATTATCGAGAGGATAAGAAATCTTCGATGTCTTGAAAATTAGGTGGGACATAAGTCCCGCTATAGATTCAAAATAGCAAGACGAGGAAGTCGCCCCACGATCGCATATTAATCGGTCAAGACGATCCGATAAGTCAATGGATTTTTAAGAAATTAAAATATTTTAAATAATTATTATAATTCATAGGGTCCAGGGCTGTTTTTAAAAGAAAATAATTTGAGTTAGGTCCTTGTTAAAAGAAAATTTACTATTAGCCCCGTTTTGTAAAAACCAATATTTTTTGGGTTAAAAATTGAATAACTAAGGCCTAATTTGTTTATGTTTCCAACAACCTATTTCCAATTTCTAACTATTCATAAAACTAGAATCATGTTTGTTTATAAATTTTCCAATGGAAATCATCATTTTCACATTTCATTTTTCACATAAAACTACATCTCAAACCTATAATTTCAATTCTCAACCCTATACACTATCCTACATCACTCATCAATCACTATTCTCATCTTTTCATCAAATTATACATATGAGACCCACTATTACCAACTCTATCAACTTAAATTATTATTATTTTTTAATTATTTATACCTAATGGGACCCACTAGTCTACAAACTCACAAATATAATATTATATATTCAATCAAAATATTCAACCACAATCAACTTTTCAAATTATTATATACATAAAATAATACTTCAGAACTTTTCAACCAAACACAATCTCATTTCCAACCTACATAAAACTCATTTTCATTCACTCATCCAAACATATTTCCAATTTTCACACGAAAACCAATAAATTCTCAAAATTCAATTTCCAACACTAGAAACTAGAAATGGTCCATGGAAACATAATCATACAATGCCTAAGTGTCCCGACCTTGGAAAATTATGAGGTCATTTCCTAAATTCTCTAAATTGTTCAGAGATTCAGGTTTATAAAGTGTTGAGGTCGAGTTTTTATAAAAATCTCACAATGGCCCTTAATTGTCATTTTCAGGCCCTAAGTTTAAAATATTTGGATCTCATAAATCGAATGGGATTTTAATCTGATTACAGTTGTAAAATGTCACTAAGGTTAGTGGGATATTGGAAAAAAATAGTTTTAAAAAGAAATAAGTATAGGTTCCTTAACGTTTGAAAATCTCATTTTTGTCCCATTTTAAAATAATTGTCTTTAAGGCTTTTAGGGGTCTAATTGTTACGAAACTTTAACCTTGGGTTCAAAATATAATTAAGTTATAGTTAAATTAGCATTTTCAGGTACATGGACTGTACAAGTCCTGGAAATTTTATTTGGGTCCTCAAGTTTAATCTTTTACAATTTGGTCCCTCAATTTTTATAATATTACTTTCCAAGCTCTAAACACTTGGATTTTTGGAATACACTTAATATATGTAATTTCCAGTCCTGTAAGAGTTAAAACTTCAAATTTTAAAATAGGGGCCTGGTACAGTTTTGAAAATTGCATTTTAGCCACTAAACTTCTAAAATTTCACAATCTAGTCCTTGGGCTTTTAAGGGTTGATTTTATTTATCTCAAAACTTTTAAAACTTTATTAAAATGTTCAAATATCATATTTGAACATGAGTACTGTCCCAAAATTCAAAAATTATAGAGGGGTCCCTTAAATTTTATTTTCTTTCGATTAAGTCCACCAATTTACCATTTTTGCATTTCAAGTCCAAAAATTCAAATTTAATCAATTATGATCGACTTTTCCAGTAATCAATAATCAATATATATATATATATATATATATATATATATATCTCAAGTGCTCAAGATCAAGATACTACATGCATTTAAGAAAAAACACCTAGAAGTTGAAAAGATTTTTCCACCCACCTTAAAAAATGAATTGTTGTAAACTAAAAGGATAAATTTCACAACTTGAATGGAACTCACTTAGGTCAGCCCCTAAGTCAAGAAATACCAAAATTAAGTGTTAGAAAATGAGGTTAAAAATTAAGGAGAAGAAGAAAGAGGTGAAGAAATCGGTACAAACTACACTTACCTTGTGTAGTAGGCAAAATGTACTAAGAAGATGCTTCAAAAAACATGGTCTCTTGATCACCCTTAAGGAATCACCTAAGGTCAGCCCCTATTTCTCAAAAATGAAAATAGGGTGTTAAAAATTGAAGAAAAATAGAATGAAGAAGGAAAAAACACTGGAGTCCATTATCTTACCTTATAGTCCAATTCTTCAAAATTTCTTCAAAGTCTTGAAGTCCTCTTTAAGATGATGTCAAGGCTCTTAATATCTTCCAAGTCTTCTAAGTGTACCTCCAAAAATCAAAATTAAACTTAAGTTAAGAAGGGAAGATGATGAGCTAGAGGATATGAAGATGAAGTGAAGAACACCATTTCTTACCTTGTGTAGAAGGGGTGTTTGAAATTTTGTAAGTGATAGGAGAAGAATTCTTGAAAATTTGCTAAGTGTTTAAGAAAGAACAAGAAGAAAAGAGTATAGAGAAGTTGGAGGAAAGGCTTGAGAGATGAATGTGTTGGATGAAAAATGAGATAGGATTTTTGTGTATTAAGGCCTCGTGGCCGTGTACAAGGTGAGAAGGAGAGGAGAGATTTTTTTTTGTGTCAAGTCTTCTAAATTGTCTCTTGTATGGGGACAAATAGACTAGTCAAAGTATGAGCAAAGGATGAGTTTGAATGGAATTTGAGAGGAATGTTGGAGATAGTGGGGAATGTTGGGATATTTAATGTTATAAAATTGAGTATAAGATAATGTGTATAAGGTTTGTATTAATTGTGTAATTATACACAAGATGAAGACATGAGGTGTATGTGTACAAGAGTTGGATGTTATTTCTACTCCAAAAATACCATCATGGCCGTCCACTCCTATTATTCTTGTGGTATCCATATATTTGTTTTTTGTCCCAAAATTGATGATAATAGATGAATAATATCAATCTCCAAAATAATGTAATTTCCTTGATCACTTATTCTAAATCAAATTCTTATTTCTATATGGTATAAGTCTCTAAAATAAATAGTCTCTTAAAATTCTAAAGTGGCTAATAAATGCAATAATAATAATAATAATAATGATCAATCAAGTGATCATTAATGTAAAATAGAACTAATAAAGAATCATGATCACAAGTAATAAATAAAATGAGATTAAATACAAAATATATTTATTAATAATATTTACCCGTCAAAGTGACGCGGTAAAATAGTCAAAATAGTACATAGATGATAAGTGAAATAAATACATGCTCGAATAAAATCGAGGGCTTCACACCGACACTACCTTATAGGGTTCACAAAACACTTAACCAACTATTCACTTGATCACGATCATTCAATCATTCATTCAGTCAAATTATAGTTATGTGTGGCCAATAATGGGGCGGATAATTGTGATTTATGGCCTTTAAAAATAGATCAATCTCTTAGAGGTTTATTGAAATATTATTCCGAGTAAGTTGAAATATTTTCTCAATATGATTTTAAGAACAGAAGGTCCTTAAAACAACACTTGTAAATTTTTGTAAAAGAATTTTATAAAGCATTTTAACTAGCTAATGGGTCGAGTTTTCGTAAAACGACAAAAGAGGTACATAGGCTTTTTTAAAATCCGTTAATAACCATAAATAAAATATTTAAGGGGCTGATTTAGTTTTGTAAAGGTGTGAATCATGTCAATTTTAATTTCAAAAGCAAGTCATTACGCTCGAGTCGCCCATTTTCTTGCTAAGGCTTAAAAATTTGTAAATAATCAATCGGGGCTCCTTTTAACGTGAGCTCAGGCCCAATGGGCCTCATAAATCAATAGAAATTTAAATTCCATAGGATTCGATAGCAGGTTTTAAAAATTACAATCTTATACTTTTAGTTCTGGAAAATAGAAATTTTAGCGTGAAACTTTTATAATACGATGGACGGCGAACCGGGGTCTGCATCACCAAGAAATAATTTTTTATGAGTTTAAAATACTTAACAAATAATATAATTTTATTGGGCCGGGGTCTAGTTTCAAAAAATTACAAAATGACCCCTACCTCCTTTGAAATATGCATTTCACCATTTTGGTGATAACGTTTATTTTACAACTTGGATTTAGCTCAAATTTTGGGATTGGTCCCATAGGTTTATAAATAATAACTTGATACTAAAAATTTGGTTTCCAGGTTTCTGGAAATTTTTGGAATTTACAGTTTTTCCCCTATTTTTACAAAACTTGCACTTTTACCATTTTGTCGACAATTTCTATTTTACAAATCGAATTTTACTCAAATTTTTGGGGTAGGTCCAGTAGATTATAAAGAATATTTTAAGATTGAAAATTTCAGTTTTCAGGTTCCGTGTCTGAAATATTTGGAATTTACAAATTTACCCCTTATTTTTAAAAGATTTGCAATTTTTGACCTGTTAGCTTAAAATTTACGTTTAACCTCTAAAACCATACATGAGCAGTTTGTAGGTATCAAAATATGTGTTATTTGGTACCAGTCCATATCAGTTTCAAAAATTACAAATAGGTCCTCCAAGTTTTATTAAATCACACAATATGTCCAAAAATATCATTTTGGCCTTGACGATTTTATTCCAATAAATCCACACTAAATCATACCATAATATAGCAAAATATCATCACATAAATGTACATGAATTTTAGAAAATTTTCAGATTCATATTGGGACACAAAAATAACATCAAACATGCTTTTTATCACATTTCACCTTAAGAATATTAAGCATAACTTCAACATGAAATTTTATTCATCATGAATGTCATTTTAAAATATGAATATGGTCATATAAAGACATAAAAATTAGTTGCATGCATTCAAAAAAATATGAAAGGTTTGAATTTTTTTACCACCCACCTCAAGACAAAGTGATGGAGTAAGCAAAAATGGACAAGTCACTCTTCCTTCATGCACTAGAAGCCCATGGCCTCTCTTCAAATATCCTAAAAGATGTATAAACTCGATAACCTAGAATCTTAATAAATACTCTTGACCAATCATCTTTCTAACAACTTCTGGTTCTTAGGTTTAAAGGAAATGGAGTATTTCTTCTTGTGAAAATTATGAGTGTAGAGAGAGAAAAGGAGCATGGTTAAGTGGAGATGGAGAAAATATAATACAATAAAAGGACTCTCCTATCTCCCATTTGGAGCATACAGTCAAATGGCCTCCTCTTCCCATCATTATTCTCCTTTTTTGTCATACATGATGAACGAGTGTAGAGAGCATATTGAGTGTGTATGTGGGATTGAGGAAATGATTAGAAAAACTTCAAGTTTCATTAATTCAAGAGGGTAGCTAAGGACTAGGTAGATATGATGGAGATTATGTAGAGAGTTTGTGGGAAAATAAAAATTAAAAGATAACTTTATGATTGGCCAAAATAGGGTGGCTAATCTACTTAGGCAATGATGAGCTACTAGGCAAGTGGTGAAGGAATGAGATAATAGTATATTCTTTCATAGAGATTGGTCAAGATGGATGACAATTCATGATTACCTCAATACAACTTGCACAATTTCACTCCTAAATTGTCTTTTGTTCTATTCTATAATTTTATATAATACTCCCAAGTATTAGGATAAATACTATATACACTAATTATATATACTAAAATACTAAGGCTAGAATATTAGTGAGATGTACTTTCTAATATTAATCTAGCTAAGTCACATAATAATAAAACAATCTCTTAAATCTCAAAAAAAAAAAAACAATCTCTTAGCTAGAGTTAAGAATACATGCATAAATTAATATTACAAGTAGTAATATAGTCGAGGCTATTAAATAAATAACTTTCTTGTATAGTATTTATCAATATATTAAATCAAGTAGCAAGTAGTTTAATAAATCAAGAATGAGACATTTTACTAAAATATGGAAATTGACTTTAATGAAATAGTCTTCAAGTACTTTTTTTTGTTTATTAATTTCAAATTATAAAATTTACAATAGAAATCGAATTTACATTTTATGCAATAATAGCTTGATGAAAATGACTTTATATTATAATCATTCATAGAAAATGGCAACAACAGTTTATTTATTAAAAATAAAAGATTTAATTTTTTTAAATCAAGATATAGAAATAATAATAGTTGCCAATTAAATAAGAATTATATTATCTTAATTGTGAATAAGGAAATAATAACGATCAAATCAAAATTATAATGCAACATGCATGATAATTAATAAGCATAAGAACAAATTATTGGCGTAGGTGTATCAACAGGTAATACTTAAAGATTTTAACATGGAAATACACATGGATATATTGAATTCACAAAATATAGCTAATAATTCATCTTATTTCGAATTAAGTATTCGCTAAAATACGGGGCCTCACAAAGATAATTTTATTTCAAGATTAAATTTCCCTTTAATTTGGCTAAATTGATTGATGAAGTGTAAAGTAAATAGCATGAAATCAATGGACATTTGTTAAATGACAAATTGTGTGTGATTTGATTTATTGTAGGTATGGTTTTAGGATATCTATATCTATATCTATATATATAATTAGTATCAATATTAATGGTTAATATTTTTATTTAATATAGATCGCAAGATCTCCGGTTAGTATTTTGTAGTAAAATAATTTCTAAATTTAACCAGTGAAATGGGCAGGAAATTTTTATTTCACGCTTCATCTGTTGTATAGATATAGATAGAGTGGGGATAAACTTGACCATTTAGATCTCATTGACTTGGGTTAAAACAGACCATGAGATGAGACCTAAGCTAAGTCGGCCTATCTGGCATCCAATACTGCTACTTTGCTCATCAACTGCAAACCCGGCCCACAGCGTAACTATTTTTTGGCCCTGAGAAATCCGGCGTGGCCCTCCTTCGTACGGAATTTATGATTATGTTAAATCGCTAATCAACATATGCCAAACAATTTATGTAAATTAGCTATGAACGAACTATCCATGTTTTCCTATCTTTCACGTCACAGAAAAACTCCGAGTGGTCACATGGAACAACGAGAATTAAGTTCAAATATTGCATTTACTTATAACAAATACAAGCTCCTCACGAGTTGTCATGTGGAACAATTAGGTTCAAGATATATATTGCATATATAAATTAATTAGGATTCATTTTTTGTGGGGATACAACAAAATTTAGATCCTTTGTTGCAATTTCATATTGCATATTCACTTTTAAACCACACATTCATGCCAAGTGTATAATTTTTGGTACCTATTTATATCAAATTACGATGAAGACACTACAACATAAATGACATTAGCTAACACAAATTTTGTAGCACTTTTTACATAAAGTACATATGTAACACATGTTTGTAACACTTTTTACATTATAATATTTATGTAACACTTTTGTATCACTTTATCAATATGTAATGCTTATAGGTAACACTTTTAAATAAGTAACACTTTTTAAGTATCACTTTTTTTTGTTATTTTTTTGTACCGCAAATAGGTATCACTTTATTTAAGAAATATTTTTGGCAACACTATATTTTATTAACTGTAACACTTTTTAGGCTATATTTTAGTAACACAAAAGTAATAACTATCATTAAATCATGTCAATGATTTCTTTAATTAATTGAGTCACAAAATAGGTGAAGACAAAAAAAAAATCATCAAACCTAAAAATTACAGACATCACGTACTCTGTTTTTTTAGTGAATTTTTATATTTTCTTTTTATAAAGTATTTTAGTTTTGCTTTTATTTTTTTTATTTTTTACGGAGGTAATAATTCCGTCGTAATACCGATGGAAAATGCGCATGTATGTATTTTATTATTATTATTTATTTATTTTTTAATTTTTATTAATGGAGACCAATTTCATCGTTAATCTTTTTTTTACTTTTTAAAAAATAATATACAAATAAAAATTGATGTTGTCTGTAATTACTTAGGAATTGTTTTCATCGGTAAATTATTATTTTATTATTTATTTATTATTTATTTTTTTTACCGTTGGAACTTTATTATCTGTCAGTAAATTAATTTTAGATTTTTATATATTTTTTATTTTTACCGATTGAATATTGATCAGTCGATAAGTTCATTTTACATATTTTTGATATATTTAAATTTTTGTGTCCTTTAATATATAACATAATATGATTTTCAAACTATATATTATATAATATAAAATTTGATATATACAGTGTACAATATAATTTAATACATATATTATATATTATTATATAAAATATATTATATATACATATAATATAATTTTTATATAATTTTAATATATATATATATATATATATATGTATTTATGTGTATATATAAAACAAAGCAATAGTTGTAATAAAAATCAACTTAGCCTAGTGGTAAACTGTCATTTCCATACATAACAGGTCGTGGGTTCGAATCTACTTGGTGGCAAAAAATATTATTTCTACGAAGTGCTACAAAAAAGTGTTACATAAGATTCATATTTAACACTTTAGGAGTAATTTTTTTAAAGTGTTACAAATACAAAAAATGTTACAAAAAATGTTACATAAGATTCATATGTAACACTTTAGAAATATTGCTTCAATGTGTTACCAATAGAAAACTTAATGTATCACTTAGAAAAAGTGTCACTAAAAGTTAATAAAAGTGATATCTTAGACTATATGTAGCACGAACAAGTGCACCGCCATAAAAGTGCTACCTATTGTCTATAGTAATATTTTATGGTCATTAGGTAACATTTTTTGGGTGTTACCTAATATCATTTATGTTGTAGTGAGAATTTAATCGAAATTAGTATCTAACTTGCAAGTTGCAAGTATCCATTTAATATACATTTATATATTTTAATTGGCCAGTCATGTATTTCAGAAAATATTGATATTGATTATAAAGATTGGAATCCTCCATTATCAAATTTGGTTCATTTCTGAAATACAACATATTATATAAGGATAATTATAAAAAAGGGAGGCCAGGGCTAATTATTAAAAAGTCTAGAGACTTTTGAAAATTGCAAAAAAGGAAAAAATAATTGAAATTTGATCTTGTCACTTACATTTTCCCCCTTGATAAGCAAAAAAGATTTCAAAAACTTCCCTGATATTTATAGAAATATTACAGTTATTCCTTTAAATTTAAGATATAATAACATTTGAGGTTTTTTGTTTTGTAATTTCCAAAGATCGTTGATTTTCTTGTAATTAGCCGAAATCTCAGGGTTTTTCCTGTAATTGTCCCTATTATATAATGTCCAGACAATAGGTTTAGAACCAAAAAAATATATGTTAGGTTCTGGTAAATTTGAGCTGACAACATATACCAAACAACACTTTTTTTCAATGCCATATATATTACCACTGAAAACGGTGGCCGTGGAAGAAAATTACAAAATTTAGAGGTTTACTATAATTAATTAACTATAGTACATGGTTGTAAGTGTTATGTAGCATCCACAATTAGAAACCGCCACTTAAAACCAGAAAAAACTGAACGGAGGAAAGGCAAAGAAATATGATCGATTTGAACTTTCTCTCTCTCTATTCCACACTTCCTATTTTTGAAGTTTCTTTTATTTGGATGATTGGTGTCTGTTAAATCTTTTATGTGTACAAAGTAGCCACTGCCTCTCACGTTTACTCGAATTAATTTTATGAGTTGTTGATTCCAATTCCACTTTTGAAAAAGGACGAGTAACTTCTTATGATCCATAACCAGGCCAAGATATGAAAAGACTCACATGTGATATCATTTGCTTCAGATAATGGATCTTAAATGTTGTCAGTTGCCTTGAACTTCGGGATTTTGAGTTGATTGAACTTCAGTGTTTTGAGTTGCTTGACTTAAGGTTTTTGTGGCATTTTGTCACTCACATTGGAGTCATTTGTCGTAGTATTTTCTTCTCTTTCGGACAAACCACCATGCGTTTCAGTTGTAACAAATGCATCATGTTAGTCCAAGTGGCTCGATAATCTAGGGGGTGAATAGATTATCCGGTTTTGATTTTGCCCTCTTTTTGTAAAACTCAAGCTAGCAAAGATAAAATGCTAAGTGCGGAAAGTAAATAGCACACGTCGATTTATAGTACTTCAACCCAGGGCCTAATCTACTACCACTAGAGATGTTAAGCGGTTTGGGCCGGTGGGCACCCGTTTAAACCGCAAAAAACAGGGTTAGGGCCTCTAAATCTTTGGCCGTTTAAATCCAGGGCCATTTTGGCCCGGACGGTCGGCCAGCAGGCTAAGCGGGCCAGCCCCGGGCCGGCCAGCCGTCACTCCTTTTTTTTTTTTTTTTTTTTTTTGAATTTTTATATAATATATAATTATTCTTTGAAATAGAAAAAAAGAAAAAAGGGCCACTGCAGATTTGATACCATGACCTCTTTGTGGGAAAAGAGTGGACAATCCACTAGGCTACACAATATTTCCTGGTCATAACAATAACGTAGATTTATATTTGACACAAGTTGCGCCAACTGAAGTGATTTTCCTATGGAAAATATTTTTATAGTGACTTAAAATGTAATCAATTATGATGATTTAAAATATTATATAATTTATATCTCTCTAATAAATACAATATTATAATCTAAAAAATTTAAAATTTTCGTGACTTAAATGTGTCAAATAATTGAAACTTTATGCAAATAATTATAAAGATGAATTTGTTGTATTTTGAAATTCCAACTTATCTCACGCACAAACATTGAACATCAAATCGTGTTTTATCATTATTTATATTTATTTAATTTATTTGACAAAAATCAAAAGGTATTAAGAAAATATTCATTATATAATGTTTATCATTCTACATTGTAGTTTGTTGTTTCTATTCTCATTTTAGAAATGAGTTTTTGCACATATTTTTGTTTTAACTCTTATTGCGATAAGTGTGTTCTTAAAGTTCAAAGCCTTTGTGATAATGATGATGTTTGATTATATTTGAATTTTAAGACTTTTATCCTTGTAATGAAACATAAAAAAAATTGTGTAATTTAGTTTTGCATATTTAGTTTGATTGTTATATTGTTATACATGCTTTAGTATAAAAATTAGATTTAAATAAAAAAATTATTTTTTTTGGCTTATAGCCCGTTAGTGGCCCGTTTAGCCCGAAGCCCGCTAGGGTTAGGGTTAGGTTCGCAAAATGCTAGCCCGCATAGTAGTGGCACGTTTAGCCCGAAGACCGTTTAGCCCGAAGCCCTTTAGGGCTGGCCCTATAGGGCTAGGGCCAACCCGTTTAACATCTCTAACTACCACCCCAGTATATCCAGGATGGATTTCAAAAAGAAAAAAAGATTTTATTAATTTACCAAAAATTAATACAACACCTTGAGGATTACCACAACCCTCTTTCACCACCTTGAGGATTACCACAATCCTCTTACAACAACTTTGAAGATTACCACAACCTTCAAACACCTATCACCTAGATCACCCAAGTGTATTCTTACCACAAGAATACTCACAAGGATGTCTTGTGTTGAATGATGACCAAAATCAAGATTACAACTCAATAATGATTGATACAATATGAGTACAAGTGTAATCAAGAATTGAAAGCCTAGACCTCAAATTTGTGCAAGTGAAAGTCTTAGGCTAATACAACAAGATATATGAAAGTATTTGCTTGATTGCTCTTTGCTTGTGTGGAGTGTTGTATCTTGTTGCTTGAATGAAGCTTCTATTCATAGGAGAGGACTTGGCTTTCATTTCCGGACATTGGCTCCTCCTTGGGGAGTGATTTCTGCAAAAGAAACCATTTAAAAAGATCAATATAGTTAGAAATCAATCCCACAAAATAGGGAAAAGGTATGCTAAAACATAGCGGATAGTTTGGCGATAAATGGGGGGTTCAACCGGTCGCGAGAGATAAGATTGAAATTGAATTCTCGCAAATTTTTACAGGGGGACCGGTCGGATGGGGTGCGGCCGGTCGCTTAGCATGTGACCGGTTGGAGTTGAAGAAATTACGAAAAGAAGTCGAACCAAGAGGGCTGCTCCCAGTGCACGTCGCCCGTGGGTCGACCGGTGGCCCTCACCGGTCGCCCCACTGGTCGGCCAGTGCTCTCTCTTTTTTTTCTTAAGTCCCATTTTTCTGTTTCAAAACTCAACTCAGTACGGGTTGCCTATAGGGCGACCGGTCGAACTGGAACAAATGTGTTGTCCAATTTTTTATCGAAAATAAACTTCAAAAAATACTACAAAAAATAGTAAAAACATTTTAAGACGGTCGGAAGTATTTAGACAACATTTAGGGACATTGTTTTTGGTTTAAAAACTCATTTGAACAAACTCGAACAAAATCATCAAAATTATGATAAAAACATTTATCCAACAAACTCCCCCTTTTTGATGATTACAAACCAAAACAATTTACTCGAGGACGATTTTGAAAACAAATAAATTTTCCGGTTTTACAAGTAAACTATCCGTTAAAGACATTCCATACAAAGCTCCCCTATCTATGAGCATATCAACAAAAGATTATTATAAGTTAGAAGCACAAGCTATAACAAGCTTATATAAGGTGCATATAGATATCATGAGCTAAGAAGCTCTCCGTGTCACAATACTTATAATCATTTGCACTTGAGTCCATAATACAAGCCAGGGACTAGGTATTCTTGGCTTTAGGAAGCCATAGTTTAGCTTTTATTGCGAGCTTTAATTAGCTTCTTTTTGGCTAACGAGCCAATTTCCTGTTTCTCCTCCTTTGGAATCATCAAAAAGAATGTTAGGATGATAAAAATATCATACAATTGTATCAAAGTGCGCAAAAGAGTCGGTTTATCAACCGTTGAGCAATTTAGGCTTAAAAAATCCAAAGAAAATGGGAGAATTGTATCATGAATAGTTCATACGCTCGTTTTATTTGCCAAAACACGATCTCAATAAGTTTTGAAGACATTTGGAAGCAAGAAACTCATGTAGAAGTTGAAATTTTCATTGTGACATTTCATCAAACACTTTGTGGGCGTGAAAATTAAAAGAAGTTGTATATAGCCCTTGTAAATGATTCAAGCCAAAAAAATTCATCACCAATTCACATCAAACATCATACAATACAATATAATAATTAAGCTCATCAAGATCATATGCAAAAAATATCAAGAAATATACAAGAAGGTCATAAACTCAAGGCTTCAACCCAATTGAGCAAAGGAAGAGAAATTCTTACCATTTGATCAGAAAAGATGGGCCATGATGATGATAAACATGCTATATAAATGCCAAGTTGTGAATTGAATGCATGAAAACAAATGTTGAGTGAAATTTGTGTGAATTTGGCAAAGGGGACGAAAAATGGCAAAAATAAGGTAAAATGGCGAATGCTGAAGACAGAACCATTTTAATCCGAAATGGCTTAGGGCGGCCGGTCGTGGTTGAGGGCGTAGGTTGCCCTCAACCTGTTTAGCCCACTGTTTTGACATTTTTGTAGAAATCGAATTTTCAACCAAAAATCCGATTTTTCGCCCTAAGCCTAAAAAAATATGCAAAATGCAAACGTAAGTCTCATTCAATATGCATTATGCCTAACCGAGCTCAGATCGATGCAAAAGTCTCGGAAGATAGCGGTTTTGTAAAAATGTCCGCTAATTGATCTTGAGATGGAACAAAAGATATCTCAATTTTTCGTTTTGAAACACAATCCCTTCGAAAATGATGTCGAATCTCAATATGTTTAGTACGGTTATGATGAACGGGTTTTGAGCAATATTTATAGCGGATATATTATCACAAAAGATAGGTACATTTTCAAAAGAGCATTTATAATCCGCTAAGGTTTGTTTCATCCAAAGAAGTTGAGTACAACAAAAAGCGGCGGAAATATATTCGCCGGCCGTTGAAAGAGAAACACGAGTTTTGTTTCTTTGAAAACCAAGAAACTAGGCAATCGCTTAAAAATTGACATGATCGGAAGTACTTTTCCGATCATCAATATTTCCGCATAATCCGAATCACTAAACCTTTAAGAGAAAAATTTTCATTCTTTGGATAGAATAAACCATATTGAATAGTGCCTTTTAAATATCGAAAAATCCTTTTAACGGCACTCATATGAGATTCTTTGGGATTGCTTTGAAAACGAGCACATAGGCATACATGAAGAATGTCCGGTCTACTAGCGGTTAAATAAAGTAAACTACCAATCATACCTCGATACTTTGATTCATCCACGGACTTGCCTTTTTCATCTTTGTCAATTTTGAAATTTGTTGCCATGGGGGTGGAAACGGTTCTTCCTTCTTCAATACCGAACTTTTTCAAAAGTTCTTTTGTGTATTTTGATTGTGAGATGTATATGCCTTCTTGACATTGCTTAATTTGGAGTCAAGAAAGAAATTGAGCTCCCCATCATAATCATCTCAAATTCACCTTGCATTAACTTAGAAAATTTCTTGCACAAAGAATCATTAGTAGCACCAAAGATAATATCATCAACATAAATTTGCACAAGTAAACAATCTTGCCCTTTTTCAAAAACAAAGAGAGTTGTATCAACTTTACCTCTTATAAAACCATTTTGCGAGAAGAAAAGAGCTAAGTCTATCATACCATGCACGGGGTGCTTGTTTTAAACCATACAAGGCCTTTTAAGTTTATAAACATCATTAGGCCTAGAAAAATTTTCAAACCCGGAGGTTGTTTTACATAGAATTCTTCTTGAATAATACCATTTAAGAAAGCGGATTTAACATCCATTTGGTAAAGTTTGAAATTTTTAAAACAAGAATAGGCAAGTAAAATACGAATAGCTTCTAAACGTGCTACGGGTGCAAAAGTTTCATCATAGTCAATACCTTCTTCTTGACAATACCCTTGAGCTACTAACCTTGCCTTATTTCGAACAATGTTGCATTGATCATCAAGTTTGTTCCGGAATACCCATTTTATACCAATTATGGTTTGAGAAGGAGGACAAGGTACCAATTCCCATATATCATTTCTTTCAAATTGATTCAACTCCTCTTGCATCTCTAGGAACGAATCCTCGTCCACAATAGCCTCCTTATCATTTTTAGGCTCCTTTTGAGAAATAAGAGCTTTCTCGGCAAATTTTCTCCAGGTCATCACTTTGTCAAGGGGATCACCAATAATAAGATCTTTTGGGTGATCTCCCTTAAATTTTAATGCAACGGGAAGATCCAAGATATCACCTCTATCTTCTTGAGGACCATTTGAAGTGGACGGTTGATCATTTGATGTAGGCGGTTGAACATCAACTTGAACAATTGGTTCAATAATATCCTCTTCATCACTTTCATCATTGGGTATTCTTTCAACACCCGAAGCTTCATTGAATTTGACATGAATGGATTCTTCGACAACTCCACTAGTCTTATTGTAGACCCGATATGCTTTGCTTTTTGTTGAATATCCCATAAATATTCCTTCATCGGCCTTAGGATCAAGTTTGTCCAATTGATCCTTGGTATTCAAAATAAAGCATTTACACCCAAATATCTTGAAATAACTAATATTTGGAGTTCTACCTTTCCAAAGCTCATATGGAGTTTTATTCATTTTAGGACGAATATAAACTCGATTAATGACATAGCAAGCGGTACTTACAGCTTCGGCCCAAAAATATTTTGGAAGTGAAAATTCATTGAGCATGGACCGACTCATCTCTTGTAGTGTCCGATTTTTTCTTTCGGCTACTCCATTTTGTTGAGGTGTCCTTGGAGCCGAAAAATTATGAGCATATCCTTTGGTTTCACAAAAGATTCTAAATTCACCATCAAATTCTCCACCTCGATCGCTTCGAATAAACTTAATAGTGTCTTCCTTTTCATTTTCAATGAGTCTACACAACTTAACAAACTCATTAACGGCATCGCTTTTATTGGTAAGAAAAAGAGCCCAAGTATATCTAGAAAAATCATCGACAATAACGAAAGTGTAATGTTTTCCACTTAGACTTGTCGTACCAATATCCCCATACAAATCAAGGTGAAGCAATTGTAGGGGTTTGGTTGTGGAAATTTCATTTTTGGGCTTAAAACTACTTTTAACTAATTTGTTCTTTTGACAAGTGTCACATAAGCCAAGATTTTCAAAATTCAATTTGGGTAGTCCTTTCACATGTTGGTTTTTGTAAATATTTTTCAAATTCTTGTATCCAACATGTCCAAGTCGCATATGCTATAAACTAGTTAAATCATTATTGGCGACTAAACAAGAAACATTTTGACTAACCAAATCACTTGTACAAATTTTGTAAAGATTGCCTTTTCTATATGCTTCACAAATAATTTCACCATTTTTAAGTATAAGGCATTTTTCTTTATTGAAGGAAACATCATAATTTGATCACAAAGTTGGCTAACACTTATCAAATTAAACTTAAGCCCTTCAACTAAAAGAACATTACAAAGAGAGAAAGAAGAGTTACCAATTTCTCCATTTCCAAGAATTTTTCCTTTGCCATTGTCGAACATGACCATACCCTCTTCTTGGAGCTTGATGTTGGTAAAAAGTTCTCTCCTCCCGGTCATATGGCATGAACATCCGCTGTCCACGAGCCATTTTGAATCTTCCATTGTTGTTATAGCCCCTATTGCCTACAAAAGAATTTCTTTTAGGTATCCATGGGGGTTAGTCTTGAGACCTTTAGGTCTCCAAACATGTCTAGAGCTATTTCTCAATTTGCAATTATTAGCATAATGTCAAATTTTGCCACAATAAAAACAAGTAGGAGTATTATAACTATTAGCACGTACAAAAGTCGGACCTTGGTTATTTTTCTTAAAAACACTTTGAAATGGCTTATAATCAAGTCCCAATTTGGAATGCTCACCTCTTTGTGCATCTAAAATTTTTGTGACTTTATCCGTGCTTATGTTGAAACGATGCACATCATTTTTCAAACATTCAATATCTTTTGTGAGCGATTCCTTTTCGGTTTCAAGAGAGTGAACTCTAGTAAGAGTAAGAGCATGAGCTTTATCTAGAGATTCATAAGAGGTAAATAATTTTTCTTTTTCAACCTTAAGCTCCTTATGCTCCTTTTTCAAATTTTTGTATTTAACAATTAAATTTTGAAACTCAATTTGCAATTCATCAAAATCACATTGCAAGTCATCAACTATGGATAAAGTAGAAGAATTAGAGCGTACCTTATTGTTTTCATCGTCTATGGCCATGAGACCGTGTTCGTTTTCTCCCTCCTCATCGGTTGTTTTGAGTAGTTCATCCCACGTTTTGACCTCCGCATTTAGAGCCTTTTTTTTTCATAAAAGGCTTCCTTTTCTTTTGCTCCTCTTCATCGAGCTTTGGGCAATCGGCAATGAAGTGCCCGGGTTTTCCGCATTTAAAGCAAGCATTATCTCTTGGTTTTCTTGCTTTATTTTTATTCACAAATTTTGCAAATTTTCGAACAAGTGCGGCCGTCTCCTCCTCATCATCATCATTATCATAGTATGCATTATTAGAAGAAGAAGCAAGACCTTTAGGAATAATTTGCATACCCGATTGATTTATGGATGGTTTGGAATTTTTCCTCTCCTTGAGATAGACTTCATAGATGAGGAGGTTTCCAATAAGCTCATCGAACTTGAGTGTCTCAAGGTTTTGTGCCTCCGTGATTGCCGTTACTTTTTCGGACCATGAGCG
Source organism: Rehmannia glutinosa (assembly GCA_016081115.2). Lineage (NCBI taxonomy): Eukaryota > Viridiplantae > Streptophyta > Magnoliopsida > Lamiales > Orobanchaceae > Rehmannia > Rehmannia glutinosa. The sequence goes on along the minus strand of CM071927.1, from coordinate 23,625,863 downwards.
GGAAGAACATTCAATACCTTAGTCACCTTGTCTTCTTCTTGGAGATGACTTTACCGAGGGCCACAAGAGGATTGACAATATTATCAAGCCTTTCCACCATCTTTGAGATGCTTTCACCATCATGCATGTTAAAGTTTTCAAAGTCTTTAACAAGCATGGTCTTTCTTGCTTGCTTGACCTTCTTAGTCCCTTCATAAATTGTCTCCAATTTTTCCCAAACCTCATGTGCCGACCTTATGCCTCTTATGCGATTATACTCGGTGAGTCGTAAGAGAACAATGCAAAATATTTAAGGCCTTACCGTTTAGAGAGAAAGCCTTTTTGTCGTTTTCATCGAACTCCTTGAAAGGTTTAGGAGTCGAGGTGCCATCCTCCGATTTCTTGGTTGGTTGATCAACTCCTTTAATGACCACATTCCAAATGTCAAACCGCACCACTTGTAGAAAGCACTCCATACGGTCTTTTCAAAATGCGTAGTTGTTGGCATCGAATAGTGGTGGCTTGTTGGTGGAGGCGCGGTGGTGAGATGAGCATCATGTGTAGCCATGGATCTTTTTCTCTTTACTCGGGCGAGCTAGCCAAAGAGTTTGGCTTTGATACCACTTGTTAGTCCAAGTGGCTACGATAATCTAGAGAGGGGGTGAATAGATTATCCGGCTTTTTTCAGATTTTGCCCTCTTTTTGTAAAACTCAAGCAAAGATGAAATGCTAAGTGCGGAAAGTAAATAGCACACGTCGATTTATAGTAGTTCAACCCACCTAGGGCCTAATCTACTACCACCCCAGTATATCCGGGATGGATTTCAAAAAAAAAAAAAGATTTTATTAATTTACCAAAAATTAATACAACACCTTGAGGATTACCACAACCCTCTTTCACCACCTTGAGGATTACCACAATCCTCTTACAACACCTTTGAAGATTACCACAACCTTCAAACACCTATCACCTAGATCACCCAAGTGTATTCTTACCACAAGAATACTCACAAGGATGTCTTGTGTTGAATGATGACCAAAATCAAGATTACAACTCAATAATGATTGATACAATATGAGTACAAGTGTAATCAAGAATTGAAAGCCTAGACCTCAAATTTGTGCAAGTGAAAGTGCTAGGGCTAATACAACAAGATATATGAAAGTATTTGCTTGATTGCTTTTTGGTTGTGTAGAGTGTTGTATCTTGTTGCTTGAATGAAGCCTCTATTTATAGGAGAGGACTTGGCTTTCATTTCCAGACATTGGCTCCTCCTTGGGGAGTGATTTGCTGCAAAAGAAACCATTTAAAATGATCAATATAGTTAGTTAGAAATCAATCCCACAAAATAGGGAAAAGTCATTCGAAAAACGCAGCGGATAGTTTCTTCGATAAATGGGGTTCGACCGGTCGCGCAGAGATAAGATTGAAATTGAATTCTGCGAATTTTTACACAAGAGGACCGGTCGGATGGGGGTGCGACCGGTCGTCCTTAGTTGTGACCGGTTGGAGTTGAAGAAATTACGAAACAGAGAAGTCTGAACCAAGAGGGCTGCTCCCAGGTATCGGTCGCCCAGGGGTCGACCGGTCACCCTCACTGGTCGCCCTCCTCTTTTTTTTTTCTTACGTCCCATTTTCTGTTTCAAAACTCAACTCAGTACGAGTTGCCTATAGGGGCGACCGGTCGAGCTCGAAACAAATGTGTTTTCCAATTTTTATCGAAAATAAACTTCAAAAAATACTCCAAAAAATAGTAAAAATATTTTAAGACGGTCAGAAGTATTTAGACAACATTTAGGGACATTGTTTTTGGTTTAAAAACTCATTTGAACAAACTCGAACAAAATCATCAAAATCATGATAAAAACATTTATCCAACACATCATGCGCATCATCAAGTACCACATTAGCTTCGTTAAGAAGTCGTCTCACACTCCTACGAGGTGTTGAATTAGATGAAACATTCTTGGCAGTGTGATTGATAAGATTTTATTGAGACTTGTTTGGGATGTTTTTCGCTCTCCCTTTGCGAGCTCCTAGAGCCATTTCTTGTAATATGTAATTAGAAGCGGCATATTGACAAGAAGAGAAAAAAATTAATCAGAAACCGCCACTTAAAAGATTGATTCAATTTTCGGTTTGTAAAAATTCTTGCAGAGTCTGTGGGATATTTGGCTTTTCTCAAAAGCAAAAATAATTTTCAACCATAATTTTTAGTCATTTCTAAGTGCAAATATTCACTTTGCTCTTTTTTCATTTCTGGGTCCATTCGTAACTGGTACCGAGACACCTGATTCGGTATAAGGACCGGGGGCAATCCCAAACGAGCTTTCTTTCCTGGCTTTTTTTCCTTGGGCTTTCCATCCGCGTCGCCACTCATAGACTTCCCACCCCTGCAAGTGGGTTTCATGGCTTCCCCCACACTCGAACCCAGGACGTCTCGGCTAAAGTCCCAAGTTCTAAGGGTTTGAGTACCACCAATTGAGCAACACTAAGGTTTATTAAGAATATTTTTGCTGAATGATTAATTGAAGTTGACTGGGGTGAACTTGGATCGGATATGAGCGCCTCTGGGCCGCATAAGTTTTGATATTGAGGTTATGATGGGGTCCTCCACAAATAGATACATTAAGTATGAATCTTGTCTTGAATTTGAAAGGAACTATTTCAGAAGAGAATTTGGGGACCAAATTCCTTTAAGGAGGAAAGGATGTGAACCCCGGATTTTTCAACCGTAGACAACACAATCGCGGATATTTTTTCGATATAATATTTAATATTCCAATAATTTATTCTCATATTACTATTTATTTTACATAACATATTATGTTATCGGCTTTAGCATTACTTAAAACCTATCGACATCACAATACGTACTATTTTAATTATACTCCAAATTCGATGACTATTATCAATTTTCATCTTGATTTAAAAAGTATTGTTTAAAAATCTATTCTTTAACGTTGCATGAAAGCATTGTGTTTTGTTTGAATTAATTTATAAAATTCAAAGACTTTTGTTATTACATATATTTTGTGAAGCCCCAATTTTTTCGAGCATATAATTATTCTTATTGTCGTCTATGTAGTTGATCGACTATTTTACCGCGTCACTTTGACGGGTAATTATTAATAATATATATATTTTGTATTTTATTTTATTTCATTTATTACTTGTGATCATGATCTTCATTAATTGTATTTCTCATTTATGATCACTTGATTGATCATTATTACTATTTTTGTATTTATTAGTCACCTTAGAATTTTAAGAGACTATTTATTTTAGAGACTTTTACCTTATAGAATTAAGATTTTTAATTTAGATTAAGTGATCATGGGACTTATAAGTGATCAAGGAAATCACTAATTATTTTGGAGATTGATATATTTCATCTATTATCATCAAATTTGGGACAAAAAAAATATATATGGAATTACCATAAAGCCCTTAGTATGGACGACCATGATGATATTTTTGAAGTAAAAATATCATCCAACTCTTGTACACCTACACCTTATATTAGTCATCTTGTGTATAATTATACCATTAATTCAAACATTATATACATCATCTCTTACATTAATTCTTTATTATTAATTTTGCCAACATGTTGGCAGTCTTCCAACATTTCATTCAAACCATCTCTTGCCCATACCTTTGACCTTCAAAATGTCTCCCATGCAAGAGGCAAAAGGCAAGACACAAAATTGAACAAAAATTCCTCTCCATCTCTCTCACTTGGACGGCCATAATGGCAATTTTTACACAAAATTTACATTTTTCATCCAACATATTCTAACTCTCAAAGCCTTTCTCCTCCTTCTCTCTAAACTTCCTACTTCTCTCTACTCTTTCTTCTTCCCTTCTTCTTCAACACTTAGAAAAATTTTCAAGATTTTCCTCCTTATACTCCAAAATATTCGAACCACCCTCCTACTACAAGGTAAGAAATGTTGTTTTCCAATTCATCTTGATAACCTCTAGCTACCTCTTTTCACCTCTTAACTTAAGCTCAAATTTAATTTTGGAGGTACATTTAGAAGACGTTGAAGACTAGAGCTTGACATCACCTTGAAGAAGATTTCAAGACTTGAAGGAAATTTTGAAGATTTAGACTATAAGGTAAGATAATGGACTCTAGTGTATTTTTCTTCTTCTTCTTATTTTTTTTTTCAAATTTTGACACCCCTTTTTCATTTTTGAGAAATAGGGGCTGACCTTAGGTGATTTTGGAGTTGAACCAAAATTTCCAATTTTAAAGCTTCAACTAGTCTCCAATCACCTACTACACAAGGTAAAGTGTAGTCTTTCTCATTTTCTTATCTCCTTCTTTTTCCCCTTAATTTTCTCTCATTTTTCTAACTCCAAATTTTTGATATTTCTTAACTTAGGGGCTTACCTAAGAGGCCTCATCCAAAAATTGTGAAATTTATCCTTTTATTTCACAATTTCCAATTTTAAGGTGGGTGGAAAAATACTTTCCAACTATTAGGTGTTTTTATTAAAATGCATGTAGAAATTTTGATCATGAACCTTGAGATATATAATCTATGTATTGCATGTCAATTTTATGTATCAAATCATGAAAATTCTCAAGAGTTGCTCAAAATTGCTATTTATTGAATTTTAGGTGCATGCATGTACAATTTAATGTTTTATTTGATGAATTCTTGTATGTATTGGATATGCATGTGTATGATCTTTAAAATCCATGTTTTGGATGACTTATAACCTGGACAATTCGAGCATAATTGATTAAATTTCAATTTTGGACTTAAAAATATAAAAATGGAAAGTTGGTGGACTAAATTGCAAGAAAATGAAAGTTAAAGGACCTTTCTGCAAATTTCGATTTTTGGGACTGTACTCAGGTTCAAAAATGACGTTTGGACATTTTAATAAAGTTTTAAGAGTTTTTAGATAAATAAAATTAACCTTTAAAAGCCCAAGGACTAGATTGTAAAATTTTGAAAGTTTAAGGGCTACTTTGCAAATTTTAAAACTGTACCAGACCTTAACTTTAAATTTTGAAAATTTTATTCTTAAGGTACTGGAAATGACATATTTTAAATGTATTCTAAAAATCCAAGTGTTTAGGGCTTGGAAAGTAATTTTTCTAAAATTGAGGGACTAAAGTGTAAAATACTAAACTTGAGGACCCAAATGAAATTTCCAGGACTTATGCAGCCCATGAACCTGGAAATACTAATTTAACTATAACTTAATTATAATTTGGACCCAAGGTTCAAATTTCATAACAATTGGACCCCTACAAGCCTTAAAGACAATTATTTCAAAATGAGACAAAAATGATATTTTCAAAAGTTAAAGGACCCACTTATTTCTTTTAAAAACTGCTTTTGTCCCAATATCAGACTAACCTTAGTGACATTTTCCAACTGGAATTACATTAAAAGCCCTTCCGGTTTGTGAGTTCCAAGTATTTTAAACTTAAGGTCCGAAATGACAATTTTTACAAATTTGGGGCTAATGTGAGAATTTTATAAAATATCGACCTCAAAACTTTAAAAACCTGAATCTCTAGACAATTTGGAGAATTTAGGAACTGACCTCATAATTTTTCAAGGTCGGGATATTTATTTATTCAATTTTTAACCCCAAAAGTTTTAGTTTTTACAAAACGTGGCTAAATTGTAATTTTTCTTCTATAAAGGACCTAACCCAAATTATTTTCTATTTTACTAAAATATCCCTGGACCCTCTGACTTAGAGATTTAATTAATGTATTTTATTTTCTCAAAAACCCTTGACTTATCGGACCGATTCGACCGATTAATACCCGATCGCGGGGTGACTTCCTCGTCTTGCGGTTTTGAATCTATAACGGACTTATGTTCCACCTAATCTTTCAAGATATCGAAGGTTGCTTATCCTTCCGATAATCATCTTCATCCAAAAACTCCACCAACGCCATAATTGCCACTCGCGTTTTCAAAATTTTCCGAATCGCTTCTCTGAATCAATAATACTCATTGTTGAGTTACCGCACTTGTATTTATTTACTTTCCGCTGAGTTAACTTGGTGTGTCGAGCTCACAATCGAGAATGGATACGTCGGGGGATGGAATCGGGCAGGCTCGGCCGCTATTCTACTTTAGGCCCCATCGCCCTAATCCCGCAATCGAGGGACGGAGTTTGTCCAAGGGAAGCGGGTCGTAGTACTTGAGGTATAATCATGATTATGACAATCCAGGCCTAGCTAGCTCTTGTGGATTTGTCTTTGCCTATGGAGCGATAAGGTGACAGGTCTTGGACCATCTTGCTCGGGAGTTACAAGAAAAGAACGAAGGAATCATTTGTTTGATCCACACGATTCCGGAGTTATCGGACCCATTTGGTTGGCGCTACAAATCCGTATGCAACCGCTTACTTGTTTTGCATTGGTTGGCGCTATAAATCCGACGCAACCATTATCTGCCTTGCATGGGATTGGCGCTACATTTCCGCACGCAATCCTACTGTCTTTGATGAATCACATAGTGCCTGTGTGACCATGAATCGCTTTTCTTGAATCGTATAAGTATATTACTTAAATATATTTATCACGACGCTTGTGGATCGTGTGTGTGAATTCATGCATCATACTCACACGTTTTTCATATAAGCTGTTTTTCGCATTAACTATATATCGCCACACTTGCACACGATCACCCCATCCACCGAGATTTTTGTCTCATCCCCACCTATTTTCTAACCTTTAGATGAGGACTTCGTTGAAGATGTTGAACTGGCCTTCGATTGAACCCTTGTACTCCGCTTGTTGGATTCACTACTTCTTATTGTTATTGATGGACTCATTTCTTTTGATTGCTGTTGGACTGTTTTATTTTCCTTTCATTCTGATTTGTAACTGAAGGGCGTAGGACACTTTGACTTTTAAGCTATTATCGTTGGTTGGTTTTCGAGGATGTAATTTGGATTGTGGACTGTAATTTGTACCTATGTTATTTTATTTTCGCTGCTATTTTGACTCTGTTTCATTGGGTTCTCGTTGATAATTGCCTAGACCGTTTGGTTATTTGTATTTAAGTTGTGGATCGTCGTCGCGTCCCGTTTGGGGCGTGACAGTTAGAGTGGTATCAGAGCTCGGCTAGTAAGATGGAAACTTACACCGAGCTGACCCAGGATAGGACCCTCGGTCTGTGTTTTGGGTAGTACCGCGACTTGACCAATTAAGTGTGAAATCGATTTCAAATTGGCATAGAACCGCCTTATTGATGTTTGAACTAAGTTAGAACGCATATTTTGAGGTTCCATAGTCGTACTTGTCTTGACTTAGTTGATTCTTGACTGACTTTCTTTATTCATTCTTTCCTTATTTTCTCCTTATCTTTCCTTTACCTTTGACTGATCCGCCTTAGTTTTGTTGTTACTTTCCCTACGATATAACTTGCTTTGCGCGAATAATTATTGTATTCATCTACTCGTGAATCGCAACTAACACTTCAAGATACAGAATGGCCGAACATCGAGGACGTGGGAGACCTTGCCGTGTTCCACGAGGGGATGATGACGTACCCAGGGACTGGGTACCCTCCCCTGAATTACCACCGCCTCCTCCACCTGCTGTAGGAGACAATTTGACCGCAGAGGCCCTACAACAAATACTGGTTTTCATGAGGCAACAGGCAGAGCCTCAACCCCGTGCTCCCGAACCCGCCAGAGAGGCGAACGATCGCACGCTGGAGCGATTTCTACGGTTCGACCCACCAGCCTTCTTAGGAGAGCCGCATGATTTGAAGGCAGAAGAGTGGGTAGAGAAATTGGAGAATATCTTCAATGCTCTCCAATACTCAGATGAGCAGAAAGTCACACTCGTCGTATTTCGTCTGGAATCGGCTGCTAGAGACTGGTGGAGGGCAGTTGAAAGAAGATGGGAACAGGACCGGGTAGCCAGAACATGGGAGAATTTCTTGGCCGAGTTCAATGAAAAGTACATTCCACAGGTTGCGAAAGAGGCGCGCCGAGATGAATTCCACAGATTGAGGTAAGGGAACATGACTGTAGCTCAGTACGAGTCTGAATTTCACCGATTGTCCAAGTATGCTCTGGGGACAATAAGTACCGAAGAGGATAAGCTTTACAAGTTCACTCGAGGATTGAAACTGGAACTTCAGAAACAACTGTTGACTGTTGAACTGACCACCTACTCAGCCGCGGTAAACGCAGCTCTCTGCATTGAGTCGGGACTGAACCGTATTGGACAGATTCAGCAGAGTAGGCCATCGAACAGTCTTAAGAGGGATAGTGTGGGGATGCCATCTAAACCGCCTGCTAAGTTTCAGAAGGGACCAGTTAATAAGACAAATAAGGGAAAGGGACCAGTACAAGGAAAGCCGGGTCAATTGTGTGCATATTGCCAGAAACCGGGACATACTGCCAATGACTGTTGGCGTAAACAAGGAAGGTGTTTGCGCTGTGGTAGTAATCAGCACCAGCTGAAAGATTGCCCGAAGTACGAGGACCGAACCAAACAGACGCAGCCGCAGAAGCCGGGAATGGCCAGGGTAATCGGGCAAGGATGCCCACTCGAGCATTTGCACTAGCCGGACAGGAGGCTCCGGAGGCAACAGACGTGGTGGAAGCTACACTTCTAGTATCTAACCACTACGCTAAAATATTATTCGACCCTGGATCAACGCATTCATTTGTTGCACCGCATTTTGTACACAAACTGCATGCATGCATGGAACATATGCATATGTGTCTAGAAGTGTCTACTCATATGGGTGCAAGTTAGATGACAGATATTATCTATAATGCATGCGAAGTTAAGATTGATGAGATAAATTTTCCTGCCAATTTAATCCTATTACCTATATCCGAATACGACGTGATATTGGGAATGAATCAAGTTGTCCGCACACCATGCACAAATGGACGCCATAACAAGTCCATTAAGCTATGTGAACGAAAAACCCGAAGTGGAAATTTCGGGAAGGGCACGAGTTAAGATTGCCTCAATCATTTCAGCAATGAAAGCGAGGAAGGCGATCACTAGAGGGGCTCAAGGGTACTTGGCGTTTGTAATTATCAAACCCACAGTTGATACACACATTAACCAAGTACCTATAGTATCAGAATACACGGATGTATTTCCACAAGAACTCACCACTGTCCCTCCAGAAAGGGAAGTCGAGTTCACCATCGAGGTGTTACAAGGGACTTCCCCGATCGCTAGAACCCCATATAGAATGGCTCCTCTTGAGTTACAAGAGTTGAAGACGCATTTACAGAAACTGATGGATGTGGGATTTATCCGACCAAGTACGTCTCCGTGGGGAGCACTGTCTTTGTTCGTCAAAAAAGAAAGATGGCACATTAAGGTCGTGTATAGATTATTGTGGTCTTAATAGCGTGACCATCAAGAACAAATATCCCTCCCGAGGATAGACGAACTATTTGATCAACTTCAAGGAGCGACGGTGTACTCAAGTTTGATTTACAACAAGGATATTACCAATCAAGATCCATGAAGAAGACATTTCCAAAGCGCATTTCAAACCCGATATGGACACTACGAGTTTGTAGTGATGCCTTCGTCCGATTTAATGCACAAAGAAAGCATTTATGGACTCGATGCATCGAGTCTTTCAACCTTATTTGGATCAATTCGTAGTGATATTCATTGATGACATACTCGTATACTCTAAGTCTAGAGAAGAGCACAAACGTCATCTCGAAAATTGTTTTGGAGACACTACGAGAGCATAAGTTGTATGCCAAATTCAGCAAGTGCGAATTTTGGCTTAGTGAAGTCGCGTTCTTGGGACATGTAGTATCAGATCCTGCACCGGGATTGCCGTGGATCCTTCGAAGGTACAGACAGGTGGTTGAATGGAAACAACCCGAGTCTCAGAACGGAGATCGGAGTTTCTTAGGACTATTTGGATATTATCGAAGATTTATCCAGGACTTCTCCATGATAGCCGGACCACTCACTCGACTAACCCAGAAACAAGTCAAGTTTAAGTGGAATGACAAATGCGGGGCGAGTTTCAAGAGTCAAGAAACGACTTACTACGGCTCGAGTCTTAGCCCTTCCAAAGGGAACAAAAACTTTGTCGTCTACTGATAATGCATCAAAAGAAGGACTAGGAGCAAAGTGCTCATGCAGAAGGAAAGGTTATCGCTTATGCATCACGAAAGCTCAAGCCGTATGAAGCTAATTATCCAACGCATGACTTGGAATTGGCAGCGATAGTGTTCGCGTTAAAGAAATGGAGACACCCTAACGGAGCAACAATCACGATTTTCACGGATCATAAGAGCTTGAAGTATCTATTCTCCCAGAAAGACCTCAATCTGAGGCAACGGAGATGGATAGAGTTGATTGAGGACTATCACTTTGATATTCAATACCATCCCGGGAAAGCTAACGTCATAGCAGACGCTCTAAGCAGAAAGGCGAGCTTAGCCAGACTTATGATTCGAGAGTGGGAATCATTAGAAGAGTTGAGCAATTGGAATCTGACGAGAACCAATACTCAGATTTCATGTGCTAACATTTCGGTTAAACTCGATCTGCTGAAAGAGATCAAAGAAGCACAAGAGAAAAATGCACATCTTCAAAAACTGAAGGAGAAGATACTTAAAGGAGAAAGATCGAATTCTCGGTGCACGAAGATGGAGTTATCGATTCCGGAATCGAGTGTGTGTACCGAATGACGAGCAGATTAGGAATAGAATCTCTAGCAGAGGCACACCGTTCAAAATACACTATACATCCCTGGAGGAAACAAGATGTATAAGGATTTGAAACGGAGTTATTGGTGGGTAAACATGAAGAACCAGGTAGCGGAATTCGTTGCGAGATGTTTGACTTGTCAACGAGTAAAAGCGAGAACACCAACGCACCGCCTGGTTTACTACAACCGTTGAGAATTCCCGAGTGGAAATGGGAACACATAACAATGGACTTCGTGACGGATCTACCAAGGACTAGAGGAGGACATGATGCTTTATTTGGGTAGTCGAGATCGACCGACTCACGAAATCGCACACTTTTTACCCATCAAGAAAACGATAGCTTTCTGAGTAAACTTGCATGCATTTATATCCAGAAATCATTCGACCGCATGGAGTACCATTTGACATAGTATCAAATGAGAGACCCGAGGTTTGTCTCCAGATTTTGGAAGTGCTTGCACGAGGAATTGGGTACCTACTAAGTTTCAAAGACAACAACACATCCACAAACCGATGGACACCGAGCGAACAATTCAAACCCTTGAAGATATGCTGCGAGCCTGCACATTGGATTTTCAAGGAAGTTGGGATTCGCACTTACCATTAGCCGAGTTCTCCTACAATAATAGTTATCAGGCCACAATTGGGATGGCACCCTACGAGGCATTATATGGACGAAAATGTAGATCCCCACTACACTGGGAGATTGATGACCAATGGACTCCGAAAGAGAAACGAAAGTCACCCTCGATTCCAAAGGTCGACTTAGTTCAGGAGGCCATGGAGAAGGTCAAGCTGATCAAGGAGCGGATTCGCACAGCTCAAAGCCGCCAAAAGAGTTACGCGGACAAGAGAAGAAAGGATTTGGAATTTGAAGTCGGTGATGAAGTATTTCTCAGACTCTCACCACGGAAAGGATTAATCAATCCGAAGAAAGGAGGCAAGTTGAGTCCGAGATATGTTGGACCTTACAAAATTTTATAGAGGATCGGGAAGTTAGCCTACCGACTCGAGTTACCAACACCATATGCGGGAATGCATGATGTATTCCACGTATCGAGATTGAAGAAGTATCAACCAGATCCCGAGCATATCATCACTCAAGATACTCTTCCTCTAATGGAAAATCTATCCTACACCGAGAGGCTGATCCGGATCATTGATCAGCAGATACGACAATTGCGTAAGAGAGAAATTTCGATGGTTAAAGTTGTGTGGCAGAACCACAACCGAGACGAAGACGCAACGTGGGAGATGGAAGAAGACATGAGGAATCAATATCCAGAACTACTCTGAAGAGAATTTGGGGACCAAATTCTTTTAAGGAGGGGAGGATGTGAAGCCCCGATTTTTCCGAGCATATAATTGATTCTTATTGTCGTCTATGTAGTTGATCGACTATTTTACCGCGTCACTTTGATGGGTAATTATTAATAATATATATATTTTGTATTTTATTTCATTTCATTTATTACTTGTGATCATGATCTTCATTAATTCTATTTCTCATTTATGATCACTCGATTGATCATTATTACTATTTTCGTATTTATTAGTCACCTTAGAATTTTAAGAGACTATTTATTTTAGAGACTTTTACCTTATAGAATTAAGATTTTTAATTTAGATTAAGTGATCATGGGACTTATAAGTGATCAAGGAAATCACTAATTATTTTGGAGATTGATATATTTCATCTATTATCATCAAATTTGGGACAAAAAAAATATATATGGAATTACCATAAAGCCCTTAGTATGGACGGCCATGATGATATTTTTGGAGTAAAAATATCATCCAACTCTCGTACACCTACACCTTATATTAGTCATCTTGTGTATAATTATACCATTAATTCAAACATTATACACATCATCTCTTACATTAATTCTTTATTATTAATTTTGCCAACATGTTGGCAGTCTTCCAACATTCCATTCAAACCATCTCTTGCCCATACCTTTGACCTTCAAAATGTCTCCCATGCAAGAGGCAAAAGGCAAGACACAAAATTGTACAAAAATTCCTCTCCCTCTCTCTCACTTGGACAGCCATAATGGCAATTTTTATACAAAATTTTCATTTTTCATCCAACACATTCTAACTCTCAAAGCCTTTCTCCTCCTTCTCTCTAAACTTCCTACTTCTCTATACTCTTTCTTCTTCCCTTCTTCTTCAACACTTAGAAAAAATTTCAAGATTTTCCTCCTTATACTCCAAAAAATTCGAACCAAAATTTCCAATTTTAAAGCTTCAACTAGTCTTCAATCACCTACTACACAAGATAAAGTGTAGTCTTTCTCATTTTCTTATCTCCTTCTTTTTTCCCTTAATTTTTTCTCATTTTTCTAACTCGAAATTTTTGATATTTCTTAACTTAGGGGCTGACCTAAGAGGCCTCACCCAAAAATTGTGAAATTTATCCTTTTATTTCACAATTTCCAATTTTAAGGTGGGTGGAAAAATACTTTCCAACTATTAGGTGTTTTTATTGAAATGCATGTAGAAATTTTGATCATGAGCCTTGAGATATATAATCTATGTATTGCATGTAAATTTTATGTATCAAATCATGAAAATTCTCAAGAGTTGCTCAAAATTGCTATTTATTGAATTTTAGGTGCATGCATGTACAATTTAATGTTTTATTTGATGAATTCTTGTATGTATTGGATATGCATGTGTATGATCTTTAAAATCCATGCTTCGGATGACTTATAACCTGGACAAGTCGAGCATAATTGATTAAATTTCAATTTTGGACTTAAAAATGTAAAAATGGAAAGTTGGTGGACTAAATTGCAAGAAAATGAAAGTTAAAGGACCCCTCTGCAAATTTCAATTTTTGGGACTGTACTCAGGTTCCAAAATGACCTTTGGACATTTTAATAAAGTTTTAAGAGTTTTTAGATAAATAAAATCAACCTTTAAAAGCCCAAGGACTAGATTTTAAAATTTTGAAAGTTTAAGGGCTACTTTGCAAATTTTAAAACTGTACCAGACCTTAACTTTAAATTTTGAAAATTTTATTCTTAAGGTACTGGAAATGACATATTTTAAATGTATTCCAAAAATCCAAGTGTTTAGGGCTTGGAAAGTAATTTTTCTAAAATTGAGGTACTAAAGTGTAAAATACTAAACTTGAGGACCCAAATGAAATTTCCAGGACTTATGCAGCCCATGCACCTGGAAATACTAATTTAACTATAACTTAATTATATTTTGGACCCAAGGTTCAAATTTCATAACAATTGCACCCCTACAAGCCTTAAAGGCAATTATTTCAAAATGGGACAAAAATGATATTTTCAAAGGTTAAAGGACCTACACTTATTTCTTTTAAAAACTGCTTTTGTCCCAATATCCTACTAACCTTATTGATATTTTCCAACTGGAATCACATTAAAAGCCCTTCCGGTTTGTGAGTTCCGAATATTTTAAACTTAAGGTCCGAAATGACAATTTTTACAAATTTGGGGCTAATGTGAGAATTTTATAAAAATTCGACCTCAAAACTTTAAAAACATAAATCTATGTACAATTTGGAGAATTTAGGAACTGACTTCATAATTTTTCAAGGTCGGGATATTTATTTATTCAATTTTTAACCCCAAAAGTTTTGGTTTTTACAAAACGGGGCTAAATTGTAATTTTTCTTTTATAAAGGACCTAACCCAAATTATTTTCTCTTTTACTAAAGTAGCCCTGGACCCTCTGACTTGGAGATTTAATTAAAGTATTTTATTTTCTCAAAAACCCTTGACTTATCGGATCGATTCGACCGATTAATACCCGATCGCGGGCGACTTCCGTCTTGCGATTTTGAATCAGAATAGGACTTATGTTCCACCTAATCTTTCAAGATATCAAAGGTTGCTTATCCTTACGATAATCATCTTCATCCAAAACTCCACCAACGCAATAATTGCCACTCGTGTTTTCAAAATTTTCGAATCGCTTCTGAATCAATAATACTGATTGCTGGTTGTTGATCGCCCGCGATCGGAATGGATACGTCGGGGATGGAACAAGGCAGCTCGGTTGCTATTCCACTCTTCCGGCCCCATCGCCCTAATCCCGCAAATCGAGGGACGGAGTTTGTCCAAGGGAAGCGGGTCGTAGTACTTGAGGTATAATCATGATTATGACAATCCGGCCTAGCTAGCTCTCTGTGGATTTGTCTTTGCCTATGGAGCGATAAGGGTGACAGGTCTTGGACCATCTTGCTCGGGAGTTACAAGGAAGAACGAAGGAATCGCTGTCGATCCACACGATTCGGAGTTATCGGACCCGCTTGGTTGGCGCTACAAACCGTATGCAACCGCTTACTTGTTTTGCATTGGTTGGCGCTACAAACCGTCACGCAACCATTATCTCGCTTGCATGGGATTGGTGTTACATTTCCGCACGCAATCCTACCTGTCTTGATCTGAATCACATAGTGTCTGTGTGACCATGAACTATTTTCTTGAATCAGTATAAGTATATTACTTAAATATATTTATCACGACGCTTGTGGACTCGTGTGTGAATTCATGCATCATACTCACGCGTTTTCATATAATCGCTGTTTTCTCGCATTAACTATATATCGCCACACTTGCACACGATCACCGATCACCCCATCCACCGAGATTTTTGTCTCATCCCCACCGTTTTCTAACCTTTAGATGAGGACTTCGTTGAAGATGCTGAACCGACCTTGGATTGAACCCTTGTACTCCGCTTGTTGGATTCACTACTTCTTGTTGTTATTGATGGACTCATTTCTTTTGATTGTTGTTGGACTGTTTTATTTTCCTTTCATTCTGGTTTGTAACTGAAGGGCGTAGGACCCTTTGACTTTTAAGCTGTTATCGTTGGTTGGTTTTCGAGGATGTAATTTGGATTGTGGATTGTGGACTGTAATTTGTACCTATGTTATTTTATTTTCGTTGCTATTTTGACTCTGTTTCATTGGGTTCTCGTTGATAATTGCCTAGACCGTTTGGTTATTTGTATTTAAGTTGTGGATCGTTGTCGCATCCCGTTTGGGGCGTGACATATTTTTAGATAAAATTTATCAAACAAATACGATCGATCTCATTTCTTGAATAACATAAAACTTGAAATTATGTTTAGAAATGCATGGGACAATACAATCCTTGAGCATTTTGACTATGTTTCCATCATAAAAAATTATACAACTAATAAAATTTGTATTAGCTCATTGTACCAAATCCAAAGTTGTTAAATTAAAGTTACTTGTTGCACAACAACTCTATCATCTTTGTAGTCTATTTTTGTTACATGCCAAAAATGATAATCGCAATGGTATGAAAGTAATTGTGAAGAAAAATTAATAATTTAATTGTAACATGTTTTGGAGGATATTGTTACGTTGAGCTGCAATTAGAATTTTGGATATATACTTTGGTACGTAACAGAGAGCAACAATCATTCTTGCAATCAAACATTTTGCGCTCAATTTCAATATGTTTATGCCCCACACTAAAAGCTTATATCACCATGTCCATGGTACGTATAGTAACATTCACCCTTATATAAAATCTTATGTATTTGTTCATCAAAGCCCTCTTTGTTAAGGGTGATTTGTGCGTAACGACACATAAGATATTATTTTTATCTAAATTCAGAAAACTTGAAATTGAATCCATAATTTATAAGTTTTTCTTTGTTTCTTTGATAGAAAGTACAATAACCCTATCGAAAACATAAAATAATCTAATAGTAGACCAAACCAGAGAAGACTATTGTAAAATCATCTTATTGTGTATAAGAAAACATAGTCTTAAACTTCTATAAAAAAAAAATATTTTGTTTTGGGTCTAATAACTAGGGATTATAAGTGTTCCTCCGACAAGAAGGACCAACATCTCCAGCTCCATCATGAGTTGATGGCTCTCCAGCTCCACCATGAGCTGACGACTCTCCATCTCCAGCTCCACCATGAGCTGACGGCTCTCCAGCTCCAACACAAGCTGATGGATCTCCGGCTCCACCAGGATTAGTTGATGGCTCTCCAACCGTAGTAGATGGATACTGAGCCTGTGGAGGAAAATAGTTATATAGTTCAGAAAACTGAAAACCACTTCCAATACTACTAGATGGATCCTGATGAGCCTGTGGAGGAAAATAGGTAAACTGGCTAGTAAACTGATCAATTCTTCCAACATACGGATACAGAGCATGAGGAGGAGGGAAATATTGACCAGAATGATGATCAATTCCAACTGAAAGATGAGTTTGTGGAGGGACATCATCATAGTATTGGCCAAGAAATGGAGAAGGACCAATCATCCCCATTGTTGGTGCATATGATGGTCAGAAAACATACTCGGACCAGGCGCACTAGAGAAATACAGAGTATTCTATTGCTGAAATGGCACCGATGAGCTTGATGCTCCATTTTTCAACTCCTCAGTACGATTTTTCAATTTTGAATTAAAATCTTGAAAAAATGTTGTCCATTCCTCCACTTGTTCTTTGTTCAAGCTCTCGATAGGGGTTTGCTCCCACCACCCTTTCTCTCGAGTTTTATCAATCTCATCTAACTGCCTCTCTTGTTCTTTTTTTTTCTCATCTAGCACCTCGTCCAACTGCCTGTTGAGGTGTTCAATTCTGGCTCGTCTGTTGACCTCCACAACTCTATCTTGTTCATCAATTTGAGGCTGATTTGGGTTTCTATATCTTTCGATTACAGATTCCATAGATGGATGCCAAAATGAGAATGGATTGTTAGTAGGAGAGAATATTATTATTCCTACGTCCGCACCACAAAGTGTGCTAAGTTCGCTAGCCTTTTTATATAGACCTTGGCGACGCTTTGAAAATGTCGCGTAAAGGTCGTCCTGGTTTTCAATTCGTTGGATAGGGATTCTTTGACGACCCCTTGATTGTCTTCCAACCATGATAAAAAATTTAATGAATAATATGAATAGGAATTGGAAGAAATCGAAAGCAAGTTTTTACTTTATTGGGGAAAAGATAATATATGAGAGTGAGTTGAGTGTAATGTCTTGTTTGTAATAGAATTTATAGTAGAGTAGTCCACTAAAGTCAAATTTATCGAGTAATATGATTCAATACTATTTTAACTTTTTTTGGAAATTTATATTATGTAACATGCATAAATGTTGAATACCGTTGCAATCTGAAAAATCTCTTGTGGGGTTGGCAAAACTTTAAAACTTCATTTGAGATCTTATTATATGAAAAAATTACAGGTTATATTTGTAAAATATTTCTTAGGATTAACTTGATTTGGATTTTAGAAAACTTTATCGTTTTAACATTAATGTGAATTGGTCAAACATGCAATTTTCTTATACTGGAAAAAATAAGCAATATTTTACTACTCCTTGGATCTGATGTCGATTTTTCAAATTGTATGTTGTACAAAGTTAATACAGTCAACAATATAATTAGAAAATTTGATTTTAGTTTTTTCAACAAAAATCTAATTTTAGTTATTTGAATCTATCCTTATTGAATCTCAAAATTGATAAGATTACATACCCATTATCTCTCTAACCTTTTTTTCTCCCCCTTCTCTCTAACCTCCCAAATAAAACCCTAGCACTTTTCCCCCTCCTTCTCCCATTACATTACCGCCTTCCCTCCTTTCCCCCCCCCTCTCTCCTTCCCCATCCCCCTACAGGTTTCCTATTAGAGGGATACCAAATGGCGATCCATTGGGCGTATGAAGATGGCCGGAATTTTTGGTCCAGGGCGAAAGTGGGTCGGAGCTTCACGGAGGTGTCTCGGAACGGAGAAGACGATGGGCTGCGGCAATAGATTTGGGAGAGTGAGAGGCAATTTTTTGTTTTTTTCTCTAGTTTGTTAATAAATCTGTTGTTTTCGTATTTTGTTTGTGTTTTTTTTTCTCGGTTGATTTGCGAAACTCGTAGACGGATTAGTTTTTTCTATTCTGCAGTATGTAGTGGTTGCTCGTGCCCGATTTTAGTTTTTCTCTGGTGTGTTACAGTCTCCTTAAGGAGTGCTGAAGTCTCCAGCGTTGAGTGGTTAGTTTGGGGTGGGTATTTTTTTAGTACATGTGAATCTGAATTAGTTTTACCAATTCCCCGCTTGACTCTTAGTTAGTCTTGTTGGTCTTAGCCCGTTGGCTATGATTGTAGTTGTAATTTTAGTTTTTGAGTTGTTATAATAAAACTCTATCGTTCGAAAAAAAAAATCTATCCTTATTCTTAGAGCCAAATTAATAGGTGCATAACATAGTTCATAATATCTTAATGAATAGAGTTCTATTTTCTCAAGCTACCAAAGCAAATAAATTAACATGTTTGGCTATATCACAACAATGAAAAAGTTTAACATAATATTCCTATTAATATTAATGAGAATAAAAATGACTCTTTTTAGCAATGCAATTATTATTCAAGGCAGGAAAATAATATTTTCTAAATCTCCATATTATAATAGAATCCTCATTGAATTTCCATAAAATGGACATAAATTTTATGGAAAATAAACTTTCAAAAAAGAAACAAACTACAATTTCGTTTTGCACGTGACCTTCACATTATGTGTATTTGCTAACATGAAATTTGACCTTTTTATATATTTCTTCACTTATTTGCGTATTTCATATATCAACAAATTTAATATTTCAAAGCTCCAAATCAATATTAAAACTAAATTTTTTAAATTTAGTCATGTAATAAAATAGAGATGTTAAACGGGCAGGCCCTAGCCCTATAGGGCTACTCCTAGCGGGCTTCGGGCTAAACGGTCTTCAGACTAAACGGGCTGGTGTTAAACGGGCTGGCAATATTGGAGCCTAACCCTAACCCTAGCGGGCTTCGGGCTAAATGGGCCACTAACGGGCTATAGGTCAAAAAATTAAAAATTATATATTTAAATTTGAAATTTTAAACTCGAATATATATAACATTTAAGTTTAATATTTTAAGTTAAACTATTCGTCATAAATAATATTCCTACAAAGTTTCTAATTACATTGAATTGACAAACTTATATAATTAAATATTTTATGATCTGAATTTTGAAAATAAAATATTAATAACTAAAGCTACCCAAAGTTAACATTTTTTCTGTAATTACTCATATGACTATAAGTTAAAATTTTCAAAATTAGATTTTTAAATCTAAAATTTTAAACTTGAGCATATATAACATTTAAGTTTAACATTTAAAGTTAATCTATTAATTATAAAAAAAAGTCATGCATTGTTTATAATTACATTGCATTAACAAAATTTATAAAATTAGATTTAGCACCATTTAGAAATATAACTTATATCCTAAATAATCTAATAAAACTATGTGATTTTTTTATATTTAGAATAAAAATGGAAAACTAAATTAAATAATTAATAAAACAAATAAAAAATAACTTTTTCAAGGATTTATAGCATGTTTAATAAAGTTAAACTTAAAGATGAGGGAGATGTGAATTGGAAAAACAAATTTACTAGTAATAGGTAATAAAAGTAGATATAAAATATTAGAATATATTTTTTTATTAAAAAATAAAAATAGCGGGCTAGCGGGCTAGCCCGGTTAACCTTCGGGCTAGCCCTAATGGGCTTCGATTTAAACGGTCTGGGCCAAAAAGGCCCTGATTTAAATGGGCCAAAATAATTCGGCTCTAACCCTCTTTTTTTCTGGTTTAAATGGTCCGGGCCAACAGGCCGCGACCCTTTTAACATCTCTATAATAATGTTTCAATTTTTCCATTGTCTAGCAATTTACATCTACTAAGAAAAAGATATGAAACAAGATAGATGATTAGTAAACAAAATGAAAAGATTATAAATAGGGAATTAAAGAACAATTATCTCACTGGTGATTGAGCCATTGCAGTAAAAGCGCGAATACGTAAATGTATAAGCTACTCCAATTTTTCATTATTTGAAGCTATTGATCACTTCAAAAAACAACTTTGAATATATGTTTAGATAACACTATACTATCTTGTATATTATATTGTTGGGACACAATATAAACCAATATTTATAGAGGTCATGCTTCATTTGTTTTTGACATGATAAAACGTTTTCATTTCATATATGGATGATGCAATGATTGCAATCGTTAAATGACAGTAATGTGTAATAAAATTTTATAAAAAATTGTAACGCGTTGACCATTATGTTTGGAAAGTAATACACGTTTTTTATTTATTCACGGAAAGTATTATTGTTACAAAAAAAGATTATACTTTTATTATGCTTTTATTATTAAAAAGTTATATTTTTTGGAAGTCTAATTTCTTTAAGTGTTGTAATATAATTAATACAACAAAGTTAATTTCTAGATTTTATATATAAACTTCGTGAATTGGTTTTATTTGTACTTTTCATATTCAGTTCCTCATACCTAATGTTCATGTTCATTTTATAGTTGAATAAATTTCATTCTGGACTTAAATATTGTGGACAATGTAACAAATACAATTTTAAATTAGTAATATTTTCGGAGACGAATATTCATCTTTTTTAATTACGTAGAGTAAGTTTATATAATTTGAAGTTGCATATTCTAGAATCACACGAACCCATCGCACATCATAGAATCAAGTCAAGATTTCATGGTAAACAAAAGGGATAATTTAACTGTTGGTATCAAAGTTTACCACTTTTTCGCTTTTGGTACCCAATGTTACCACTTAATTAGTTTTGGTACCTGACGTTTTTCCGTTTGATCACTTTAACTATAGTCCGTTAATTTTCCGTCCAAAACAAACGGCTTACTTGCTATAGCAGGTGGAAATTACCGGTTAAAATTAGTGAAGGCCCATTTGTTCTTCATTTATGCTTGTTGGTCTCCATTAGAAACCTCAAAACTAATATAACTCGATTTAAACTAACAAAATCTTCAATCCAATTGCTTACAAATGACTTTAAGTTAGAATTACAACTATAGAATACAAAAAGAATACATAGAAAAAAAAGACTTCAAGGCAGCTCATCATATAAGAGAATATTTTCATGGCAAATGAACTCATTCTCATGCTCATTTTTTTGGAGAGCATCCCAGTAAACTCGTCAATCATTTGGTTAGAAACTAATCTCTATGATTCTTCTTTTTGTATGGTTTCTTTACATTTTCTAAAGCCCAACGAAGAAATCCAATCACCATGCTGATTTTACCATTATCTTCTAGGCCTTCCATAAGGTATTTGTAACTAATAAACTCATGCAGTGTTTTGTAACTTAACATAAAATCCTGAAAGACCACGAGGAGCGCCCAAATCACACATCGGTTTTCATAGTATACCACTTCTCAAAGAATATAGCATACATGGGTTGTGTGAGGCCTCGACTTTTTATCAACATAAAATATGATGTTTTATAGTGATGAAATTTTTGGCTAAGTGTCACAATACCTATTATAAATGAAATGTGACACATTTATTTAATTCTTCCAACGTCAATTACTCCTTCTTTATTTTCGAGCACACTGATTATATTTTCTCATTAAGTATTAATTCTTGATCTATTATTTAAGACTTTTGTAATATTGTACTCCTTAAAAATTTAGGAGACTTATTTTACTAAGTGCCATTATATCCGATAGAATTAATAACTTAGTTTTAGAATAAGTGATTATGAGACTCATAAGTAATTGTGGGACTTATTATCAACTTGAGATTTATACTATACACTAATTATCATCAATTTTGGGACAAAAAAATAATATATCGTGGTACAATTTTTATAGGGGACGACCAAAATGGGTATTTTGTGTAGAAATACCTTTCAATCATTATACAAATATTTCACTTTGTTCTAAAATACATTCCCAAAATAACTTCCAATTTATTTTTAAATATTTACATTATTGTTATTACACATCCTTATTTTTATCCTCCTATATATTTATATATACTTATACAATTTGTTTTTCTCAACTTCAACAAAAGAAAAGAAAAATAATATTTTTTTATCATCCTCAAGACATGTTTTCGGCATTAGGGGGATAGGGGGGAATCAACCTGAATTTTTTTATCCTACAACATTTATTTAACCCCAATAATTCCATTTTACAATAAATAACCATCAAAAGCAAAAATATTATCCTCCTACTACACACTTTCGGCCACATCCATTAAGGGGTAAATCAAGTTCATTTTTTTTTTATCCTACTATACCTACATACCTCCCAATAATCCTCATCCCAAAGTTTAATAATCAAAACACAAAAAATAATCATTTTCCATGTAATTTTCGGCCATAAGGGATAACTAGGAGAAATCAAGTTTCACTATTCATTTTAAAACCTATACCACTCTTCCAACTTCTCCTCATTTCCATACTTAGACAAAAACACACAAAATCCTCTCTCATTTCTTCCTTGAGGACGTACAAGGTGATAAAGATTTTACTTCTCTTATCTTCAATTTTATCTCCCTAAAACTTCAAGCATATATCTCCATCTTCTAACTTGATGAATCTTTCTCATTGAGGTACTCCTAGAGGTTGATTTCTGGAAGAATTAAGGAAATGCCTAGACTTGACTACAAGCTTGAAGAAGAAATTCAAGACTACACACATTTAAGGTAAGAAATTGTGGTTTTAGTATTTTTCCTCTTGACAACTTGAGGAATTAATTTTTTACTCAATAATTGAAATTTATGGAGCTTAGGGGCTGACCTATACAAGTTCAAGTTGAGGATTAGAAGCTTGAAGAGAAAATTTCTTTTTGGAGACTACTTGAGGACATCAAGGTAAGTTATAGCCATTTGGTCCTAGTATATTTCTTTGAATTTGAGACTTTAATTTTAACACCAAAATATGGTGCGGATGCCATATAGGGACTGACATTGAATAGTTTTGAGTCAAGAAGTTGATACAGGTAAAAAGACTTCATTTTAGATTACAACCCGAAAAATTACTACGAGGTGGGTAAAAAACATTTCTACAAAAAATGCATGCTCATGTGATAATATGATATTTTATGAATTTAGCAAGTATTTATGAGATTTATTTTTTAATAAAATTTAGAGAAATAAAAAGATGAGTATGTCTCTCCAAAAAAAAATGATGAGTATGATATTTTTTCTTGCATAAAATGTTGATAAAATTGCTATCATTATGATTTTATGATTTATGATGCTTTGAATATTCAAATATGTTTCAAAAGTGTTTAATATGAGTTTTTATAATTATTTTGAAATATGGGGCCAAAAGTGTAAATATAAAAAACTATGAAGGCTACCTGTGAAAATTCGAAATATTGGACCCAAGTCTCTATAAATTTTTATATATGAAGTGACTTGAAAGATTGGCACCCCTCCCTGGTAAGAAAATACAATAATAAATAAGTTTGACATAAAAATGTAAAATTGTAAAACTTAAAGGACCAAAATTGTAATTTTTGAAACTTGGGCAGTCAAGGTGCCTCAAAGAGTTTCTACTTATTTATTGTAGTGTTTTGAACCTTTATTTCAAATTTCATAACTATCTGACTTGAACCGAGCCTTTAACGACAAAATATCTCTTTTGGGTCAAAATTATAATTTTCAAAGATGAGGTACCTAACTTTTGAGTTTTTCAAAAATTATTTAATATCAACTTATTAATGTTCAAAGAAGTATTTTAAAATTTGAATCACTTCAAAATCCCTCCCGGTTTAAGAGTTACCTAATTTTTAAATATCAAGTCAAAAATCACAATTTTTGGAAATTAGAGGGCGAATATGCAAATTTTATAAAATCTGTCCCAAGTCTCAGAAAATTATAACCCTCTAGGAATTTATAAATTTTTGAAACTGGCCTTACCCATTTCTGACTACGGAACTGAAACTTATCGAATTTTTAGAACCCGATAAGAAAATATTCTTCTTCGTAAAAAATGATTTTTATTTTTTAAAACTGCTAAGGACCTTGAAGTTGAGATTTTTTTTAACACGGTTATATTATAAAAAAATTTAAGAGATGTTTCAAACTTAATAATAAAAATATTGAGCTTGAACATAATGCACCAAATCAAATATTAAAACCGGCTAGATTATCCGCCCGATAACTAGACCGCGAATTTTATTTTTGAAATAAATACCGGATATTGTGTGACCAAGATCAATCCGGACTTGCTAACTAATTTTATCAAATTTTTCGAACGAGCAAGATAGTACTTGGAAGAGAAATCTTGAAGTGAAGATTTAAGTGAAACATAAAGTGGAATTAAATGTGAAGTGAAGTGAAATTTGAAGTGAAATGTGAAACAAAGTGAAATTTAAAGTGAAATGTGAAGTGAAATGATAAGTGGCAAGTGAAAATGAGAATGAAAGTGAAAAGTAAAGTAAAAATTTAAAGTGGGATAACGGCTACGACCCTATCCAAGTGAAGTGGGATATTGGCTACGACCTTATCCAAATTGAGTGAGATACCGGCTACAGCCCTATCCAAGTAAAGTGGGATATTGGCTATGGCCTTATCCAAATTAAGTGGGATAACGACTATGGCCCTATCCAAGTGAAGTGGGATATTGGCTATGGCATTATCCAAATTATGTGGGATACCGGCTAAGGCCTTATCCAAGTGAAGTGGGATAATAGCTGCGGCCTTATCCAAGTGGGATATCGGCTACAACCCTATTCAAGTGAAGTGGGATATTGGCTACGGCCTTATCCAATTGAAAGTGGATGTAAATTTAATAAGACAATAATAATGTTTGACTGATTCTGACCAATCTATCATAATGGTTAATGGAAATCTTTATATAAACAACGAGACAAAGTCATATGCACTCTTATGCATTGATTTCCATGAAACCATTTTCCGTGCATAAAAACAAGCAACGCTCGCACACCGGCACCTACCCACTGAGATTTTTTGTTCTCACCCCATCTCTTTTATCAACCAGAAAATGAAGAACCTTATCAGGACGCTGATGGCGATGACTTCCAAGACGTAGTCTACTTTCAGTATCGTAATTTGGATTGATAAGACGATGGATGTTAACTTGTAATGGTTTAGACTTTGAATTTATTTGATGTAATAGCAGGGCGTATGACCCTGAGGTACAATTATGACGATGTATGATATTTTCTTTTAAATTCCGCTGTAACCATATTCTGACTTAGTTATTCCCTTATTTATGCCTAATTGGGATTTTATCGTTACTATTTATGTATGTTGAAAGATTATTAGGCCGGCTTGGTAAACCGGTATAAGTTTGTAATCACGTGTCACAACTCCCATTTTGGGGCGTGACAGTTAGGATATCATAGCTTGGTTTGTAATAAGGAAACTTACGCCGAGCTGACCCAGGATAGGTTCCTATGCCTTGGATTGGGTACCGCTACTAGATGACCTAAGTTGAATCTTGGATGACAATTTGAGCTCCTTTGGGTTGTCATAGTGTTAAAATATTCGAATATTCCTCGATTTGAACTTTAGGTAATTTAGAAAATCCATGATTGATGATTATAATGCCCGATATGATGAGACTTGAAGGATATAAGGCTATCTCTTGATATTATATGATTAGGATATGACTATTATAGGATCTCGATTAGATGTTACCACTAAGTATTCTCTAAGTTATGATGGCTATTGTTCACTAAGATTTGATAATGACTTTATGAGATTATTCAAACTACTATTGTGATTTATATACTCGTCCAATGTTTGAATTAGTTGTTAGTTAATTTGGTCGACTATGACTTAATTTCAGTCATTAAATATGGGTTAATCATAATGATGGGACACTGGGACTGTGTATAGTCTATCATGGTCTTAACAGCGTAACCACCACAAATAAGTATCCCCACCAGAGGATCGATGAACTATTCGACAAACTCTAGGAGCCATGGTGTACTAAAATTCAACCTACAATAAGGATACTATCAATAGAAGATTAAAAGAGAACACATACCTAAGACATCCTTCCAAACTAGGTATGGTCACTACGAGTTGTAGTGATGCCATTCGGATTGACGAATGCCCCCACAACATTCGTGGACCTAGTACATCGAGTCTTCCAACCTTACTTGGATTAGTTCATAGTGATTTTCAATGATGACATACTCGTGTACTCCAAGTCGAGGGAGGATCATTGTAGGTCCCAAAGGGTGAGTTGAAAGGTTTAGAAGAGGGGGTTGAATAAACCATACCAAATTCTCGAATTTAGTCCTTTTAAAATAAATTTTAACAGAGTCAACTCAAATCACCTAAGTCCTTGGGGGACAACTAGGTTGACTTACTTCAGCAAAGTTACCCACTCAACAGACTCGACTGAGCTGTTGATAGTATAACTCAGCTGGGTCAGCTAACACTTAACTTTTCAGTTGATTTGGTTTTGTTTAGCAGAAGACTTATGACCCTTGATATTTTAAACTTGTTTTTAGCACTTGTTTTTAGCAATGCTATTATCAGCTTGGTTTAGCAATATTAACTTAACAACAGATATCAAAAATATGCAAGAAAATAAAGTGCTGTAAGTAAATTGACACAAGCAAATTTTATAGTGGTTCGAGGATGGGGTAATTCCTCTAATCAACTCTTCTCCAACTCCTGAAGGAATCCACTAAGTAACAGATCAGGTACAAAGCAGTTATCAGTCCAAGCCAGCCTTGATCACACAACTGGCTGCTCCTGGGACTCAGCTTCTTCACAAGATAGCTGCCTTGCTACTTCAGCTCCCTTCGAACCCTTGGAATTGATCACACAACCTTCCAACGAGCTCAAATCTTTTGGTTCGACCTTGAACCTCACTACAGCTCCTTCAACATTGGAGAGTAGACCCCTTAAGTTCTTTAAACTGTTTCCTCTACAACTTGATGAAGTATTATTTCCTTCACTAAAAGTGATGGATTGAGTTCCTTCGATTTTAGGCTTGAGGAATGTCTATGAAAGCCTAAGAGTATTTTTGCAGGTTTTCTTGCTTATATTGCTTGTAAAATTTGTTAAATGGTAACCTTCTCTCATTTGCTTCCTCAGCCTTTTACAGTGTTTATTTGAAAATGTGTCCGTTGAAAAGTTAGGTAATTTTCAAATAACACTTCTTGGTCATTGGCTTGTCTTTTCTTAATCTGCAGCTTGTAATGGTTATATTTCCTCGTATTAAATGATGTATGCTGCTTTTCAGGTTCTAACACAAGCTCAGTGCTTCCCATTGGATTATTCTATTTGCACACTTCTGGGATGAGCACTTTTAGACATGGCAGCATGGATGCATTACTATATTAAGTAACATCCTTGACTTCTGTGGAATAGATTAATATCAGTCGACTTGACTTGACTTGACAGCTGCCTTTGCCCCTTTGACTTGAGTCAGCTCCAACCTTTTAGGAATGACTCAACTGTCTGTCAACTTTCAGACTTTGCTCTTAACTGACTTGACTATCACTTCTTCATCCTCTACTCAGCTGTCCCACAGCTGGGTCTCTTCTTCAGTCAAGTCTGAACCTTCCATCTTGACTATAGACAACTGACACACAGCTGGGTCTTTCACGTCAAACTTCAGTGGACTCTTGTATTCTTCAACATAGCTGATTTCACTCAGCTCATGCAGTCCTATATATTACAATTAGAAATAGAAGGAAAATGGGTGACAACTTCCTATACTAAGTTTTACATGGTATCATCAAAATCTAATAATAAATTTTCCTAACAATTTCCCCCTTTCTGATGATGCCAAAACTTAAATTAAAATTACAGCTAAGTAAGCAGTGCAGTAACAAAGAATGTATGAGCTGAATATGCCAATTTTATTGATCATATCATTCTTGTACTTTACAAAGCTATTACATAGTATAATTTATATAATGTATCTAAGCTATGCTATCTGTTACATTGTATCAGTCTCTTATTATACAAAAGTACAACATTTATCAGAGTAAAATGGGGAATATAATTTTACAAGAAAAACTTACAAAACTTGTATTTACAATTAAGTAAAATACATTGAAGGGGTTTCATCTATCTTCCACGCCTCGGCTGCTTCCTTCTTCTCTCTTCTTCTTTAGCTCTTTCCCTTTTCTTCATCTCAAAAGCTCTCTTCACAGCAGGGTCTTCTCTTTGCTACCTTTTCTCCCATTCTCTGTTGACTCTTTCATTATCAACCTCCTGTCTTCTTCTTGCCTCCTCATTTTTGCGCTCCACTTCAAGATTAGCAAGAGCATCGAAGTGAGCCCAATAATTGATCCATTTCTCGTGTGGATCAATAAACCTTGTGTCCTTACGTATTGGCTATGGTGGAGTGCCTCTGCCTCTTCCACCACTTCCAAGCCTTCCCCTCCTTCTAAATGACTCAGCTCTTCCTCTGGGAGTGTACTATACTGGTGTCTTTCCAGTCAAGTGACTACTGAAACTCTGCTGCTTCTCAGCTATTTTGCACAATTCAAGTCCTTTCTCCCAGTACAAGTCCCACGCCTGTAGATGATATTATTGAAATAACCTTCAGCTTCTAGAGTTTGAAACTACTCTAGTGATCTTGGTTCAGATCTAACATCAACCATCGTGATTTCTCTAGGGGATTTTATTGCTGGAGAGTCTTTTGATAATCCAGTTGGGGGGACTTCGAACCTTGCTTTGATGTATTTTATGCGCTCGGAGTGCTTCTCAGCTACCTTTTCAAATTCAGCTCTTTCGGTAGTCTGCTGAGGATTGAGGTTTTTACTTCTCCTTGTTGTGAGATCTTGGCAAGCATAATTTTCAATGGTGGTTTCTTCACAAATTTTCCTTCCCCCTTGCTTGCTTCCCCTTTGTTTCCCTCCTTATCACTCCTTCGTCTTTCTTTTAATTCCTTCATAGCTTCCTCTTCCCCTATTTTTGGAATCATCACCACGGGGTAGGGCTAAGCCTGGAAAAATACCACTCAGGAGAAAATCTAACTTGTTGTTCGTAGAGTCATGCTTGTCATGGGTCTTGGAGTAAGCTTATCTGAATTCCAACCTTAGAGCCTTAGACTCAGCTGCCATCAACTTCATTTATGTATGGAGGACTTTAATATGATGTTCGACGTTGGCCTCCATTCTTGCAATTTCAGACTTGTGCTGCAGCTTGAGCAACTCCATGTCAGACCTATGTGACTCATCCATCCTGAATATGTGGCCCCTTTGCCTCTACTGGAACTTGAGGTTGTTTGAGCTCCAAATCACCATTTTTGCGAATTAAGACTTGATGTAGGTGACCTGCTCACGCATCAGAGCCTTGACCTGTCCAACCCATTCACGAATTCACAATACAGTCCTTTGATATCTCCAGTGATGGTGGCATCTCTGTTATCTAGCCTTTGGTGCAATGATGCAAAACCCGTGCTCCATCGTCTCAATCTCAGCACAAATGGCTTTAAAGGCTTTTCGGAAATCGGCTGTCTCAACGGACTGATCCTCTGGCCATACAACATCAAAGTCGAAACTAATAGACACTATTGCAGTTTCACCTAGAGCTCAGAGTTCTTCTCGGGGTACTTGGATGTTGTATCTACCTTGTTCCACAGCTGATTCAACTTCAAAAGGAATATAGGCTTCGAACGGAAAATAGTCCACGAAAAGATCTTTAGGGAAGATAGGGATGTCCAAATCTTGAGCTTGTGGAGCCTTTCCCTTCTCCTTTAGTATGTTCTCAGCTCTATATGCCTCAGCTGTTTCAGCTTCATGGCATCTTGAGCAGCTGTTTTAGCCTGCTGAGCTGACTGATCCTCAGCTGTCTTAACTGCTTTCGGCATCATTTGGGGATTCCTTTTGAGTTGTCTGATCCTTAGCTGACTTATCAGCTTCATCGGAGGGTGATGGTGCCATTGGAGGTGGCCAATCAACCAATATAAATCTCATCGGAGCAACTTTGTCACTGACTTGGCTCTGTGTGGCATGAGCATCCTCATCAGTTGTGTCCTTGTTAGATGTATCAATAGGAGTTGACTCAGCTTCGTTGTCTGATTCCAGGAATTCAGTGTCTATGTTCTCCTGGGAATCATGAAGGTCACTGATCTCTTCAGCTTCTTCAGCAGCCTCCAAATGAGGAGTAGGATCACTTTCAACAGTCTTCTTACCCAGGGAAATCTCAAGGCCTACCCTCAGCAGTCTCAATGGTTGATGGGCCTTGGTCATACCTGTGTGCAGTCTCAACCGCAGCAGGGTCTTCTATGATTATCCCTTTAGTAGGCGGAGCTACTTTGGGGTCTTCAATGGCATCCGTTGGAGTCTCATCCCCTAGGATTGCACTTTCAGGGTCAGGAGTCTCAACTCCCACGGCCTCGCTTCCATCCTATGCCTTAGCTGCTTCAACAACGTCATCGGTCTGCAGTGTAGTTGAAGTCTCAGCTGAGACAGTCTGAATCATCTGAGTTTCATTTACTTCACTCTGCTCAAAATTTAGATTCTCTCCTTTGCCTCCAAACTCCATATATGGTTGGTCTTCCACAACATCCTTCGACCTAGCTGTGGTGGTGTGAGTTTCCCCCTCAGCTGTCGCACGAGCTGAGTCTTGAGTAGAGGGGTTTCTGAATACCCGAGACTCGGTTGTTATTCTTGTTGAGTGATCAGCCGTCCGGGCAGGTGTCTTATTTTTAGTTTCACCACAAGTGTACTGTGTAGTTTATATAGAATAGGGTTAGCAAGGTCGAATCCACAGAGACTAATAAATTAGTGTAATAAGTATTGAGATTGAAATAGTCTCGTCTTTATTCAGACGATCAAAAGTTGATGATTGGTTTATAAAACTAAGACAAGAATTTGTCATAAAAAGACTAAGTAAAGAGTTGATTGAAAGATCAAGGAGATGAATGGATTCAAGGGTTATGGTTTCAGTTAATATCCCTCTTGTTATCTGATTAATCAAAACCAAAGTTATTATTATTCTTCCCTATAAGACAACCACGAAAGTATTTTACCCTCTCTCTCGAGATGTATATAAAAATATTGATTGGATTATCTATGCTAGTATCTCTACTCAACATAAGATAACCAACTCCTAAAAGCACAAAATATCATAAATCCTCACAAATATTTACAGACTTCTCAATCATGCAAATACTCATGTCCAGTACTCAAGATCTAGTATTGAAAGTCATCTCTCGAATTATCAATCAATACATCAAAACAAGTTAAACCAATGGCCATTTGATAAAATAAGAAATAAAACAGAGTACTCGAATAACGTTTGAAATAATAACTTCAATTTCAATTAAGCATTAAAAAAAGTATCCATTAACCTAATCCCAAATCCCAGAATCACAAGGTGTAAACAATTCATAGACAAATCATTCATGTTCATATCTGACTAATCGAAAGTAAAAGATACAATGGAATGAGAAAACTCAGGGATGTTGATGATCTCTCGATCTATCTTCAATCCTCAAGCTTGTGGTTGTGACCTCGTTCAATCTCTCGAATCCTCCGGTAGAAGGTTGCTCTCTTCTCTGCTTTCTAGGGAAAATATCAGTATGTCTTTTGTTTGGGGCCGCCTCGTCTATTTTTATACGCCCGTTGGGTCAAAACCTTATTAGAATTCGTCAAAACCTGACTTTCCCGTACAGACGCACGGGCCGTGGGCTGACGCACGACCAGCCCGTGCACTGACGCACGACCAGCCCGTGCATCAGGCTGTAGGAATAATCTTTTGCTGAGTTGACACACGGGCCATGCGTCCTGGCACGACCAGGTCGTGCGTCCTGATGTAGGACTTGTCTTCACTTGGTGATCACACACGGGCCGTGCTATAGGTGCATGCCCTGCCCGTGCGCCCCTGCTAAAGGCATACCTTCTTCATTCCTTTCTGTTTCTTGCCCGGTTTGTTTGACTTCTTCTCGATTTGACTCCAAACATCATATATTTGCTCGATTATTGGCGGTCTTTTACCGCAATGCTCTGATTTGTCACCAAAATGCTACAAATATCGTTTAAATCCTACAAAACGAGCAAAGCGTAATACCTATTCCTGTTTATAAGATTATGGCCAATTTTACCCAGTTAACGCATGCATATGAACTTATTCTAACTACAATAAGCCCAAATTACATGTAAAACTCATACCAATCAAAACCCAAACTTAAACCGTTGACAGTCCTGGTCAACGCTTTATAAAACAAGACAAAACACAAATGGGAGTAATGAAGGGCAATCAAGAACAACACATCAGAATTCATGCCGTTTATCCATAGACGTCAAGCAATAAATCAACCATGCCTCAAACATCTCACACAGAACACATGTCAATTAAAACCATGGCAAATGCTTCGAATCACGACTCTCACAGATCAAATGTATACACTCTTCTCAAGTGTACAAGGGACGTGTTTACGCTCAAATCATATCAATGTTGAAGAATTACCATAAGCTTACAAATCGTCTCACATCTCCGCCACTCGAATGTATGCAATTTATAAATAAAAAAGGACTTTTTTCCAGTTGTAATGAAGGCTCTTTGGTTAGGGTAGGGAAATATGGAAAAAGTGACTCCAACTCAAGCGTATAGACTGGTAAGCACATCTTTCATTCAATCAATTATTTTCATTCAAACCTAATATGCTACCCCAATCACCTCTCGTTCTTATCAGCTCTTCGTATTTCTTTTCATCCCTTTTTCCTTTCTTTTTTTAGTCCCATCAACCAACACTTGTGCAATTATCTAAATTATCGACATCCTCCCATTCAACCTTATTCATTCCCATTACTCAATTCTATACGCTCAAGTCTAGGGTAACAGATATATCAAGTTAAGGCTTGAAATGTGGCTTATCAAAAATTAGGCAACAGGCTCAAATTGGCTAACTAGGGAAATTCAATGTCATTAGATAGGCAAAAGGCTTAACAAAAAATGGCCTTAAATCATTTTCATAAATCACATACAACATGCGGCTTTGACAGAGACACCAGAGCAAGTTCTAGAATTCAAATCAACATGAATGACACACTCAATCAATAAACAAGATTGCATAATATGAAAGCAGTAACGGCTCAAAGCTCACAGGCTTGCAGTTGCGTAATTCAAAGCATAACAACCATGTTCTCAATATTCACATGCTCTAAATCATCTATTCTCAACACGATCAATTCACGCTCAACACCCAATTCAAAACAACACAAACTATTTCAAAGATGCTCCCAAGGTCACAAAAAACACCACAAAAATGGTCAACACACTCCCTAAAGACCTAATAAAGCAATAAACATGCTAAAGCAATAAACTTGCTAAAACTGAAAACATGCGTCTAATGCAATGCAACCTACATGTTCTAAATGCAACTATATGAATGCAAAATATTTTTTTTTCGCCACACCCTTCAAATAAAAATAACTATCTCCCTCCCCAAACTTGAATGGAATTATATCGCACATAAGAGAAGATAGAATTTCAAAGAATAGTGTGGAATGGACTTGACTCACTGCGGGGGTAGCGGCGGAAAGTGGCTTTGGGAGATGTGCCACATATGTATCTGATGCATCATCTGCATCATCTTCAGGCTCATCTGTTCCTGTGCTATGCTCCTTTGCTCTTGCTCCATCCTGAAAGTACGAAACTCATCCTGGTGCTTTCGGAAATCATCCCGGTGCTGCGCATGCTCCCCTCAAGAGCAAATAATCTGGCCCCCCGCGCTCCTCACCCTGGTGAGAGCTCTCAGGTATGTCAGGCATCTCTTGGCGGAAGCCTTGCTCGAAACCTCTTTCTTGTCTGTCATGCTCAATCGTCTCAACCACCAAATCATCCTCATCAGGCAACCCGGTGACCATTCACCTTTTTCGCTCAATCATGGTCTCCATAACTCTGGTATGTGCCTCAGAGTTTATCAAGAAATTGGCCTGATCATTCATATTGGCCACAGTCATGAATGGCGGGTTAGGAAGTGGGAAGGCGGGTCCGACCCTTTGTTGGAAGAGGTGCATGTCCTCTTCTTCCGTAATAATCTTCATTTGGCTTAGGGCCGCCATGTTGATCCTCCTATTTTCCTTAATTGAGCCTCTCAAATCCACATTAAAATGCTGAGCAATGGGAGTGATCATCCCTCCAATCAAAATCATGCCACTTGGTTGCTTGGCCACATATTCAACATGTTCCGCAAAATGGGCTATCGTATTATAGGGGGTACGGGTTAGCATACACTACAGTAAATAGAGATCCAGAACTTGCATAACCTCATTATTATGATGGGTAAAGACAGAGTGAGCCGTGAGCTTTTGAAAATAGGATTCTAGAGCAATGATGCTTTAGCCGCGCGTACCTCCTAGAGCGTCGGGCCTGTCTCTGGCGTTTGAACTAATAATCGCCAAAAATCATACTGGATATAGCGCTCCGCGTTTTTGTAAGGGACATTAGTAGGCACCCCGAAAATGGCATTGAGTTGGGCAATAGATAGACACCTCTGCTCGTTGCCTAGCTGAAAATGCACCTCATAGGGCTCGTAATTTCCTCCCTGTTTATAGACATCAATTGTGTTCAAGAATTCGAGCGCGAGTTTCGTGTAAGTCGGCCACTTCCGTCGCATGAAAGCGGTCTACCCAACTCTTTCAAATAACTGCCAGACATCATCGTGTATCCCAAGAGTTTGTGCACACTTGTCATCGGCGTTTCGCGTTGGTGCCATTGGTCAGGTGACCAACTTATTCCATCGCTCCAATTCATTTAATTCACTAGCTTCAGTAAGAACAACCCCGTAAACCCCTACCCTGTTGGTTTCCTCATTTGGCCATGGGTTCAAATCTGTACCTAGCAAAACATATGTGAGATTCCGAACATGCCAAGTATAACAAGAATAAGATAAATTCAAGCCAAACAATTCATATAAGGCATAATGTCTCTTCCCTACAATTTTAATCAACAATTAAGCTCCCAAGCCTAAATACAAATACAATTGTAGAAAATCATAGCCACTAACACCCTAAACATTCAAACTCATGCAAGATTCATCATCAAATCAATTAAATATGCCTCAATTCAACAAGCCCACAAGGTATTCGATAATATGCCTCATAGAATAATTCAAATAAAACATAACAAATTTATCAACACAAGCACCACATATAATCCTTAATCCATAATCTACAAGAAATTCGAACAAAAACTTGAAGTTCTTACCTAAATTCTCGAAAATTAGCAAATGGGCGAATTTGAAACCCTAGGTGCTTCCTTCAATCAAAAGCCTCAACCAAAAGCAATTTTTTGTGCTAAATTCATGTGTGGTTGGTGAGGGGGACGAATTTGTAGTGAAAACAAGTGAAGAAATCGAATACTATGAGGTTGGGTGAGAGATTTCTCAATTTTTGGGCACAAGAAAATTTTTTTTGAAGTGAAAACTTACCTGTTGTGCGACCCCCTTTATGTTTGCATTTACGACGGACCTTTGGTCGTGCGCCAGCCGCATGAGACAAAGCCGCCCATCCGTCATGCCGTAGCAGCTCTTCAGGCACGCACGGGCATGGCGTGCATTATTTTTAGCTTCACCGCAAGTGTACGGTGTAGTTTATAGAATAGGGTAAGCAAGGTCGATTCCACAGTGACTAATAAATTAGTGTACTAAGTATTGAGATTGAAATAGTCTTATCTTTATTCAGACGATCGAAAGTTGATGATTGGTTTATAAAAGTAAGACAAGAATTTATCATAAAAAGACAAAGTAAAGAGTTTATTGAAAGATCAAGGAGATGAATGGATTCAGTTAATATCCTTGTTATTATCTGATTAATCAAAACCAAAGTTTTTATTATTCTTTCCTATAAGACAATCACGAAAGTATTTTACCCTCTCTCCCGAGATGTATATAAAAACGTTGATTGGATTATCTATGCTAGCATCTATACTCAACATAAGATAACCAACTCCTAAAAGCACAAAAGATCATAAATCCTCACAAATATCTACAGACTTCTCAATCATGCAAATATTGATATCAAGTACTTAAGATCTACTATTGAAACTCATCTCTCGAATTATGAATCAATACATCAAAACAAGTTAAACCAATGGCCATTTGATAAAACAAGAAATAAAATAGAGTACTCGAATAGGGTTTAAAATAATAACTTCAATTTAAATTAAGCATTAAAAAAGTATCCATTAACCTAATCCCAAACCCCAGAATCACAAGGTGTTTAGCCGGACATGGGAAATAAACAATTCATAGACAAATCAATCATGTTCATGTCTAACTAATTAAAAGTAAAAGATACAATGGAATGAGAAAACTCAGGGATGTCGATGATCTCTCGATCTATCTTCAATCCTTAAGAATGTGGTTGCGACCTCGATCAATCTCTCGTATCCTCCGGTAGAATGTTGCTCTTTTCTTTGCTTTCTAGGGCAAATATCAGTGTGTCTTTTGATTGGGCCCGCCTCGTCTCTTTTTATATGCCCGTTGGGTCAAAACATAATTAGAATTCGCCAAAACCTGACTTTCCCATACAGACAAATGGGTCGTGCGCTGACGCACGACCAACCCGTGCGTCAGGCTATAGGAATAATCTTTTGCTGAGTTGACGCACGGGCCGTACGTCATGGCACGACCAGGTCGTGCATCCTGCCGTAGGACTTTTCTTCACTTGGTGATCACGCACGGGTCGTGCTATAAGCGCACGCCCTGCCCGTGCGCCCCTGCTAAAGGTGTATCTTCTTCGTTCCTTTTTATTTCTTGCCTGGTTCGTCTGACTTCTTCTCGATTCGACTCTAAACATCATATATTCGCTCGATTATTGGTGGTATTTTACTGCAATGCTCCGATTTGTCACCAAAATGCTACAAATATCGTTTAATTCCTACAAAACGAGCAAAGCGTAATACCTTTTCCAATTTATAAGAATATGGCCCATTTTACTAATTTAATGCATGCATATCAACTTATTCTAACCACAATTAAGCCTAAATTACATGCAAAACTCATACCAATCACCATCATTTGCATAAATTGGCTTGGCTAAGGAGGTGACTTCTTCACCTTCCTTAGCTTCATCGCCGATTTTCCGGTGCCATCGTCGTAGTGATGCGGGGGATGTAGTGGCAGCAATGGTTCGCACCACATCCATAACATCAAGGACAAAAGAGATTTTATAACACTCTCATGGACCCTCTTGCATCTGCTGCTTATGATCCTCTTTGGATTCTTTGATAGCTTGCTTAAACTCTGTTTTCTACCGCAATGACGGATGGTCGATCTCCTCATATATCACCGGGCCATTGTTGTCGAGTCGAGTCCAAGGAAAATTTAGATACATAAGAGAACGTACAAGTGTGGGGCTTCTTCGATTCTTCAATAGCCTGAGCCTTCTGCAAGGCCTTTGTTTCTCCTCATCCTTCATTTGATAAAGAATGGTCATGTAGAAATCAGGATCAAGGGCAGATTTAATAGCTATGTCACCCAAGAAACTTAAGAGCTCCTCTTCTTCTTCAATAAACTCCGGGTTCTGGAATTAATATCTTGAGTAACTCAGCTTCCACCTTCTCCATACCCTAAATCTCTCCTGGATATCAGGATAAGCAGGAGACAACATCACTACATCATCCTCCTCTTCCTGAATAGGAGCGAGCGGAGCATGTTCCTCCTCAGGTTCTCTAGCATCCATCTGAGGGGACTGAACAGTTGTTTCTTGATGCTCACTGTCTCACTCCATGTTCCTCATTTGTCTCTCGAACACTGGTCTTCAAATGATTTCGATCCACATCAACAATCTTCTCGACTTTAGTGGTGATCACTTCACCACAAAGAACTCTCCTTCGATTGCTCTTCCCGAGTTTCAAGCTAGATCTCTTTTCGTAGGTTGGGTGCCAGACTCAACTGGATTCTCAAGCTCGGCCTTCTTAACCAACCTTCTTCTTTTGGTTGGAACCGAGGAAATTCGGCTCCACATTTTCGTGCTCATCGAAAGTGATGACCTTTTCTCCTATGTTTTGCTTATTGTACGCAACTACCTTTCTAGGAACAAAGAAGATGTCGCTTCTTCACGATGGTGAAGGTACAAGAGGTTCCTTCTCGTCTCATTTGCATGGGCAGTGAAACTTCGGCACGGCCGCAGTGGGCGGTGTTTGGGTGGACTTGGCTTTGGGGCACGAGCTTTCTTAGGGATCGGGCTGCAGGGCAAGAGCTTTCTTAGCCGCAATGCCTCTCTTCTTCTCGAGTTGGCTTTGGAGAAAAGTGGGGCGAAAGCATTGTCTTTCGGAACCGAGATCAACCGATTCACCTTCATTTGGTATCATCTCTTCGTGCATGCACTTGCCTCTGACTGCAAGCAAGATTAGCCTTGAACATCTTCTTATTGACATGTAAAGGCTTTCCATGCCTAAGAGCAATCCCCTTCACCTCCATAAGATGGCCAATCACCAGACCATATCCCAACGAGCCTCGAAATAGACCACCATTAGTAGTGGTCTTGTTAAGTACATTCTGGCATATGCGGCTGAAAACAAACTCAACCCAGTTAACTTTCTTCTCCTCCATGATTGTGTTTGATAAATTGTTTTATCATGATTTTGATGATTTTGTTTTTATTCCAAAACAATGTTTTTAAAGGTTGTCCAAATACTCCTAAATGATTTAAAATGGTTTTAATATTTTCCGGAGAATTTCCTCAAGTTTATTTTCGACAATATTGGACAACGCATTTAATGATTTTATGTCAATGGGTTTTTACATCGAAACCATATTTCTAATGTTGTCCTAAATACTCCCGATCGGTTTAAAATATTTTTACGATTTTTTCGGAGTATTTCTTGAGATTTATTTTCGCAAAAATCGGACAACATTTCATTTAGGAAGTCGGCGTCGTCGACCAAAGAGGCGACGGTACACTGGGAATACATTTCACGAAATGTAACTCGCGAAACCTCAAAAATGGTCGGGGGTGACCGGTCCCTATAGGGGCGACGGTCACACCCTGTGGCGACCGGTCAAGCTCCCTAAGGACCGGTCCCCCGATGAATTTTGTGTATTCTCTTTTTATGTTTTAACGCGCGACGGGTTGCCCTATGTTTTGACAAAGAAAATTCGACCGTGTGACAATGAGACAACATTTCCTTAAATCATGGAGTTGATTTCTAACAGCTCTTTTCTTCAATTGTCTTGCAATTGTTTACAGAATTCAAGTCCCCAAGAGGAGCCTATCATGTACAAGACATCTCCTATAAATAGAGGAAGATTTGAAACACAACAATAAGAGAGAACAACACAACACAACAAGATATACTCAAGCAAACACTTGGTCTTCTATTGTCATTATTCTTGTTGTAATTTGCCTAGCTTATCACTTTCACATCCTTGAGGTCTAGGATATTCTTGATTACACTTGCACTCAATTGTATAATTCATTATCGAGTTGTATTTTGAGTTATCGTTTAACACAAGATATCCTTGTGAGTGTTCTTGTGGTAAGAACACACTTAGGTGATCTAGGTGTTAGGTGTAAGAAGATTGTGGTAATCTTCTTGTTGAGGTGTTGAAGAATTTGGTATTCTTCAATGTTGAAGATTGTGGTAATCTTCACAAGGTGCCGTTGGAGATTGTGGTAATCTTCAAGAGAGATTGTGGTAATCTCAAAGGTGGTGTTGAAGAAGAGTGTGGTGCTCTTCAAGGTGTCGTTGTAAGTTGGTGTTGTATTAATTTTGGTAATTAATAAAATCTTTTTTTCTTTTTGAAATCCATCCCGGATATACTGGGGTGGTAGAAGATTAGGCCCTAGGTGGGTTGAACCTCTATAAATCGACGTGTGTTGTTTACATTCCGCACCTTTATTATTGTCTTTGAGCTTTCGGTTCGAAAAAGAGGGTAAAATCGAAAAGATGGAGATAATCTATTCACCCCTCTAGATTATCGTAGCCGCTTGGACTTACAAGTGGTATCAAAGCCAAACTCTTTGGCAAGCTCGTTTCACATCGCGAGTGAAGAGGAACGATCGTCGGCTACTGAACGAAGCTCAACTTTCTAAGCACCTCCACCACCAAGCCACCTCTATTTGATTCCAAAATTATATATTTTAGAAAGAAAGAATGGAATGCTATTTACAAGGTTGCGGGTTCGATATTTGGAACATCATCATCAATGGAGAATCCATTCCAATGAAAGACACACCATACACCTCCAAAGCTCTCAAGGAGCTCAATGATGAAGAAAAAAAAAAAAAACCATCTCCTAAATGGTAAAGCTCTCAATATTTTGTATTGTTCACTTACTAATTTGGAATATGAACATATTGTAGGAATTCGATCGGCACATGAAGTATGGCAAAAATTAGAAGCCATCTATGGAGTATTTGCAAATTAAAGGAGTCAAACAAAAGCATCTACTTCTCAAAGGGATACAAGTTCAAATCTAAGGAACAAGCCTTTTACAACTTCCAACTATGAAGTAGTCGAACAATGTTTTATGGGCATCGAAGAAAAAAACGAGGTATGTCTTAAACCCTCTACTTCCTATGATATTGTCATTCAAAATGATTATAGTGATTTGCAAAATGATTTTGATGATCTTCAAAATGAATTCCAAAATTTACTAGTTAAGTACAAAAATTTGAAAAAGGAATTCAATGATTTGAAAAATGAAAAGGATAGTTTATTTACTTCCTATGAATCACTATCATGTGCTCACACCACCACACTTGACAAGGTTAGAAACCTTGAAAAACAAAATAGTACTCTTGTTGAAGATATTAATTGCATGAAAAATGATTTATCAAAATCCAACTTGAGTACCAATAAATTGCCCAATGTTGTGAATGTCAATGGTTGTGATAGTTTGAATAGTAAACTTGATCATGAGCCTAATATTGTCAAGCATATGAAAAAGAATCGAGTTCCTATGCATGTTAGTAATATTACTTGCTTTTATTGCGGTAAAAAGGGTCATACGGTAAATACTTGTCAGGCTAGAAATAGATTTAATTATCTTTGGAGACCTAAAAGTCTCAATACTAATCCCAAAGGACCCAAGCACTTGAGGGTACCACAAAACAATGTTATACTAGGTACCCGGCGAAATATTAATCGAAGAAAATTCATACCACCAAGAAAACATCAAATGACCATTTCATTTGATCAAAGGAGAAACCATTTTCAACAAAGTCATTTTCTAAGAAGAGGAAATAATCAAAAATGGGATGAATAAAATCCTTGGAAATGGCAAAGAAATCATCAACAAGATGATTTTCCAAGAGAAGGACACTTTCAAAAATGGGAAGGCCACAATGCTTGGAAATGGAGCAATTGGAGAAACCATCATCAACAAGCAGATTTTCAAAAGGGAAGATACCATCAACAATGGGAACGGCACAACCCATGGAAATGGCGAAATTGGTAAATTGTATCTCCCTATTTAAATATGCATTTTATTTTCTTTGCATGTTTTTATTTGTGTCTTTATTGCAATATGAGTTTTCATATTTTTAAAATTTAGGTCTTCAATATATTTGTGAGTTTCAAAATATTTTTAAAAAGAAGACCTTGCATGATGTTTCTAAAACTCTTGTGCATTTAATTAGACTTATGTGGTTTATTATCTCCTATGTAGTTATATAGCACAAACATGCTTAAGATATCTCTTATTGCTTAGCCTGCACATGTATTATTGTGTTTGTGCAAAATTT
Organism: Rehmannia glutinosa; assembly: GCA_016081115.2. Classification (NCBI taxonomy): domain Eukaryota; kingdom Viridiplantae; phylum Streptophyta; class Magnoliopsida; order Lamiales; family Orobanchaceae; genus Rehmannia; species Rehmannia glutinosa. Next base: position 23,583,682 of record CM071927.1, on the reverse strand, counting down.
GGTTGAAGAATTGTGTAGGATTTACATATGGTTATCTACTCGTAATATATCAAGAGAAACATGAACTATCGAGGTACGCTCATTATTGTTATTCATCTCATAGACTCGATACATGTTGTGCCATATGCCTATGTGCTTATTTTATACAAGTGCCATTAAGAGGATATTATGATTTTTGAGAAGGCATTATTTAACATAGCTTGTTTTATCCAAAATTTTTAAAGGATTATATTTTGTTTTGATAAAAAAATTGATCTTCTAGTTATGCATTTTATTGCACATATAAATGCCATTATTCTTGGATGCTTATGTCAAAGCTCTTGTTCATATGATTCTTGTGATTGAGGTCTCACCTATGTGCTCTCGTATTTTCATATTTTAAAAGAGACCTTATATAGCTTTCTATAAGCTTATTTGAACTTACATGGTGTAGTATATTCTTGATGATTTTCTTTAAGCATAGTATGTGTTACTTGCTATAGTGTCTCTATCATTCGATATTACTATGCTCTTGTGCAAGATTCTTTGTTGAGATTTTGCAGAAATTTTTGGTATCTCGGAACAAGTTTAAGGAACAAGGCAAGGTTAGTAGCCTAAGGGTATTGTCAAGAAGAAGGTAATGATTTTGATGTAATATTTGCACTCATAGCACATTTAGAAGTTATTTGCACCTTTCTTGCCCATTCTTGTTTTGAGAAAATTTCAAGCTTTACCAAATGGATGTTAAATCCAATTTTCTAAATGGTTTTATTCAAATAGAAGTTTATCGGAGTTTCAAATGTTTAGGCCAAATGATTTTTATAAATGGCCTTGTACGGTTGATACAAGTACCCCGAATATGGTTTGATGGACTTAGCTATTTTTCCAAAATTACTTTACAAAAGGTAAAGTTGATACTACACTCCTTGTTTTGAAAAAAGGCAAGGTTGTTTACTTGTGCAAATTTATGTTGATAATATTTTTGGTGCTACTAATGAATCTTTGTGCAAGATATTTTTCCAAGTCAATGCAAGGTGAACTCAAGGTGATCATGATGAGGGGAGCTCAAATTTGATCATTGGAATTCAAGTTCAACAATGCCAAGAAAGTGATTATATTCCACACTTAAAAGAAGAAGTGAGACATTGAAGAAGAAAGAACTATTTCAACCTATATGGCTACAAATGCGAAAATTGACAAAAGGTTGAAGTAGGCATTGACAAACGAATTCGAGGTATGTTCATTCATTTATTACTCCTTAGACTCGATATTCTATATTCCTTATATCTATATGCTCGACTTAAAACAATCCCAACGAATCTCTTTAAAGTGCCGTTAAAAGAAATTTTCAAATATTTGTATGGCACTTCTTCTTATGACTTGTTCATTCAAAGTTTTAAAACGTTATTATTTTTCGGGATAACAAGTCTGGTGTAAATTTTATTTTTCAAAATATGGTTCATCATAATCGAACTAAACATATTGAGATTCGATATTGTTTAGGGGATTGCATGTTTTAACAAAAACTTGAGATGTGTTTAATTCCGTCTCAAGGATAACTCGGACTTTTAATCGCTATCACATGAGTATTCTACCTCATTTAGAGCTTGATTATGACATAATGTATATTGAATGAGGTCTACGTTTGCATTTTGCACGTTTTCAAAACTTAGGGGCGAAAAATCGGATTTTTGGATCAAATTCGGATTTTCAAAACAGAACAGAACCAGTGGAGTGTTCTTGTGGTAAGAACACACTTGGGTGATCTAGGTGTTAGGTGTAAGAAAATTGTGGTAATCTTCTTGTTGAGGTGTTGAAGAATTTGGTATTCTTCAAGTTTGAAGATTGTGGTAATCTTCACAAGGTGCGGTTGGAGATTGTGGTAATCTTCAAGAGAGATTGTGGTAATCTCAAAAGTGGTGTTGAAGAAGAGTGTGGTGCTCTTCAAGGTGTCATTGTAAGTTGGTGTTGTATTAATTTTGGTAATTAATAAAATTTTTTTTTTTGAAATCCATCCCTGAGGATATCTTTGGGGTGGTAGAGGATTAGGCCCTAGGTGGGTTGAACCTCTATAAATTGACGTGTGTTGTTTACATTCCGCACCTTTATTATTGTCTTTGAGCTTTTGGTTCAAAAAAGAGGGTAAAATCGAAAAGATGGAGATAATCTATTCACCCCCCTCTAGATTATCGTAGCTGCTTGGACTTACAGATTGTAGCCATCACAATCAGCTTAGTTCGAGACAGCTGATTAAAGTTGCCGAATTTCAAGTCATTGCACTTAGACACGATGTCCATCAACTTATGGTAATCTTCCTTTATCAAAGACTTCGTGGGTATGTAAATAGTTTTAGCAGCTGACTCAGGCTTGGCAATCTCCTTCCAAGCAGCGGCTAAGTTAACATCTTTCTCAACTATCTCCTTTAGCCCTTCTGAAGGCAGATTACAGAACTCAGTTAGGTCTGCATCAGTTATTTTGATGTCCTTGATGTGGACAGATGATCTGATCTCCCCATCGTGAACCTCCGCATTCACGTAGAACATAACTACCTCCTTGGAGTAAGTGTGAGAGAACTCCATCGTGAGAAAGCCCTTCAGGCCGGACTTCTCTAACTTCTCAATGATTTTTGAACTAGGGCTTTATCAGCTCCCTGTTTCAGCATACCATCGAAATCCACAGTCGACCCCGAGTGGATTTTCTTGGACATTATGACGAAAACGTATGAGGCATCTATTTTCTTGAAAAACAATTGGTAAAATAGTCGCATAATCTTACTTCAAGAACTAGGGTTTTTGGAACTTTGCAAAGAGAAATCTTAAACTTGCTAGCTGAGGACGGGAGTGTTGTGAGAGGAAGTGAGAGGACAATTTTTATAATTTGAAAAGTTTGATCAAAATCAACGGTCAAGATTTAACCTTTGAAACCGCATTAATTTCCTCGCATTAAATGCAACAACATTTATATCTAATCATAGGCTAAACGTATGTAGCTTTTGTTCTGACACCATAATTACGCTGACTAATGCCCAAAAACATTCTCGCTCGTAGAAAACGACTGTGGTTTGTCACTTAGCTCATAAATAACTCAGCTATTATCCAAAAGTGACTTAACTCAGCGTCTCTCTTCACATGAGATCACTCAGCTGTCAGCTAACTCAATACAACTGATTTCTCATCTTGGTTGTTTCACTTGGCTAGAAAATGAAACTTGCTAATTTTTCATTTTTTTCTTCTTGGTCTCTGCTGATTATGTCTTCTGAGTCTCCTAACTCAGCTCAATTAATCCTAGCTCATTCTTAAGCTCTTCAAATCATGATTCACATAGAGGTTTTGTGAATATGTCAGTTAACTGCATATCAGTTGAGATGTATTCTAAGGTGATGCGTTTCTTTTCAACATGGTCTCCTATAAAATGATATCTGACATCCATGTGTTTTGTTCTTGATGCAAAACTGGATTCTGAGTAATTGCAATAGCACTTGTATTATCACACATTATTGGAATTTCTTTTTTTTCAATATCATAGTCTCTCAGTTGTTGTCTCATCCATAGAACTTGGGTACAATGTTTGCCCGCAACTATGTACTGCTCACCATTTGTGGATGTAGCTATTGAATTTTGTTTCTTGCTGAACCTAGAAACTAATCTGTTTCCAAGCATTTGATAAGTACCTAAAGTACTCTTCCTGTCCACTCTACATCTAACATAGTCTGAGTCTGAGTAGCCTACCAGCTTGAATCCTCTATCCTTTGGATACCATAAGCCAACTTCTTGGCATCCCTTCAAATACCTTAGGATTCTCTTAGTTGCAGTCATATGACTCTCTTTTGGTGCAGATTGGAATTTAGCACATACACCTACAACAAAAGGTGACGTCTGGTCTACTTGCTATTAAATTGAGCAATGATCCAATGAGGGCTCTATATCTAGTTTGATCAACAACTTTAACATCTGCATCCATATCCATCTTAATTGAACTGTTCATTAGAATCTTCACTAATGAGTTCTCTTCTATACCAAATCTCTTCATTAAATATCTGGTATATTTGGATTGACTTATGAAGGTTCCATCCTTCATTTGCTTGATTTGAAGACCTAAAAAAAAGGTCATCTCTCCCATCATGCTCATTTCAAACTTCCCTTGTATGAGGTTTGAGAACTTATCACATGGCTCTTTGTTTGTGGATCCAAAGATGATATCATCCACATAAATTTGAACAAGCAGTATACTCTCTCCATCTTGCATTCTGAAGAGTGTTCTATCAACTTTTCCTTTGGCGAATCCATTGTCAATCAAAAATTGTGACAATGTGTCATACCATGAACTTGGTGCTTGTTTCAATTCATATTGTGCTTTCTTTAGCTTGTAGACTTTGTCTCCAATAGTTTTCTGCTCAAAACTTGGAGGTTGTTCAACATAGACTTCTTCTTCTAAAAGTCCATTTAGAAATGCACTCTTCACATCCATTTGATATACAGTGAAGTTCTTGTGTGTAACATAAGCAAAAAATATCCTTATTGCTTCCAATCTAGCAACATGAGCAAATATTTCATCAAAATCTATACCTTTTTTTTAATCAATAACATTTTGGTGAGTAAGCCTTTCAAATAAGTATAGGGATACAACCCTCTGAAACTCTCCCTTCGCTCTCTGCCTTAAAGAAAAAACCTCTCTTCCCCCTCCCTCTCTCCATCCCTCCCTCCCTCACCATCTCCTCTTCTCTCTTTGCCATGGATGTTTTCTAGACCGGTTCTTGCAGTGGCTTTTAGAGATGGCTGGCTTGGTGTGGCAGAGATCTCGTTTCTACTCTTGGGCACGATATCTGCTGATGTGTGGGCCGTGGAGGTGGTGATGGCCGTGGATGGTGATGTAGGAGAGGGAGAGGCCAGATTTTTCCGGTTTTGTTTTGTTTCCTTCTTTATCTTACCCCTTTGGTTTTTGTCGATTTGGTTTTTTTCTTGTCCCCAATAGGTGGCTTTTTGTCCCAATAGTTTTTCTATTCAGTTTTTATTACCGGATGATATGTGACAGAAATGAGATCAAGTTTTTGGTACATGTTTTGTCCAGCGCCAAGTTGCGAAGTTCTGAATATATGGATTAGATCTGTTTCAGAATAGAATTTTGTTTTAGATCTGTATAAGTCTATAATCCATAGGCTTGCAATTGTTTTGACATCTGTTGTAACCAATTGTAAGTTTCTTCTGTATTAATGAATGAAATTCATTTTTGACTCAAAAAAAAATTCCCATACTTTGTTTCTTTCAAACTGATTAAACTCTTCTTACATAGCCTGAATCCAATGTGTGTTGTTCAATGCTTGAGACACATCTTTACACTCTATTTGGGTAATAAAACAATTAAACATGGCTTCATGTTGGGCTCTGGATCTGGTTCTTATGCCATCTCTAACATCTCCAATAATTAACTCAAGTGGATGCTCTCTCAGCCATCTCACATCTGGTTGGAGTAAGTCTTCTGGATTCAGTCGTCTTGCAGCTAAGTTGTCATGAGCAACTTCTTCATCATCATTCAGCTGCAGACCTTACCAGCTGTCTTTGACATTCAACTATCTTATCTTCTTTAGGGTTGAGTGCTCTCACATCTGCATCAATATAGGGACTCTTCTGTATAGTTGGCTAATTTTGCTTCTCAACTAACTCATCTATATCTTCTCCCTTAACATTTGACTCATCAAACACCACATGGATAGACTCTTTTATGACCATAGTTATCTTATTTAGCACTCTATAAGCTTTACTTTCAGCTGAGTATCCCAACAAGATACCTTCATCAGCTTTAACATCAAAAGCTTTTAAGTTGTCCTTGCCATTGTTGTGGATGAAGCACTTACATCCAAAAATCTTGAAATATCCAACATTTGGCTTTCTCCTGTCTAAATTTCATAGGAGTCTTAGTCAATTGCTGTTGATCATTCATCTATTCTAAGTATAGCATGCAATATTTATGGCTTCAGCCCAAAATCTCTTAGGCAATCCCACTTCAGCTAACATTGTCTTAGCAGCTTCCTTGAGAGTTATGTTCCTTCTTTCAGCTACTCCATTGTGCTGTGGAGTTCTTGCAGCTGAAAACTCATGAGCAATACAATTTTCAACACAACACTCAGTTATAATTTCATTGACAAACTCAGTTCCCCTGTCAGATCTTATCTTTATAATGGTTTGACTCTTCTCATTTTGAACTCTTCTCATCAGTTGAGGCAATTTCTACAGTGTCTCCTTCTTTTTACACATGAAAATTATCAATGTATATCTTGAGTAATCATCCACCACCACTAAGGTGTATTTCTTTCCATTGATGCTAGCTAGATAAACAAGACCAAATAATCCATATGCAACAGATGTAGTATCCTGAAGAAGGACTTGGCTTGTCCTTGAAGGATGACTTGATTTGCTTTCCCATCTAGCATGCATCACAATACTTTCTTTCTTGTATACTGAGTCAGGCAATCATTCCACAAGATGACTCCTTGCAAGCTTATCGATTGTCTTGAAGTTCGGGTGTGACTAGAACCTTCTTGTGCCACAGCTAACTTGATTTGCATTTGTACTCTTTGCTAGTAGACATGTGCTTGGTGTAGCAGTTGACCAATCCACTACATACATGTTTTTCTCCCTTGTTCCTTGTAGCACAATTTCATTTGATTCAACATCTTTGATTTGGAAAACTCCAATATTGAATCCCAAATGGTAGCCTTTGTCACAGAGTTGGCTGATGCTTAGTAGATTGAGAGTGAGACCTTCATCATATGCAACATCTGTGATCTCCAGTCCATTTTTCTTTATGGAACATGTGCCTTTGATCTCTCCTGGAGCTTCATTTCCTCCAAATATGACTTTTGCACCTTTGATTTCCTTGAACTTTGACAGATTTTTCTTGTTCCCCATCATATGTCTGGAACAACCACTATCCATGTACTAGGTTCCTTGGCACTCAACTGTTCTTCGAACCTGCAATCAAGGAAATTAATTTTTAGGTACCCATACTTGTCTGGGTCCTGGGGTGTTAATGCTATAAGATGTTCCAACCAACCTATAGCCAGATGATCTGACTCTAAGAGGTTGCCATCTATCAGTTCCATAATCATAGTGCACATTAGCAAATTGTATGGGGGTTTTAGGATCATACAACTGTCTCTTTTGTATGTATGCTTGTGTATTTGTTTTAGCATTTGCTTTCTTGGGGTAGTAGTGAAATTTTCGTGCTTAATGGCCTTGGTGTCTGGGTGCATAAGTGTGCTAATAGTAATTCTTTCGACTTGGGAATGACCTTCATTGAGGTTGAGGTCTTTGCCATTTTGTCTTTTATCCCATATGTCTTTGCAGATATCTCACTTGGTTGTTCCAATCAGCTTAGTTTGGATAATTTCTACCATTCCTATCATATATATTTCTTTGATGAAATCTCTGGGTTTTTGGTAGCTCTGCATAACTTTCACATAGTATTTTCTGTTTGGAGTTTGCTGATGGACTTTTCTAAATTCATTTCAGATGTCCTTTCAGCATAATCTACTGGCTTCTTTCCTTTAGCCTTATATCCAAGGCCCGAAACATTGTGATTGTGTTCAGGTATGGGTGTTGGTGCAACATATGGTATTTTGGGTTTTTGGACTCCCTCATTACTTGAGGATCCTTTCTCCAAAATCACTCTTGGAGCTTGAGCATGCACAAATGAATTAAATCCTATGCCTGTTTTGTCAACACGCTGTTTTTGTGTCATTATAAGTTCATCCAATGATTTGGATGCCTTTGTAAATGAAGCAATCACATTTTTGAGATCTGTCTCTCTCTTTTTAGTAGCAGCTAACTCTGCTTGGATCTTGGCATTTTCAGCCTTCATCTTTGTATTCTCATCAGCTATGTAACTTATAGTACTAATCTCTTTAGTCAGCTGTGAGTTTTGGCATTTAAGCTGGCTATTTTCCTCATTTAAAAGTGTGTGTGATGTTTTGATGTGCTCAAAATATTTCATCATTTTGCCAATTGAGTCATAAAGATATGTGGGTGAGGAAGTGTTTGTGTCACTATCACTATCACTTGAATCATAACGAGATGAGTTAGAGTATACCTCATCTTCTTGATCTTGTTCTTTGGCCATGAGGCGAATCAAGTCCTTTTCCTCAGTGTCACTTGAGTAGTCTGTTTCACTACTATCCGAGTCTGCTGGTTCTTTGCACTTGGATGATTCAGTAGTCTCAGCAGCCAACATGGCTTTCTTATTTTTTGTCTTCTTTCTCTGAAGACTCTTCTATCCTCTTCATTTCTATATTTGTTGACTGGTGGATAAGAAAAGTCAACAACAAAGTGTCCTGGTTGTCTGCAGTTCCAACAGAGGTTTTCAACTCACTGCATGTCAGCTCTCTCAGCTCTCTGATAGTCAGCTCTTTGATGTTCAGCTCTCTTGGTCAATTGTTTCTTTTGGCTCAGCTTTCTTCCCTTCAGTGACCAACAATGCAGCTGTCTTGGGCACAACTATTTCCTCTTGCTATTTTCTTCTCAACTCAAACTCATAAGCTTTGAGGTCTGAGAAAAACTCATGATTTGATGTTTTGGAATGGTCCATAGAATGTCTCAGGGCTATGACTTTCATTTCCCACTCAGTTGGGAGGGATCATAAGATCTTCAAGCACATCTCCTTTTGAGTGTACTCCTTTCCAAGAGCTGAAACTCATTGGTAATTTCCGTGAATATGGAATCCAGTTAATCCAAACTTTCACCTGAGCATTTTAAAGTTTTGAAATTTTTGAACAACAACAGTTAATTTATTTTCTTTAATCTGTTTAGATCCTTCACAAATCAGGGTTAGCTTATCCCAGATTTCTTTGGCTGATTTGCATGATTTGACTTTGTTGAACATAGCATTGTCCAAGGTTTTATAGAGGACGTCCTTGGCAACATTATCAAGATTGTATCTTTTTCTATCTTCATTGGGCCATTCACAACGTGGTTTTTCAACCATAGCAGGTATGCGCTCTGCTGCAGCATCTTCTCCTTCACCTGGAGGTGCTCTTGTTACAACAGTGTTGATCTTTAGAATTCGCAGTGGCCCATCTTTTATCACTAGCCACATTTCATCGTGTAAGGCTGATAGGTGAACCTGTATATGAATTTTACAATTATCAAACTCTTCCACAGTAAATATGGGAACGCGAGTTAGATTTGCTTCCATGATAATAAATTTGTTTTTGAAATAAAAGCTTTGAAAACTCAAGTGTTATATCTTTTGAAAAGATTGAGATCTAGTTCAGTAACCAGTGCGAAAGGCTCAATGAACCAACCGCTCTGATACCACTTGCAGGTCCCAAGGGGTGAGTTGTAAGGTTTAGAAGGAGGGGGTTGAATAAACCTTACCAAATTCTCGAATTTAGTCCTTTTAAAATAATTTTAATAGGACTTAACTCAAATCAGCTAAATCCTTGGGTGACAGCTAGGTTGACTTACTTCAGTAAAGTTACCCACTCAATAGACTCAACTGAGCTATTGATAGTATAACTCAGTTGGGTCAACTAATACATAACTTTTCATTGATTTGGTTTTGTTCAGTGGAATACTTATCACCCTTGATGTTTTAAACTTGTTTTTAACACTTGTTCTTAGCAATATTATTATCATCTAGGTTTAGCAATATTAACTTAACAACATATATCAAAAATATGCAAGAAAATAAAATGTTGTAAGTAAATTGACACAAACAAATTTTATAATGGTTCAAGGATGGGGTAATTCCTCTAATCCACGCTTCTCCAACTCCTGGAGGAATCCACTAAGTAACAGATCAGGTTAAAAAACAGTTATGAGTCCGAGTCAGCCTTGATCACAAAGCTGGCTGCTCCTGGGACTCAACTTCTTCATAAGACAGCTACCTTGCTACTTCAGCTCCCTTCAACCACTTGGAATTGATCACACAGCCTTCCAACGAGCTCAAATCTTCTGGTTCGATCTTGAACCTTACTACAGTTCCTTCAACCATGGAGAGTAGACCCCTTAAGTTCTTTAAAATGTTTCATCTTTAACTTGATGAAGTATTCTTTCCTTCACTGAAAGTATTGGATCGAGTTCCTTTGATTTTAGGCTTGAGGAATGTCTATGAAAGCTTGAGAGTATTTTTGCAGGTTTTCTTGCTTGTATTTCTTGTAAAATCTGTGAAATTGGTAACCTTCTCTCACTTGCTTCCTCAGCCTTTTATAGTGTTTATTTGAAAATTTACTCGTTGAAGAGATAGGTAATTATCAAATAACACTTCTTGGTCGTTGGCTTGTCTTTTCTTAATCTGCAGCTTGTGATGGTGACATTTCCTCGTATTAAATGATGTATGCAGCTTTTCAGGTCCTGACACAAGCTATGTGCTTCCCATTGGTTTATTCTATTTGTACGCTTCTCGGATGAGCACTTTTAGACATGGCAGCATGGATGTATTACTATATTAAGTAATATCCTTGACTTCTATTCAACGGTTCAATATCAGTCGACTTGACTTAACAACTGCCTTTACCCCTTTGACTTGAGTCCGCTCCAACCTTTTACGAATGACTCAACTGTCTGTCAACTGGCACACTTAGCTCTTAACTGACTTGACTATCACTTTTTCATCCTCTACTCAGCTGTCCTACAACTGGGTCTCTTCTTTGTCAAGTGTGAACCTTCCATCTTGACTACACACAGCTGGGTCTTCACTTCAAACTTCAGTTCACTCTTGTATTCTTCAACATAGCTGACTTCACTCAGCTCATGCAATCCTATCTATTACAATTAGAACTACATTAAAAATGCGGTGCCAACTTCCTATTCTAAGTTTTACATGGTATCATCAAATTCTAATAATAAATTCTCCTAACAATCATGAACCTCATTTGAGAATCGTGTTGGAAGCACTACGTGAACACAAATTATATGCTAAGTTTAGCAAGTGCGATTTATAGCTTAAAGAAGTCACATTTCTGGGACATGTAGTGCTCGGAGAAGGGATTGTAGTAGACCCATCAATGGTGCAAATCATTGATTGGGAACGACTAGAAATAGGGACCAAGATCAGAATTTTTCGGGATTGGCAGGATATTACCGAAGATTTATCAAGGATTTCTCCAAGATTGCTAGACCGCTACTCAGAAACAAGTCAAGTTTGAATGGAGTAACGAGTGTGAGGCCGGTTTTCAAGAACTAAAGAAATGACTCACTACCGCTCTTGTCTTGGCCCTCCCGAGCAGCACCGAAGGTTTTGTCGTTTATAGTGATGTATCAAAAGAAGGGTTGGGAGCACTACTTTTGCAAGAGGGAAAAGTAATTGCCTATGCCTCACGGAAGCTTAAACTGTAGGAGGATAATTACGTGACGCACGTTCTAGAATTGGCAGCAATGGTGATCGCATTGAAGAAGTGGTGACACTACTTATATGGAGGGACGTTCGCCATTTTCACGGATCATAAGAGTTTGAAATATTCATTCTCCCAGAAGAATCTCAATTTGAGACAGAGAAGGTGGATGGAACTAATCGAAGACTATCTTTTCAATATCCAATACCACCCTAGAAAGGCCAATGTTGTGGCAGATGCCTTAAGTAGGAAGGCCAACATTGCCAGACTAATGATTAGAGAGTGGAAATCCTAGAAGAGTTGACTATATGGAATCCGATGAGAACGGACACTCAAATATTTTGCGCTAATATCTCAGTGAGACCTGAGTTGCTGGACGAGATTAAAACAACATAGGAAGGAGACCTGAAGATTAGAGAGCTTATAGAAAGGGTTTTGACGGGAGATCGCCCATAATTTTCCATAGTAGAAGACAAAATATTAAGGTTTAAGAACCGGGTGTGAGTGCCAAAGAATGGACAATTGAAGAATAAGATTTTAAGTGAAGCACATCATTCGAAATAAGATGTACAAAGATTTGGAACAACACTTTTGGTGGGTAACACATAAAGAATCAATTAGCCGAGTATGTCGCAAGATGTCTGACATGCCAACGAGTCAAAGCTGAACACCAACGGCCATCAGGGTTTCTGCAACTGTTACAGATTCTTGAAAGGAAATATGAATATATCATTATGGATTTCGTAACAAATTTGCCTAGAACTAAAGGAGAACACGATACCATATGGGTTGTGGCGGATAAACTCACGCCCATTTCTTACTAATCAAAAAGACGGACAACTTATAGAAACTAGCACGAGTTTATATCCGAGAGATCTTATGGCTACACGGGGTACCAGTTGATATTGTTTCTGAAAGAGACCCACGATATGTCTCAATATTTTAGAAATGCTTACACTCCGTACGCAACCACTACTTGAATTACTTGCTTGGGTTGGCGTACACAACCATTACTTGCTTGGATTGACGTTACACTCCATACGCAACCACTACTTGAACTATTTGCAACACATTCATAGTGCTTGAATGATCATGAACTATTTTCATCAAACTATATAAAGCTATATTATTTTGAATACCATGTTTCTTGTGAATCGCGTGTGATGCACGCATCATGAATCATGCATTTTTCATATGACTGTTTTCCTGCATCTATATAAGCCACACTTACATACGATCACCCATCCGCTGAGAAGTTTTGTCTTACCCCCACCTTTTTCAATGGCCAGCTGATGATCCACCATATTATGAAGACGTCAACGAAGATGATCATGCAACGGAGTAATCCCTAGACTTAGTTCGTCAATCAAGTCTTAAATTTCATTTATGAACAATTTACTATATTTGATGTAATAGAGGGGTGTAAGACCTCTTTCGCTTAGACGATTGATTGTAATAGTATTTCCGCTGAGACTATTGACTCTGTTTCCGAGAGGTTATGAAGAACTATGTCTATTCGAGAATTAATATTACTCAAATATTTGGTGGATTATATTCTCAAATGGAAGAACTGACATGAGTTACCGATGCGTAGCGGCTCCAAATTCCAGGGGCGTTACAAGTGAAATTTACTAGAAAGCGCTAGCGTTTTAGTCAATTTAATTACACTTTAATTGAAGTGTCATTATCTTAATAAAATTACAGACTTTTTTTTATAAGTGTCACCATAATTATAGAATTTACTTACGCTTTTTTATTTATGTCCTTAAAATGACAAAGCCTAGTAAAAAGCGTCATAAAATTAAGGACACTTTCTATTTTACTTACGTATTTTTTTATTTATCGCCAGATTTTTGTAATTTACTTACTCTTTTATTGTTTTGTGTCATGAAAATGACGAGAATTATCAAAAAGCGTCATTAAATTTATGACACTTTCTATTTACTTACGCTTTTTTTTATTTGTTGCCAATTTTTTAAATTTACTTACATTTTTATTGATTATGTTATTAAAATGACGACACTTATTAAAAAGCGTCACCTAGTTGAAAATTAGAATATATATCCCACATCGAAAGATTGTACTGTAGAGAATGATATTGAGAGTTAATAAATTGAGGCCTTTTGGTTCATAATTGACTAACAATAAATATATATTCTAAATAAGTCAAAAATTAAATATTATGTTTAATATTTTTTAAAAATTAATAAATAATTGATCTCTAATAAATTTTACAAACTCTAGAAATATAAAATTCATCACAATTTTAATGACCCTAATTTTCAAAAGCATCGCGACTTTAAAGACGCTCAATAGCGTCCCTATATTTAACAACACTTTTAGTGTCACCAAAACTTCATTTAAAATATATTAAATCTTTAGTAATTGTGAAATAAAATAGTGTCACCATATAATGACGCACTTGATAAAAGCGTCAGGAAATGAATTTTACCTAAGCATAGACCTTGCGTCACAGATATTTTCGTGACATCAAATTTAACAACGCAACTCATTACGCTTTCTGTCAAGCCCCAGACGGGACGCGACGACGATCAACCACTTAAATAGAAATAAACCCAACAGTCTAGACAAATGATACAACAATCCCAAATGAAACAGAGTCTAAAGCAGCGGAAATAAAATAAACATAAGTACGAATTACAACTTAAAGTCTAACAAGATCCAAATGCATCCGACAAAATAACCTGAATAAGTTTACAAGCCAAAACTAAAACATAAGGTAAAGTACAATGTCCAAATCTTAAACGTAAAAGGGACCTACGCCCTTAAATTACAGTCAAATAGAGGAAAGAGTAGCAGGATAAATGGGAGTCCAACATCAGTAAAAATACATGAAATAAGAACAATCATCAGTAAAAAGGTGCAAGATCGACAGGCAGGGCGAGGGTCATCAATCTGTGGCCAGTTCGACATCTTCAACATAGTCCCCATCTAAAGGTTAGAAAACAGGAGGGGATGAGACAGAAATCTCAGTGGATGGGGTGTTCGTGTGCAAGTGTGGCGATATATAGTTAATGCGAGAAAACGGTTGTATGTAAACGCGTGAGATATGATGCATGAACTCACACACAATCCACAAGCGTCGTGATAAAATATATTTAAGTAATATACGTATACAGTCGTGGTCACACAAGCATTATGTGATTCAGGCAAGACATGTAGGATTGCGTACGGAATGTAACGCCAATCCTATGCAAGACAAATAATGGTTGCGTACAGATTTGTAGCGCCAACCAATGCAATACAAGTAGCGGTTGCATACGGATTTGTAGCGCCAACCAATGGGGTCCGATTAACTCCGGAATCGTGTGGATCAGACAGCGATTCCTTCGTTCTTCCTTGTAACTCCTCGAGCAAGATGGTCCAAGACCTGTCACCTTATCGCTCCATAGGCAAAGACAAAATCCACAGTGGAGCTTGCAAGGCTCGGATTTGTCATAATCATGATTATACCTCAAGTACTACGACCCGCTTCCCTTGGACAAACTCCGTCCCTCGATTGCGGGATTAGGATGATGGGGCGGAAGAGTGGAATAGCGGTGAGTGCCCGGTTCTATCCCCGACGTATCCATTCGATTGTAAGATCAACACACCAAGTTGACTCAGCGGGGAAAGTAAATACAAGTTGGGTAGTCAACCAGGCAATGAGTATTATTGATTGAACGATTCGGGGAAAGTTTTCGAAAAACGCGAGTGGCAATTATGGCATTGGTGGAGTTATTTGATGAGGACGATTATCGGAAGGATAAGAAATCTTTGATATCTTGAAATATTAGGTGGGACATAAGTCCCGTTATAGATTCAAAATCGCAAGACGAGGAAGTCGCTCCGCGATCGGGTATTAATTGGTCAAGACGATCCGATAGTCAAGGGGTTTTTGAGAAAATAAAATATTTTAATTTAATAATTAAAATCAGAGGGTCCATGGCTGTTTTGGTAAAAGGAAAATAATTTGGATTAGGTCCTTGATAAAAGAAAAATTTACAATTAGCCCCGTTTTGTAAAAGCCAATACGTTTGGGTTAAAATTTGAATAATTAAATATCCCGACCTTGAAACATTATGAGGTCAGTTCCTAAAATCTCTAAATTGTTCAGAGATTCAGGTTTTTAAAGTTTTGAGTTCGAGGTTTTATAAAATTCTCACATTGGCCCCAAATTTGTTAAAATTGTCATTTCGGGCCTTAAGTTTAAAACAATCAGAACTCACAAACCGGAATGGCTTTTAATGTGATTCCAGTTGGAAAATGTCACTAAGGTTAGTAGGATATTGGGACAAAAGCAGTTTTTAAAAGAAATAAGTGTAAGTCCTTTAACTTTTGAAAATCTCATTTTTGTCCCATTTTGAAATAATTGCCTTTAAGGCTTTTAAGGGTCCAATTGTTATGAAATTTGAAACTTGGGTCCAAAATATAATTAAGTTATAGTTAAATTAGTATTTCCAGGTGCATGGGCTGCATATGTCCTGGAAATTTCATTTGGGTCCTCAATTTTAATCTTTTACAATTCGGTCCCTCAATTTTAGTAAAATTACTTTCCAAGCTCTAAACACTTGAATTTTTGGAATACATTTAAAATATGTCATTTCTAGTCCCTTAAGAAATAAAATTTCAAATTTTAAAATTAAGGTCTGGTATTGTTTCGAAAATTGCAAAGTAGTCCTTAAACTTCTAAATTTTTACAATCTAGTCCTTGGGCTTTTAAAGGTTGATTTTATTTATCTTAAAACTCTCAAAACTTTATTAAAATGTCCAAAAGTCATTTTGGAACCTGAGTACAGTCCCAAAATTCGAAATTTGCAGAGGGGTCCTTTAAGTTTTATTTTCTTGCAATTTAGTCCACCAACTTTTCATTTTTGCATTTTTAAGTCCAAAATTGAAATTTAATCAATTACGCTCGACTTGTCCAGGTTATAAGTCATCCAAAACATGGATTTTAAAGATCATACACATGCATGTCCAATTCATACAAGAATTCATCAAATAGAACATTAAATTGTACATGCATGCACCTAAAGTTCAATAAATAGCAATTTTAAGCAACACTTGAGAAATTTCATGACTTGATACATAAAATTGACATGCAATACATAAATTATATATCTCAAGTGCTCATGATCAAAACTCTACATGCATTTTTAACAAAAGAACCTAGAAGTTGAAAGGATTTTTCCACCCAACTTAAATTTGGAAAATTGTGAAATAAAAAGGATAAATTTCACAACTTTGGATGAGGTCACTTAGGTCAGCCCCTAAGTCAAGAAATATCAAAAATTTGGAGTTAGAAAAAATGAGAGAAAAATTAAGGAGAAAAAGAAGGAGATAAGAAAATTGGAAAGACTATACTTTACCTTGTGTAGTAGGTGATTTGAAACTAGTTGAAGCTTCAAATTTGGGATTTTTGGTTCAACTCCAAAATCACCTAAGGTCAGCCCCTATTCTCAAAAATGAAAAAGGCGTGTTAAAATTTGAAAAAAATAGGAAGAAGAAGAAAGAAGGGTTCTAGTGTCCAATTCTTACCTTGTAGTCCAATTTTCTCTACTAATTATTCTTCAAGTCTTCAAATTTCACCACCATGCATGCATGTCTTCAAGTGGTCTTCTAAGTACCTCAAAATCCAAAATTCAAACTTAAATTAAAAAGAGAAGGTGATGAGTAGTAAGATTTTAAGTTGAATTGAGGAGTCAAATTTCTTACCTTTGGTGTAGTAGGTTTCGAATTTTATGAAGGAAATAGGAAGAATTCTTGAAATTTTGCTAAGTGTTTAAGAAATAAGAAGAAGAAAATAGTAGAGAGAAGTTGGAGGATTTTAGAGAGAGAGAGGAGAAAAGTTGCAAGACTTGAATGTGTTGGTGATAAAATGAGATGAATTTTTGGCACAAAAATGGCCTAATGGCCGTGAGTTTTAAGGAGAGAGAGATGAGAAATTTTTCAAGGCTTGAATGTTGTCTCTTGCATGGAGACAAAGAAATTGGTCAAAGTATGGGTTGGGAGAAAATTAAGGAGAATGTTGGAAAAATAGAATAAGTTGGGGAAATTTAATGATATAAAATTGAGGTATAAGATAATGTGTATAATATTTGTGTTAATGGTATAATTATACACAAGATGACTAATATAAGGTGTAAGAGTACAAGAGTTGGATGATATTTCTACTCCAAAAATCCCATGTTGGCAGTCCACTATAGGGGCAATTATGGTATTCACATTTTTTTTCTTTCTCCCAAAATTGATGACAATAGATGAATAATATCAATCTCCAAAATAAATAGTGATTTGCTTGATCACTTATAAGTCTCAAAATCACTTATACTAAATCAAATTCTTAATTCTATAAGGTAAAAGTCTCTAAAATAAATAGTCTCTTAAAATTCTAAGGTGACTAATAAATACAAAAATAGTAATAATGATCAATCAAGTGATCATAAATACGAATAGAATTAGTAAATGATCATGATCACAAGTAATAAAATAAAATTAAATATGAAATATATTTATTATTAATATTTATCCATCAAAGTGACACGGTAAAATAGTCAAAATAGTACAAGCCAAAATACCAATTAAGCAATTAATTAAATTATAAAATTATTTTGAAAATATATAAACTTTAAATTTCGAATTTTAAAATAAAAGTAAATAAATTATGCTAAAAGTGTTTTATTAGCTAGTCGCTCAAGAACAAGTTGAATCGGTTGAAAGCCCATGTTAAAAGTCGAAAGAAATCGACAATGGTTAAAGAAGTGAAAATAAGTGTCATTAACAAACACCCTAAAATAAAACAATTTCAAGTATAAATTAGTTAAATTAAGTAATAAGTAAGTTGACAAAATCAAGTATGAGAAACTTGTTATTTCAATATAAAAGTTGTATTTTTGTATATGGTAAATCTCAAGTACTATTGTTTCGAAAATATAATGTTTACTAAATGATCTTTCAAGACAAAGGTATTGTATTTTTAAAATACTAATTTACTAGTAGATAGTTTTCAAGATCATTTAAGATGAAATAGATAACCGATCATAATACGAATCGCAAAATAAATAGTAAATATAAAAATAAATTATCAGAATATTTAATACTGTATCAGAAAAAAATAATAATAATACCCGCGATCGCGTCGTCTATGATTGAAAATTCCGGGGTCTCACACTTTCAAAAGCATAGGTAATGTTGTGACGCTGATAAATGTCAGCAAGTGAAATTTTTAGCATCACTAAACACAGTTTATTTTGTAGTGAACACGTCGTGGGTTCGAATCTACTTGGTGGAAAAAATAGTATTTCTACGAAGTGCTACCAAAAAAGTGTTACATAAGATTCATATGTAAAACTGTAGAAGTTTTTTTTTTTAAAGTGTAACAAATATAAAAAGTGTTACAAAAAGTGTTACATAAGATTCATATGTAACACTTTAGAAATATTGTTTCAAAGTGTTATCAATAGAGAACTTAATGTAACACTTAGAAAAAGGGTCACTAAAAACTAATACAAGTGATACCTTAGGCTATAGGTAGCACGGGCAAGTGCATCACCATAAAAGTGTTACCTATTGTCTATAGTAACATTTTATAGCCATTAGTTAATATTTTTTGGGTGTTACCTAATGTCATTTATGTTGTAGTTAGGATGGAAAATTTTTGTTTTTTTCTTTACTTTTGTTAAAGTTGGGAATAAGAAATGAAGTGGTGTAATAAAAAAAATCAAAAGTTGATAAAGGTGGAATCTTATAAATGAATGAAGTAGTTAAATGCTTGTTTGCATTTTTTTCTCATCATTGGATGTCCGCCATCCTCATTTTCTCCGTTTGTTTTATTATTAGGAATAATAAATGTATAGGTATATATATAAATATATAGTAGGTTAAAAATAAGGATGTGGAATAACAAAAATGTGTATTTTTTTAAAAATAAATTGAAAGTTGTTTGGGAATGTATTATTGAATAAGGTAGAATATTTGTATAAGGTTTGAAATGTACTCCTAAATTATCTAGGGTAATATTACTAACGGAAAAATAATCGATCGAGAATTAATAATTGAGGAGGAAATAAAAATTGGTACCCTCGAAAATAAGTAAGGAGTGATTGACGTTGGAAGGAATATTAAAATGAGTGTCACATTTTATTTATAATAGGTATTGTGACACTTAACCATAATTTCATGACTACACATCATTGTTTTTATGTTGATAAAAAACATCGGGGCCTCACAGATTTACAAAAATTAATTATTCTTTCATATATATATATTTTGCAACAATTACACGAAAAATATTTGTTGAAAGTTAACGGATAACTAAGGATTATAAGTGTCCATCCGATTAGAAGGGCCAACCTCTCCAGCCCCATCATGAGTAGATTGAGAAAAGTAGTTAAATAAGCTTATTGCAAAACTGGTAACCACTTTATGAATTATAGCAAGTATTTATGAGATTTATGTTTTAATGAAATTTTGAGAAAATAAAAAGATGAGTATGATATTCTTTCATGCATAAATTGTTGATAAAATAATCCTCACTATGTTTTTATGATTTATGAAGCTATGCATGTTCAAATATGTTTTATAAATATTTATTATGAATTTTTATATATTATTGGAATTCTGGACTTGTAACTTGTATAAAGAAAGTCGAAGCTTGGGTTATTTCTGCAATTATTGTAAAATATGAGGCCAAAAGTGTAATATAAAAAACAGTGAATGCCTCCTATGAAAATTCGAAATATTAGACCCAATACTCTGTAAATTTCATATAAGAAAACACAATAATGAATAAGTTTGATATCAAAATGTAAAATTGTAAAACTTAAAGGACTAAAACTGTAATTTTCGAAACTTGGGCAGTCAAGGTGCCTCAAAAATTTTCTTACCTGTTTATTATGGTATTTTGAACCTTTAGTTCAAATTTCATAACCATCCGACTTGAAACGAGCCTTTAACGACAAAAATTTTCTTTTGGGCCAAAATTACACTTTTTTAAAATTGAGGTACCTAACTTTCGAATTTTTTAAAACTATTTTAACCAAAACTTATTACTATCCTAAGAAGTATTTAAAAACTGTAATCACCTCAAGACCCTACCCGATTTAAGAGTTACCTAATTTTAAAATATCAAGTCAAAAACCGTAATTTTGGAAACTAGAGACCGAATCTGTAAATTTTATAAAATTTGTCCCGAGTCTCTGAAAAATATAACCATATGGGAATTTAGAATTTTTTTGAAACTAACCTTACCTTTTTCCGAGTCCGGAATTGAAACCTATCGAATTCTAGAACCGGTTAAGAAAATATTCTCCTTAGTAAAAATTATTTTTATTTTAAAATTCGCTAAGGACCTTGAAATCGACATTTTTTAACTTGGTTGCCTTACAAAAATTTTAAAAGATGTTTTCATACTTATCGAACAAAAATATCGAGCTTGAACATAATGCACCGAACCAAATATTGAAACCGGCTAGATTATCCGCTCGATAACTAGACCGCATGTTTTGTTTTTTCAAATAAATGTTGGATATTGTGTGACCAAGATTACCCCGGACTTGCTAACTGATTTTATCAATTCTTTTGAACGAGCAAAATTGTATAAGTTAAAAGCGTAATTGGAAAAGAAATTTTGAAGTGAAGTGCAAATGTGAAGTGAAAGTGGAAGTGTAATGTGAAGTGAAATGTTAAGTGGAATTGAAAATGAGAATGAAAGTGAAAACTAAAGTAAAAATTGAAAGTGGGATATCGGCTATGGCCCCTATCCAAGTGAAGTGGGATATTGGCTACGGCCTTATCCAAAATAAGAAGGATACCCGCTACGGCCCTATCCAAGTGAAGTGGGATACTGCTACGACCTTATCCAAATTAAGTGGGATACCGGCTACGGCCCTATCCAAGTGAAGTGGGATATTGGCTATGGTCTTATCCAAATTAAGTGGGATACCGGCTACGGCCTATCCAAGTGAAGTGGGATATTGGCTACGGCCTTATCAAAATTTAAGTGGGATATTGGCTACGGCCCTATCCAAGTCAGGTGGGATATTGTCTACCGTTTTATCGAAATGAAAGTGGAATTAAATTTAATAAGATAATAATAATGCATAAATGATTCTGACCAATCTAACATAATGGTTAATGGAAGTAGTAATATTGATAACGAGAAAAGTCATATGCACTATCATGCATTGATTTCCCAAATCGTTTTTGTGCATAACATGAGCCACACTCGCACACCAGCACCCACCCACTGAGAATTTTTGTCTCACCCCACCTCTTTTATCAACCAAAAGATGAAGAACCGTATCGGGGACTTTGGTGACGACGAGTCCCAAGACGTAGTCTAGTTTTCGTAGTGTAATGTAGATTTAATAAGACGATGGATTTATAAGTGTAATGGTTTAGACTTTGAACTTATTTGATGTAATAGCAGAGCGTACGACCCTGAGGTACGATTATTATGTTTTATAGTATTTCTTTTGGATTCCGCTGCAACCATATTGTGACTTAGTTATTCCCTTTCATACTTAATTGGGATTCTATCGTTACAATTGATGTATGTTGGGGGATTATTAGGTCGGCTTGGTAAACGTTTAGTAATTTGTGTCGCAACTTTTATTTTTGGGCGTGACAGTCATGGTATCAGAGCTCGGCTAGTAAAAATGAAACTTACACCAAGCTGACCCAAGATAGGGCCCTTCGCCTGTGATGGAAATTACCACTATTGAATCGTTTAAGATAAAATAATTCCTTGATAATTACCACTTGTAATGATACCACACCTAGAAGACCTGACTAAGTGGTTAATTTCTTACTAAATATTCCGCCTTAATTAGTATCATATTCTTGAATTTGACAAACGCTAGTTGTTTTTTGTTTAGGAATGGCATCTGAGTTTCCAACGTGGCTGATGGTGTACGAATTAATAGCTGAGAGAGACTACCATAAGGAGGTGGCATCGTCCTGGCACGCGAAATTCGTGCACGCCGACTTCCAATTCCAGCCAGAGCAGCAATACGCTCGATCATTAGAAGATGATCTAGCCTACATGCACGATAAAGGAAACGCCCTCGCTAATTAGCTAGAGGAACTGCGTAGGACTATACGAGCACACGAGGATCAGATCCAAGTACTTCAGGAGCGACTTGACCAAAAGATGAGGGACGCGTTTTGGGAAAATGAGAAACATCACAAACAGATATTGGTCCACCATGAACTACAAGAAAAGATTGACTGATTTGAACGTCTGACTAATCATCACCGTGATACGATATAGGACCTTGAGGGAAAAATTGTGACGCACACCCCTATTACAACTACTGTAAAATATATAAATAGTAAAACTGGGCCACAAACTCTACTTAAAACGTGTAACAATTTTTTTTATCCCTATGACATTTTAACAACAAACAAGTAAAAATCAAGTTAACGACAAGTCATGTCCACAAACAAAACAGGTAACCAACCCTGTTAATAAACACAACAGACATCCATGTGATCAAATGCATAACCCACATCACCCAGCTATCTACATGTACATATTTATATCAGAGTTTCCAAAAGAGGGTGCAACCCTAAACCATAATATAATACAAGACCAAAAAGGGAAAGGTGACCCATCAACATAGCCCAACAGGTCGTCATCCATGTACGCTGTCCTCAGTAACCTGTAGGAGGTCCAACAGCCTGCCCAGTACGCCCATGAAATCCAGCATTACCAAATTCACCTACAATGCGTGAACTACGTAAGCTAATGCCCAATAAGCAAAAATCATGCATGCTGAAAGAACAATGTAACGCACATGCACTGCATTCCAGGATGTTTTACTAGAAGTGCGCAAAAACAAGTTTAAAACATTTATTCAGAATCATTTCTTTTCATTGGGCCCTTGACCCACCTGCTATGCACCAGAAATAACTCAACATAGTATTAATGATCAAGTTGTCCAGTACGTATGTCTCACATACCCGAAGTAATGTCTCACATGGCACTGGACATCAATAATCAATCAGCCCCGTTCGAATGTCTCACATACCCGAAGTGATGTCTCACATGGCACTGGGCTTTAATAATCAATGAGCCTCGTCCGAATGTCTCACATACCCGAAGTGATGTCTCACATGGCACGATCTCAATAATAATCATATTGACACCGCCTAGGGCTATCTCCCGGGACCACCTGAGGTCCACCCCCTGTCTTCCCCAATGATCCCCCAGGAGTCTTCCCCCTGACGTGTCAATAAGGATACAATCAAGTGGTCCACCCCCTCGTGACCATCAGAGGCACACCCCCTGTCAACCCCTATGATCCTCCGAGGAGTAACACCCACTGCACCCTAAAATATATCATAAAAGCATGCCTCACATGCCTCGGTGCACTAGCAGTGGCCAACCAAGACCTTTTCTTTTCATAGAAAGTTACCATGTCGTGCATGCCTCATCTCAACAATGCTCATATGTTTGCATGCACGTGCAAATGCCAATGAATGACATGCTCAATGAAACAATAGTCATCACACTCCAATATCCACCAAGCAACATATGAACACCAAAGTTTCCATAGTGCATTCATCCAGATACCAGAATCACATTAGTATCAATAAAACATGAAACACTATGTTCATGCATTGTAGTTGCAAATGGATTTTCACTTACCTTTCACCTTTGGATATTCTACCGAAAGTTTAACAAGTTCTTTCTTTCCTAGCCTTAGAAAAATATCAACCTGTGACAATTTAGAATATGAATATATATATATATATATATATATATATATATATATATATATATACATATCCTAAATTTTGTTAAAGGTTTTAAATCTTAACTTTATATAGATAACCCACCAGGTTTTAAATTTTATCACTAAAATCTGAGTATGCCCAAATACACAGACACAGAGAGAATTGTAATCAGTTTTCATCATATTTTCAACCGGTAATTTCCTTTCTCGAAGCAATTCACGGAAACCTATTATCAACTCGTTCCAATATATATAATTTCCTTTCAATGCACTTATTATATTTAGCATATACAAAGCCATAGTTGAATCTAACAAGTTTTCAATCATTATTATCTAACAAACAAGAAAAACGCCTTTTGAAATGACTTACCAATATATCCTCTGTATATATGCTAACACCTTTCTCTTTTTTGTTGTCTCTATTTCCTTGTAAACAAAATCATATTCTATTTCAAATTTACTAGCCTAACTAAATTAATGTGAATAAAAACTCTTCCTTAGTTTTAAACCCTTTCAACATCAGTTCAGCATTAAAGCAATAAGGCTCCAACAATTATATATATTCTATATATATAATAATAGTTGCTCAAAAATCTCAATTCATATATCTAAATTGCAATTTTAAATCATTAATACATTTATAAATATGATTATTCCATATAATTTTATTTTATTCCTAAATTAACACTTAGAAAGAAAAGGTAGGAATTAATTCACTGCATCAAGTCTCTTACCAAAATTCTATGAAAATTCTTCACGGACGGCTACCCTCTTTTCTTTCTAGTGTCTCGTATATTTTTTTCTTTTCTGGTGCTGAAACTTTGTTGTGTCTCTGTTTCTCTTCTCTCTCGCTACCTCTATGTGTGTCCGTGTGTGTTTTGGTTTGTAGAGAACATCTATCTTATTTTTATCCTTAACTAGATTTAGGCGGTGGTGACATGGATATTATATGTTATTTATGTAAATGTATAAAAGCTCATGTGTGTTAGATTATAGGTCAGACCATGTGTATACTCTGACAAGTAATACATATATATACCTCATTACTTGTGGTGGTGGTAATGTTTGATATAATTTAATCGATTAACATGTGTGTGACTTTAAAGTTATAAGTGTAATTAGCTTACACGTATACATATATATATATATATATATATATTGTAAGTCCAAGCGGCTACGATAATCTAGAGGGGGGTGAATAGATTATCTCCATCTTTTCGATTTCGACTTCTTTTTATAACCGAATGCTCAAACACAATAATAAAGGTGCGGAATGTAAACAACACACGTCGATTTAAAGAGGTTCAACCCACCTAGGGCCTAATCCTCTACCACCCCAAAGATATCCGGGATGGATTTCAAAAAGAAAAGAATTTTATTAATTACCAAAATTAATACAAATTCAACTTACAACACCTTGAAGAGCACCACACTCTTCTTCAACACCACCTTTGGAGATTACCACAATCTCCCTTTGAAGATTACCACAATCTCCAAACGGCACCTTGTGAAGATTACCACAATCTTCACCCTTGAAGAGCACCACACTCTTCAACACCTCAACAAGAAGATTACCACAATCTTCTTAACACCTAGATCACCCAAGTGTGTTCTTACCACAAGAACACTCACAAGGATATCTTGTGTTGAATGATTACCCAAAAATTCAAGATTAAAACTCGATAATGAATAATACAATTGAGTGCAAGTGTAATCAAGAATAGCCTAGACCTCAAGGATGTGAAAGTGAATAGCTAGGCAAATTACAACAAGAAATAAGACAATGTAAGAACAAGTATATTCTTGAGTGTATCTTGTTGTGTTGTAGTTTTCTCTCATATGTTGTTGCTTCAATTCTTCCTCTATTTATAGGAGATGATTGATACTTGATAGGCTCCTCTTGGAATCTGATATCTACAAAAAATTGCAATTAAAATCAAGATTATAGCTGTTAGAAATCAATCCCACAATTTAAGGGAAAGTTGTCTGCTGCACAATGGTTAGAATTTTCTTTGTCAAAGCATAGGCGCCGTCGCACGTAAATAGAAGTTTGAAACATATCGCGAAGAAATTAACACAGGCGCCGGTCAAGTGCACCTCGACCGGTCGAAGGCTAGGGCGACGGTTGACCGACCAAAACCTGAAAGAACAAAGTTTGTGTTTCGATGTTTTGCTCCCGGATACACGGTCGCCTCTTTGGTCGACCGGTCGACCGCCTAAATGCAATGTTGTCCGATTTTTGATGAAAATAAACCTCAAGAAATACTCCGAAAAATTCGTAAAAATATTTTAAACCGATCGGGAGTATTTAGGACAACATTAGAAATATAGTTTTGAAGAAATAAAACATTTACACAAAAAGTGTTGTTCGATATAAATTCAATAAATACTCCGAAAAATAGTAGAGACATTTTAGATCAATTGGGAGTATTAGGACAACATAGTTTCAATGTAAAAACCCCATTGACTTAAAAACATTAAATGTGTTGTCCAATTTTATATCGAAAATAAACTTGAGGAAATACTCCGAAAAATATTAAAACCATTTTAAATCATTTAGGAGTATTTGGACAACCAAAACAATTTTAACGAGGTCGATTTTGAAAACAAAACAATTTTACCGGTTAAAGAGAACTATCCGTTGTGAGCGACAACATTCCATGCAATAAAAACACAAGGATGGGAGTAGAGATATTCAAACACATATAGCAAATGTTCCCCCTATCAACATGCACAACAAGAGTTATATAGAAGCAACTTAAACATAAGCTAAAATATTAGCTTTTCGATATTGAGCTTAAGTATCAATAACTTAAAAGCTCCCCCTGTCAAAGAGACATCATTAGAAACATATATAAGTCCATACTACAACCAATGGACCAAGAGTCATATACAACTCATGGCTTTAGGAAGCCATAGCTTATAGCTTCTTTTCGTTTGAGCTTATCTTAGCTTCTTTGAGCTAAAGAGCTCATAACCTGTTTCTCCCCCTTTGGAATCATCAAAAAGAATGTTAGCATGATAAATACATCATATATTCATATCAATGTGCGCAACTAAACCGATGTACTGAGCTATTTGAACATTGAAGCTTATAAACCAAATAAGAGGGAAAAGTCGAATCATACGACTTGAAGAAGCTTATGAAAACTCATTTGATAAGCAAAACATGATCTCTATAAATATATAAGACTTTTGAAATCGAGAGAATCATGTAGGTGATGAATTTTTCATTGAAATATTTTATCGAACACTTGGCGGGCGTCAAAAATTGAAAAAGATATATATAGCCCTTGTAAATAAAATCAAGCCAAGTTTTTCATCACCAAATGCAATTTAATAAATATCATTCATCAACAATCAATAAGCTCATCACAAACATATATGAATTACATCAAGAAAAATACATATAAGCCACAAACTCAAGGGTTCAACCCAATTGAGCTAAAGAGAGTGAAATTCTTACCACTTGATTGGTAAAGACGAGCAATGATGATGATAGTCGAGCTAGATAATCCCCAAACTATGTAATTCATGCAACAAAACACATTTGAAGTAAAATGTGTGTGCAAATGACAAAGGGGACGAAATAGAGAAGAAAAAGACCAAAATGCCAAATTCTGGAAACAGAACCATTTTTATCCAAAAATTCGTTCAGGGCGACCGGTCCAGGGCATGGGCGACCGGTCCACGCCCTGGCGCCCAGCCCATTTTGGTTCATTTGAAAAATTCAAGTTTGATCCAAAATCCGATTTTTCACCCCTAAGTTTTAAAAGCGTGCAAAATGCAAACGTAGACCTCATTCAATATACATTATGTTATAATCAAGCTCGAAATGAGGTAAAATACTCGGCGGTGGGCGATTTAAAAAGTCCGCGAGTTATCCTTGAGACGGAATTAAACACATCTCAAGTTTTTGTTAAAAATCACAATCCCTTAAAAAATATATCGAATCTCAATATGTTTAGTTCGATTATGACGAACCAAATTTTGAATACGAATAACCGTATAATAGATACCAAACTTGTTATCCTGAAAAAAATAAGAACGTTTTCTTTTTTGGATACAACAAGTCATAAGAAGAAGTGCCTTTCAAATATTTGAAAATTTCTTTTAATGGCACTTTAATGAAATTCGTTGGGATAGTTTTTGAAGTCGAGCATATAGACATAAAGCATATGGAATGTCGAGTCTATAGGAATAATACAAGAAAACATACCTCGAATTTGTTTGTCGACCGATATGCCTTTCTCAACCTTTGTCAATCTTTAGTCATAGAGGTTGAGATATTTCTTCTTTCTTCAATGCCTAACTCCTTCAAGAGTTCAATATAACCATCTTCTTGGCATTGAATAATTTGAAGTCCAAGCAATAAATTGAGTTCCCCCATCATGCTCATTTCAAGTACACCTTGCATCAACTTGGAAAAATATCTTGCACAAATATTCATTAGTAGTACCAAAAATATTCTCATAAATATGCACAAGTAAATAATCTTGCCCTTTTTCAAAAAAAAAAAATAGTATCAACTTTACCTCTTGTAAAATCATTTAGCAAAAAATAGCTAAGTCTATCAACCGTACAAGGCCTTTTAAAAAAAAACATTTGGCCTAAAAAAATTTTAAACCCCGATAGACTTCTACTTGAATAAAACCATTTAGAAAATTGGATTCAACATCCATTTGGTAAAGCTTGAAATTTTCTTAAAGCAAGAATGGGCAAGTAAAATGCAAATAGCTACAAAATGTGCTATGAGTGCAAATGTTACACCAAAATCAATTACCTTCTTCATGAAAATACCTTCGAGCTACTAACCTCGTCTTAGTTCGACCAATGTTGCCTTGGTCATCGAGTTTGTTCCGGAATACCCTTTTTGTCTTCTTCATCACTATCATCATAGGGCATCCAATTGATCTAAGGTGTTCATAGTAGAATATTTACATTCAAATATTTTGAGGTAACTAATATTTGGAGTACTTCATTTCTCATCTACACAACTTAACAAACTCATTAACGGCATCGCTTATAAGCAAGAAAAAGATAGCCCAAGTGTAAAAACATGCCTCAATCATCAATCACAAAATATCTTGCAAAAGAGCATAGTAGGAATAGATACTATATATATATATAGACCATGAAGCAAGAAACACATACTATGCATTTAGAAGATCATCAAGAGTCTAATAAATCATGCAAGTTCAAATTAGCTTAAGAAAGCTACAAAAGGTCTCTTTTGAAATTTGAAAATCCGATAGAATATAATTGAGACCTCATTTAAAAGAAGTATTTGAACAAAAGTTGACAAAGCAAATATGTGCAATCAAATATCGAATAGTGCCTTTCAAAAAAAATCTAAAAATCCTCTTAATGGCACTTGTATGAAATATTATGAAAAACAAGCACATAGACACATGGCAATACATATATCGAGTCTATAAGAGTAAGAATAACACAAGTAAACGTACCTCGATAATTTATGCCTTTCTTGACAAATAATGACGTAAATGGCCATTTGTGAAAATATGTAAATCCTTCACAATTCTTAAAACAAATCTTGCACAAATCATAATGATAAAAGTGTAGGCTAAGAGATATCACAAGTAAGCTCATGCCATAAAAATCCATGTGAGATGATAACACACTATAGTCTATAAAAATGCACAAGAGTTTTAAAAACATCATATAAGGTCTTTTTTTTCAAAAATATTTTTAAAAGCACAAATATATATTGAGGACCTTAAAAAAAATAAATAAATACTTGAAAACTCATTTTGCAATTAAGACACAAATAAAAGCATGCATAATAAAAAAAATGCATATTTAACTAGGGAGATACGGGTTACCAATTACGCCATTTCAATGGGTTGTGCCGTTCCCATTGTTGATGATATCTTCCCCTTGAGAAGTCACTTTGTTGATGATGACTTCTTTGATTACTCCATTTCGAAGGTTTGTTGCCTTCCCATTGTTCAAAGTCTCTTCTTCTTTGAAAATCATCTTGTTGATGATGTCTTTGCCATTTCCAAGGATTGTATTCTTCCCATTTTTGATTATATCCTCTTCTTGGAATTTGGCTTTGTTGAAAATAGTTTCTCCTTCTTTGATCAAATGAAACGGTCATTTGATGTCTTCTTGGCGGTATAAATTTTCTTCGATCATTATTTCGTCGGGTACCTAATATGACATTGTTTTGTGGTACCCTCATGTGTTTGGGTCCTTTGGGATTAGTCTTGAGACTTTTAGGTCTCCAACAATAATTATAGCTATTTCTAGCCCGACAAGTATTTACCGTATGACCCTTTTTACCGCAATAAAAGCATGTAATAATTCTAGGAGCATAATGACCAACGTGCTTAAAGACTTGATTCTTTTTCATGTGATTGACACCCTTAGGCTTATGATCAAGTTCTAGTTTCGAATTATCACAACAATCAACAATATTGGTCATTCTATCGGTACTCAAGTTGGATTTAGATAAATCATTTTTCAAGCAATTTATATCCTCAACAAGAGTACTATTTTCTTTCTCAAGGTTTCTAACCTTGTCAAAAGTGGTGGTGTGAGCACATGATAGTGATTCATAGGAAGTAAATAAACTATCCTTATCATTTTTCAAAAACAATGAATTCCTTTTTCAAATTTTTGTATTTAACAAGTAAGTTTTGGAATTCATCTTGTAGCTCATCATAATCATTTTGTAAATCACTATATTCATTTTGCAATTCATGGTCATAAGAAGTAGAGGGTTTAGAACTTACCTCGTTTTCTTCTTCGATGCCCATGAGGCATTGTTCAACTTCTTCATCATGGGAGGTTGTAGAAGGCTCATCCCATGTTGTTGGATTTGATGTTGTATCCATTTGTGAAGTAGATGCTTTTGAGTTGCTCCTTTCATTTGCATATACTTCATAGATGGCTTCTAATTTTTGTCATACTTCATGTGCCGATCGAATACCTACAACATGATCAAATTCCAAAGTGGTAAGTGAACAATACAAAATACTAAGAGCTTTACCATTTAAGGAGATGATTTTCTTCTCTTCATCATTGAGCTTTTTGAAGCCTTTTGAGGTGTGTGGTGTATCTTTCATCGGAATGGATTCTCCATTAATGACGGTGTTCCAAATGTCGAACCCGCAACCTTGTAAATAGCATTCCATTCTTTTTTTCCAAAATGTAAAATTTTTGGAATCAAACCGAGGTGGCTTGGTGGTGGAGGTGCCGAAAAGATGAGCTTCGTTCATAGCCGACGATCGTTTCTCTTCACTCGCGATGTGAAACGAGCTTGCCAAAGAGTTTGGCTCTGATACCACTTGTAAGTCCAAGTGGCTACGATAATCTAGAGGGGGGGTGAATAGATTATCTCCATCTTTTCGATTTCGCCTTCTTTTTATAACCGAATGCTCAAAGACAATAATAAAGGTGCGGAATGTAAACAACACACGTCGATTTAAAGAGGTTCAACCCACCTAAGGCCTAATCCTCTACCACCCCAGTATATCCGGGATGGATTTCAAAAAGAAAAAAAAATTTATTAATTACCAAAATTAATACAAATTCAACTTACAACACCTTAAAGAGCACCACACTCTTCTTCAACACCACCTTTGGAGATTACCACAATCTCCCTTTGAAGATTACCACAATCTCCAAACGGCACCTTGTGAAGATTACCACAATCTTCACCCTTGAAGAGCACCACACTCTTCAACACCTCAACAAGAAGATTACCACAATCTTCTTAACACCTAGATCACCCAAGTGTGTTCTTACCACAAGAACACTCACAAGGATATCTTGTGTTGAATGATTACCCAAAAATTCAAGATTACAACTCGATAATGAATAATACAATTGAGTGCAAGTGTAATCAAGAATAGCCTAGACCTCAAGGATGTGAAAGTGAATAGCTAGGCAAATTACAACAAGAAATAAGACAATGTAAGAACAAGTATATTCTTGAGTGTATCTTGTTGTGTTGTAGTTTTCTCTCATATGTTGTTGCTTCAATTCTTCCTCTATTTATAGGAGATGATTGATACTTGATAGGCTCCTCTTGGAATCTGATATCTACAAAAAATTGCAATTAAAATCAAGATTATAGTTGTTAGAAACCAATCCCACAATTTAAGGGATAGTTGTCTGCTGCACAACGGTTAGAATTTTGCTGTCAAAGCATAGGGCGACCGGTCGCATAGAAATAGAAGTTTGAAACATATCGCAGCAAATTAACACAGGGCGACCGGTCGAAGTGCACCTCGACCGGTCGAAGGCTAGGGCGACCGGTTGCACTGACCAAAAACTGAAAGAACAAAGTTTCTGTTTCGATGTTTTGCTCCCAGGTACCGGTCGCCTCTTTGGTCGACCGGTCGACCACCTAAATGCAATGTTGTCCGATTTTTGACGAAAATAAACCTCAAGAAATACTCTGAAAAATTCGTAAAAATATTTTAAACCGATCGGGAGTATTTAGGACAACATTAGAAATATAGTTTTGAAGAAATAAAACATTTACACAAAAAGTGTTGTTCGATATAAATTCTAATAAATACTCCGAAAAATAGTAGAGACATTTTAGATCAATTGGGAGTATTAGGACAACATAGTTTCAATGTAAAAACCCATTGACTTAAAAACATTAAATGTGTTGTCCAATTTTATATCGAAAATAAACTTGAGGAAATACTCCGAAAAATATTAAAACCATTTTAAATCATTTAGGAGTATTTGGACAACCTTTAAAACCATTGTTTTGGTGTAAAATCAAAATCATCAAAATCATGATAAACCATTTATCAAACATATATATATATATATCAATTACATGCATGGTGTCAATACTTGCTATAATATATATATAAAACATATATAATACAGGTTCCTATATATATATATATATATATATATATATGTGTGATTACCATCTGATCTAGTTGATTACACAGTATATATTATGTTATTATATCCATATAATTAGCGTGTGTATATATAAATTAAACAATATGATTTTCATAATTATATTCCTTTATAATTATTATTATCACTTGATATATATCATCTTAGTATATGGCTGTGTTTTGAGTATTATGTTAATCAATATATTTAAATGCTATATTTTCCAATAAATACATCGATACCCCCTTTCACCTCTAAATGTATTACGTGTAATCAAATGGTACCAAATTGTTTGACACCGAGATATTTTGTTTCTATGTCAATGAACAATCAACTACTTAAATTAAGTGTTCCGCAACTAGCACTATTTGAGAATTTTAAGAGTATTCAAATTATTCATGCCTTATAGAATAAAATGAATTATACGATGTCAATATCAATGCAAATAACACATAAGTCATATTTAATGCATGAATTATATTGACCAAGTGAGTAGTGAGAGACTCGGGTGTTACATCCTCCCCTCCTTATAAAAATTTTGTCCCTAAAATTTGACTTACCAAGTTACCTAAACAAATTAGGATATTTTGCCCTCATCTCATCTTCTCGTTTCCATGTAGCTTTCTCTACTAATTGCTTCCTCCAGAGTACTTTAACTAATGGGATTTCTTTATTATTGAGTTTCTTTACCTATCGTAATAATATCTCGACGGGTGTCTTCGGTCATTTCTCGAATTATGTCTGGGCCTAACAACTTCCTTTCGCCAACCTTGTCCCAATAGACCGACGATCTACACTTCCTACCATACAGTGCTTGTAGGGAGCTATCCCGATTGCGGCTTGATAGTTTTTGTTATATGATGAATCTATCAAAGGTAGATATTTACTCCACTATCCTTGAAAATCTAGAACACAAACTCTAAGCATATCTTCTAAAGTTTGTGTCATTCGTTCTGATTGTCCGTCGTTTTGAGGGTGATGAGTAGTACTAAACGACAATCGTGTTCCTAGTGCCTTCTATAGACTCCTCCAAAAAGTAGATAAGAACCTAGAGTCTCTATCTGAATCAATAGACAGTGGCACACCGTGAAGTCTAACCACTTCATGTATATAAAGTTGTGCGTATCGGTCCATGGAATAGATTGAGCAAATAGGAATAAAATGAGTGGATTTGGTCAATCTATCTACGATCACCCAAATAACATCGTGTCCTTTGACAATTTTGGGCAAACCTGTCACAAAATCCATGGTTATTCTTTCCCATTTCCATTCTAGAATAGGCAGAGGTTGCAACGTTCCAGTTGGCCTTTTGTGTTTTGCCTTTATTTGTTGATAGGTTAAATATTGTTCCACGTATTACGCGATACCCCCTTTCATACCTGCCACCAGTAATGTATCTTCAAATCTATGTACATTTTGGTAGCTCCTAGATGTACAGAATATGGCGTTGAATGCGCTTCTGCTAGAACATCCTCTCGGAGATTGTCTCTATTGGGTACGTATAATCGTTCTTTAAATCGCAATACTCCACTCTCAGATATTTTGAAATCAGAAGACACTCCTGGGGCAATATCCTCATTCACTTTAACATAATAATCATCACCTTGTTGTTCATGTTGAATTCGATCAAGTAACGTCGGTCGGAGTGTTAATGCTGCTAACTTAGCTTCAACGGACCCTAATGATATAATATCTACGTTCATTTTCTGAAGATCTATTAACTCTGGTTTCTGACTCAACGCATCTGCTATGACATTGGCTTTACCAGTGTGGTAATCAGTGTTCAGGAATTCGAGCGCGAGTTTCGTGTAAGTCGGCCACTTCCGTCGCATGAAAGCGGTCTACCCAACTCTTTCAAATAACTCCCAGACATCATCATGTATCCCAAGAGTTTGTGCACACTTGTCATCGGCGTATCGCTCCAATTCATTGAATTCACTGGCTTCAGTAAGAACAACCTTGTAAGCCGCGGGGCTATCCGGGTGAACTTCTTGCGGTGCGGCTTCGGCTGCAGCCCCCCTTGGGCGTCTCCCCCTACCCTATTGGTTTCTTCGTTTGGCCATGGGTTCAAATCTGTACCTAGCAAAACATATGTGAGATTCCGAACATGCCAAGTATAACAAGAATAAGATGAATTCAAGCCAAACAATTCATATAAGGCATAATGTCTCTTCCCTACAATTTTAATCAACAATTAAGCTCCCAAGCCTAAATACCAATACAATTGTAGAGAATCATAGCCACTAACACCCTAAACATTCAAGCTCATGCAAGATTCATCATCAAATCAATCAAACATGTCTCAATTCAACAAGCCCACAAGGTGTTCGATAATATGCCTCATAGAATAATTCAAATAAAACACAACAAATTTATCAACACAAGCACCACATATAATCCTTAATCCATAATCTACAAGAAATTCGAACAAAAACTTGAAGTTCTTACCTAAATTCTCGAAAATTAGCAAATGGGCGAATTTCAAATCCTAGGTGCTTCCTTCAATCAAAAGCCTCAACCAAAATCAATTTTTTGTGCTAAATTCATGTGTGGTTGGTGAGGGGGACGAATTTGTAGTGAAAACAAGTGAAGAAATCGAATACTATGAGGTTGGGTGAGAGATTTTTCAATTTTTGGGCACAAGAAAATTTTTTTTGAAGTGAAAACTTACCTGTTGTGCGACCCCCTTTATGTTTCAGACGATAGATGCACTGGTCGTGCCGTAGCAGCTCTTCAGGCACGCACGGGCAGGGCGTGCATTATTTTTAGCTTCACCGCAAGTGTACGGTGTAGTTTATAGAATAGTGTAAGCAAGGTCGATTCCACAGTGACTAATAAATTAGTGTACTAAGTATTGAGATTGAAATAGTCTTATCTTTATTCAGACGATCGAAAGTTGATGATTGGTTTATAAAACTAAGACAAGAATTTATCATAAAAAGACAAAGTAAACAGTTTATTGAAAGATCAAGGAGATGAATGGATTCAGTTAATATCCTTGTTGTTATCTGATTAATCAAAACCAAAGTTTTTATTATTCTTTCCTATAAGACAATCACGAAAGTATTTTACCCTCTCTCCCGAGATGTATATAAAAACGTTGATTGGATTATCTATGCTAGCATCTATACTCAACATAAGATAACCAACTCCTAAAAGCACAAAAGATCATAAATCTTCACAAATATCTACAGACTTCTCAATCATGCAAATATTGATGTCAAGTACTTAAGATCTGGTATTGAAACTCATCTCTCGAATTATGAATCAATACAGCAAAACAATTTAAACCAATGGCCATTTGATAAAACAAGAAATAAAATAGAGTACTCGAATAGGGTTTGAAATAATAACTTCAATTTAAATTAAGCATTAAAAAAGTATCCATTAACCTAATCCCAAACCCCGGAATCACAAGGTGTTTAGCCGGACATGGGAAATAAACAATTCATAGACAAATCAATCATGTTCATGTCTAACTAATTGAAAGTAAAAGATACAATGGAATGAGAAAACTCAGGGATGTCGATGATCTCTCGATCTATCTTCAATCCTTAAGAATGTGGTTGCAACCTCGATCAATCTCTCGTATCCTCCGGTAGAAAGTTGCTCTTTTCTTTGCTTTCTAGGGCAAATATCAGTGTGTCTTTTGTTTGGGGCCGCCTCGTCTCTTTTTATACGCCCGTTGGGTCAAAACATAATTAGAATTCGCCAAAACCTGACTTTCCCGTATAGACGAATGGGTCGTACGCTGACGCACGACCAACCCGTGCGTCAGGCTATAGGAATAATCTTTTTCTGAGTTGACGCACGGGCCGTACGTCCTGGCATGACCAGGTCGTGCGTCCTGCCGTAGGACTTTTCTTCACTTGGTGATCACGCACGGGCCGTGCTATAAGCGCACGCCCTGCCCGTGCGCCCCTGCTAAAGGTGTATCTTCTTCGTTCCTTTTCATTTCTTGCCTGGTTCGTTTGACTTCTTCTCGATTCGACTCTAAACATCATATATTCGCTCGATTATTGGTGGTATTTTACTGCAATGCTCCGATTTGTCACCAAAATGCTACAAATATCGTTTAATTCCTACAAAACGAGCAAAGCGTAATACCTTTTCCAGTTTATAAGCATATGGCCCATTTTACTAATTTAACGCATGCATATCAACTTATTCTAACCACTATTAAGCCCAAATTACATGCAAAACTCATACCAATCACCATCATTTGCATAAATTGGCTTGGCTAAGGAGCCCACTTCTTCATCTTCCTTAGCTTCATCACCAGTTTTCCTGGTGCCATCGTCGTAGTGCACAGGGGATGTAGTGGCAGCAATGGTTCGCACCACATCCATAACATCAAGGACAAAAGAGATTTGATAACACTCTCATGAACCCTCTTGCATCTGCTGCTTATGATCCTCTTTGGATTCTTTGATAGCTTGCCTAAACTCTGCTTTCTCGGCTGCAACAGCAGGGTCGATCTCCTCAATATCACTGTCGTTGTTGTCAGTCGA
The DNA here is from genome assembly GCA_016081115.2 of Rehmannia glutinosa. NCBI lineage: Eukaryota > Viridiplantae > Streptophyta > Magnoliopsida > Lamiales > Orobanchaceae > Rehmannia > Rehmannia glutinosa. The sequence continues at coordinate 23,546,231 of CM071927.1, read as the reverse complement.
GTCCAAGGAAAATTTAGATACATAAGAGAAGGTACAAGTGTGGGGCTTCTTCGATTCTTCAATAGCCTGAGCCTTCTGCAAGGCCTTTGTTTATCCTCATCCTTCATTTGATAAAGAATGGTCATGTAGAAATCAGGATCAAGGGCAGATTTAATAGTTATGTCACCCAAGAAACTTAAGAGCTCCTCTTCTTCTTCAATAAACTCCGGGTTCCTTGAATTAATATCTTGAGTAACTCAGCTTCCATCTTCTCCATACCCTAAATCTCTCCAGGATATCAGGATAAGCAGGAGACAACATCACTACATCATCCTCCTCTTCCTGAATAGGAGCGAGCGGAGCATGTTCCTCCTCAGGTTCTCTAGCATCCATCTGAGGGGACTGAACAACTGTTTCTTGATATCTTTGAGTTTGTCTAAGCTCCATGTTCTCTGTTGTCTCTCGAGCATTTGGGTCTTCTTGAGATTCGATCCACATCAGCAATCTTCTCGACTTCAGTGGTGATCACTTCACCACCAGCAACTTCCTTCGACTGCTCTTCCAGAGTTTCAGCAGTCTCTTTTTGTGTAGGCTTGGTGCCAGACTCAACTGGATTCTCAAGATCGTCCTTCTTAACCAACCTTCTTCTTTTGGTTGGAACCAGAGGAAATTCTGGCTCCACATTTTCAGGCTCATCGAAAGTGACAGCCTTTTCTCCTATGTTTTGCTTATTTTACGCAACTAACTTTCTAGGAACAGCAGTATGTCACTTCTTCACGACTGGTGAAGGTACAAGAGGTTCCTTCTCAGTCTCGGCTGCATGGGCAGGTGCAACTTCTGGCACGGCTGCAGGGGCATGTGTTTGGGTGGACTTGTCTGCTGGGGCACGAGCTTTCTTAGGACTGGCTGCAGGGGCAAGAGCTTTCTTAGCTGCAGCAGCTCTTTTCTTCTGAGTTGGCTTTGGAGAAGAAGTAGGGCGATTCAGTGATGTCTTACGGAACCAAATCAGCTGATTCACCTTCGCTGGTATCATCTCTTCGTGCATGCACTTGCCTCTGACCGCCAGCAAGATTAGCCTTGAACATCTTCTTATTGACATGTAAAGACTTTTCATACCTAAGAGCAATCCCCTTCACCTCCATAAGATGGCCAATCACCAGACCATATCCCAACGAGCCTCGAAATAGACCACCATCAGTAGTTGTCTTGTTAAGTATATTTTGGCATATGCGGCTGAAAACAAACTCAGCCCAGTTAACTTTCTTCTCCTCCATGATTGTGTTTGATAAATGGTTTTATCATGATTTTGATGATTTTGTTTTTATACCAAAACAATGTTTTTAAAGGTTGTCCAAATACTCCTAAATGATTTAAAATGGTTTTAATATTTTCCGGAGCATTTCCTCAAGTTTATTTTCGACAATATTGGACAACGCATTTAATGATTTTATGTCAATGGGTTTTTACATCGAAACCATATTTCTAATGTTGTCCTAAATACTCCCGATCGGTTTAAAATGTATTTACGAATTTTTCGGAGTATTTCTTGAGGTTTATTTTCGGCAAAAATCGGACAACATTTCATTTAGGAGGTCGACCGGTACCTGGGAATACATTTCACGAAACAGAACTCGCGAAACCTCAAAAATGGTCAGGGGTGACCGGTCCCTATAGGGGCGACGGTCGCACCCAGCAGGTGCATGCACCGGTCAAGCTCCCCAAGGACCGGCCCCCCGATGAATTTTGTGTAATCTCTTTTATGTTTTAACGCGCGACCGGTTGCCCTATGTTTTGACAGAAAATTCGACCGTTTTGACAGACAACATTTCCTTAAATCATGGAGTTGATTTCTAACGGCTCTTTTCTTCAATTGTCTTGCAATTTTTACAGAATTCAAGTCCCCAAGAGGAGCCTATCATGTACAAGACATCTCCTATAAATAGAGGAAGATTTGAAGCACAACAATAAGATAGAACAACACAACACAACAAGATATACTCAAGCAAACACTTGGTCTTCTATTGTCCTTATTCTTGTTGTAATTTGCCTAGCTTATCACTTTCACATCCTTGAGGTCTAGGAAATTCTTGATTACACTTGCACTCAATTGTATAATTCATTATCGAGTTGTATTTTGAGTTATCATTCAACACAAGATATCCTTGTGAGTGTTCTTGTGGTAAGAACACACTTGGGTGATCTAGGTGTTAGGTGTAAGGAGATTGTGGTAATCTTCTTGTTGAGGTGTTGAAGAATTTGGTATTCTTCAAGTTTGAAGATTGTTGTAATCTTCACAAGGTGCCGTTGGAGATTGTGGTAATCTTCAAGAGACATTGTGGTAATCTCAAAGGTGGTGTTGAAGAGTGTGGTGCTCTTCAATGTGTCGTTGTAAGTTGGTGTTGTATTAATTTTGGTAATTAATAAAATCTTTTTTTCTTTTTGAAATCCATCCCGGATATACTGGGGTGGTAGAGGATTAGGCCCTAGGTGGGTTGAACCTATATAAATCGACGTGTGTTGTTTACATTCCGCACCTTTATTATTGTCTTTGAGCTTTCGGTTCGAAAAAGAGGGTAAAATCGAAAAGATGGAGATAATCTATTCACCCCTCCTCTAGATTATCGTAGCCGCTTGGACTTACAAGTGGTATCAAAGCCCAACTCTTTGGCAAGATCGTTTCACATCGCGAGTGAAGAGGAACGATCGTCGGCTACGAACGAAGCACAACTTTCCGGGACCTCCACCACCAAGTCACCTCTATTTGATTCCAAAAATTATATATTTTGGAAAGAAAGAATGGAATGCTATTTACAAGGTTGCGGGTTCGATATTTGGAACATCATCATCAATGGATAATCCATTCCAATGAAAGACACACCATACACCTCCAAAGCTCTCAAGGAGCTCAATCATGAAGAAAAGAAAACCATCTCCCTAAATGGTAAAGCTCTCCATATTTTGTATTGTTCACTTACTAATTTAGAATATGAACATATTGTAGGAATTCGATCGGCACATGAAGTATGGCAAAAATTAGAAGCCATCTATGGAGTATTTGCAAATGAAAGGAGTCAAACAAAAGCATCTACTTCTCAAAGGGATACAAGTTCAAATCTAAGGAACAAGCCTTTTACAACTTCCAACTATGAAGTAGTCGAACAATGTTTTATGGGCATCGAAGAAGAAAACGAGGTATGTCTTAAACCCTCTACTTCCTATGATATTGTCATTCAAAATGATTATAGTGATTTGCAAAATGATTATGATGATCTTCAAAATGAATTCCAAAATTTACTAGTTAAGCACAAAAATTTGAAAAAGGAATTCAATGTTTTGAAAAATGAAAAGGATAGTTTATTTACTTCCTATGAATCACTATCATGTGCTCACACCACCACACTTGACAAGGATAGAAACCTTGAAAAACAAAATAGTACTCTTGTTGAAGATATTAATTGCATGAAAAATGATTTATCAAAATCCAACTTGAGTACCAATAAATTGCCCAATGTTGTGAATGTCAATGGTTGTGATAGTTTGAATAGTGAACTTGATCACCTAATATTGTCAAGCATATGAAAAAGAATCGAGTTCCTATGCATGTTAGTAATATTACTTGCCTTTATTGCGGTAAAAAGAGTCATACGGTAAATACTTGTCGGGCTAGAAATAGATTTAATTATCTTTGAAGACCTAAAAGTTTCAAGACTAATCCCAAAGGACCCAAGCACTTGAGGGTACCACAAAACAATGTTATATTAGGTACCCGGCGAAATAATAATCGAAAAAAATTCATACCATCAAGAAAACATCAAATGACCATTTCATTTGATCAAAGGAGAAAACATTTTCAACAAAGTCATTTTCCAAGAAGAGGAAATAATCAAAAATGGGATGAACAAAATCCTTGGAAGTGGCAAAGACATCATCAACAAGATGATTTTCCAAGAGAAAGACACTTTCAAAAATGGGAAGGCCACAATGCTTGGAAATTGAGCAATTGGAGAAACCATCATCAACAAGAAGATTTTCAAAAGGGAAGATACCATCAACAATGGGAACGGCACAACCCATGGAAATGGCGAAATTGGTAAACCGTATCTCCCTATTTAAATATGCATTTTATTTTCTTTGCATATTTTTATTTGTGTCTTTATTGCAATATGAGTTTTCATATTTTTAAAATTTAGGTCTTCAATATATTTGTGAGTTTCAAAATATTTTTGAAAAGAAGACCTTGCATGATGTTTCTAAAAATCTTGTGCATTTAATTAGACTTATGTGGTTTATTATCTCCTATGTAGTTATATAGCACAAGCATGCTTAAGATATCTCTTATTGCTTAGCCTACACATGTATTATTGTGTTTGTGCAAAATTTGGTTGAAGAATTGTGTAGGATTTACATATGGTTATCTACTCGTAATATATCAAGAGAAACATGAACTATCGAGGTACGCTCATTATTGTTATTCATCTCATAGACTCGATACATGTTGTGCCATATGCCTATGTGCTTATTTTATACAAGTGACATTAAGAGGATGTTTTGATTTTTGAGAAGGCATTATTTAACATAGCTTGTTTTATCGAAAATTTTAAAAGGATTATATTTTGTTTTGATAAAAAAATTGATCGTCTAGTTATGCATTTTATTGCACATATAAATGCCATTATTCTTGGATGCTTATGTCAAAGCTCTTGTTCATATGATTCTTGTGATTAAGGTCTCAACTATGTGCTCTCGTATTTTCATATTTCAAAAGAGACCTTATATAGCTTTCTATAAGCTTATTTGAACTTACATGGTGTAGTATATTCTTGATGATTTTCTTTAAGCATAGTATGTGTTACTTGCTACAGTGTCTCTATCATTCGATATAACTATGCTCTTGTGCAAGATTCTTTGTTGAGATTTTGCAGAAATTTTTGGTATCTCGGAACAAGTTTAAGGAACAAGGCAAGGTTAGTAGCCTAAGGGTATTGTCAAGAATAAGGTAATGATTTTGATGTAATATTTGCACTCATAGCACATTTAGAAGTTATTTGCACCTTTCTTGCCCATTCTTGTTTTGAGAAAATTTCAAGCTTTACCAAATGGATGTTAAATCTAATTTTATAAATGGTTTTATTCAAATAGAAGTTTATCGGAGTTTCAAATGTTTAGGCCAAATGAGTTTTATAAATGGCCTTGTACGGTTGATACAAGTACCCCGAATATGGTTTGATGGACTTAGCTATTTTTGCAAAATTATTTTATAAAAGGTAAAGTTGATACTACACTCCTTGTTTTGAAAAAAAGGCAAGGTTGTTTACTTGTGCAAATTTATGTTGATAATATTTTTGGTGCTACTAATGAATATTTGTGCAAGATATTTTTCCAAGTCAATGCAAGGTGAACTCATGGTGATCATGATGAGGGGAGCTCAAATTTGATCATTGGAATTCAAGTTCAACAATGTCAAGAAAGTGATTATATTCCACACTCAAAAGAAGAAGTGAGACATTGAAGAAGAAAGAACTATTTCAACCTATATGGCTACAAATGCGAAAATTGACAAAAGGTTGAAGTAGGCATTGACAAACGAATTCGAGGTATGTTCATTCATTTATTACTCCTTAGACTCAATATTCTATATGCCTTATGTCTATATGATCGACTTAAAACAATCCCAACGAATCTCTTTAAAGTGCCGTTAAAAGAAATTTTCAAATATTTGTAAGGCACTTCTTCTTATGACTTGTTCATTCAAAGTTTATAACGTTATTATTTTTCGGGATAACAAGTCCGGTGTAAATTTTATTTTTCAAAATATGGTTCGTCATAATCGAACTAAACATATTGAGATTCGATATTGTTTAGGGGATTGCATGTTTTAACAAAAACTTGAGATGTGTTTAATTTCATCTCAAGGATAACTCGCGGACTTTTTAATCGCGTACCGCCGAGTATTCTACCTCATTTAGAGCTTGATTATGACATAATGTATATTGAATGAGGTCTACATTTGCATTTTGCACGTTTTCAAAACATAGGGGCGAAAAATCGGATTTTTGGATCAAATTCGGATTTTCAAAACAGAACAGAACCAGTGGGGCTGCCGCCGGGCGGGGCCACGGCCGCCCTATGCCCCCTATGACTGCCGCCCACCTTTGCTTAAATTTGGTTAAAACCGTCTTTGTTCTTGTATTTTGGCAGTTTAAGGTTTTTCCACTCTATTTCGACCTCTTCCTCATTTGCACACACATTTCACTTCAGATATGTTTTATTGCATACATTTCATATCTTGGATGTATTTAAGCTCGATTATCTTCATCATTGCCCATCTTTACCGATTAAATGGTAAGAATTCTACTTCCTTATCTCAATTGGGTTGAACCCTTGAGAACTTGGCCTATATGTATTTTCTTGATGAAATTTGTATATGTTTGTGATGAACTTGCTATCTATGATGCATTGTATTGTGTTTGAACTGATTTGGTGATGAAAAACTTGGCTTGATTACATTTACAAGGGCTATATATATCTTCTGCAATTTTTTACGCCCGCCAAATGTTCGATAAAATTTCTCAATGAAAAATTCATCACCTACATGATTCTCTTGTTTTCAAATGTCCTATATATTAATAGAGATCGTGTTTTGCAAATCAAATGAGTTTTCATAAGCTTCTACAAGTCGTATGATCGACTATTTCTTCCTATTTGGTCTATAAGCTTCAATGTTCAAAATAGCTCGATACATCGGTTTAGTTGCGCACTTTGATATGATTATATGATGTTCTTTATCGTGCTAACACTTTTTTTGATGATTCCAAAGGGGGAGAAACAGGTTATAAGCTTATTAGCTCATAGAAGCTAAGTTAAGCTATAAGCTATGGCTTCCTAAAGCCATAAGTTGTGCATTATACTTAGTCAAATTGTTGTATGATGGACTTATATACTTGTCTAATGATGTTTTGTTGACAGGGGGAGCTTGTAAGCTCTTGAACCTAAGATCAATATGTAAAAGCTAAGCTTTTAGCTTGTGGTTGATTGCTTTTACATTATTCTTGTTGTGCATATTGGTAGGGGGAGCTTTTGCTATATATGATTGAATATCTCTACTCCCATCCTTGTGTTTATATTGCGTAGAATATTGTTGCTCACAACGGATATTTATTTTTAACCGGTAAAAATGTTTTGTTTTCAAAATCGACCTCGTTAAAATTGTTTTGGTTTGTAATCATCAAAAAGGGGGAGAATGTTTGATAAATGGTTTTATCATGATTTTGATGATTTTGTTTTTATACCAAAACAATGTTTTTAAAGGTTGTCCAAATACTCCTAAATGATTTAAAATGGTTTTAATATTTTTCGGAGCATTTCCTCAAGTTTATTTTCAACAATATTGGACAACACATTTAATGATTTTATGTCAATGGGTTTTTACATCGAAACCATATTTCTAATGTTGTCCTAAATACTCCCGATCGGTTTAAAATGTTTTTACGAATTTTTTAGAGTATTTCTTGAGGTTTATTTTCGACAAAAATCGGACAACATTTCATTTAGGAGGTCGGCCAGGTCGACCAAAGGCGGCCGTGCACTGGGAATACATTTCACGAAACAGAACTCATGAAACCTCAAAAATGGTCGGGGTGACCGGTCCCTATAGGGGGCGACGGAGTCGCACCCTGTGGCGACTCTGGTCGAGCTCCCAAGGATCGGTCCCCCTGATGAATTTTGTTGTGTAATCTCTTTTGTGTTTTAACGCGCGACCGGTCGCCCTATGTTTTGACAGCAAAATTCTGACCGTTTGATAGCAGACAACATTTCCTTAAATCATGGAGTTGATTTCTAACATCTCTTTTCTTCAATTGTCTTGCAATTTTTTACATAATTCAAGTCCCCAAGAGGAGCATATCATGTACAAGACATCTCCTATAAATAGAGGAAGATTTTGAAGCACAACAATAAGAGAGAACAACACAACACAACAAGATATACTCAAGCAAACACTTGGTCTTCTATTGTCATTATTCTTGTTGTAATTTGCCTAGCTTATCACTTTCACATCCTTGAGGTCTAGGCTATTCTTGATTACACTTGCACTCAATTGTATAATTCATTATCGAGTTGTATTCTTGAATTTTTGAGTTATCATTCAACACAAGATATCCTTGTGAGTGTTCTTGTGGTAAAAAAAGGTCATCTCTCTCATCATGCTCATTTCAAACTTCCCTTGTATGAAGTTTGAGAACTTATCACACGGCTCTTTGTTTGTGGATCCAAAGATGATATCATCCACATAAATTTGAACAAACAGTATACTCTCTCCATCTTGAATTCTGAAGAGTGTTCTATCAACTTTTCCTTTGGTGAATCCATTGTCAATCAAACATTGTGACAATGTGTCATACCATGATCTTGGTGCTTGTTTCAATTCATACTGTGCTTTGTTTAGCTTGTAAACTTTGTCTCCAATAGTTTTCTGCTCAAAACTTGGAGGTTGTTCAACATAGACTTCTTCTTCTAAAAGTCCATTTAGAAATTCACTCTTCACATCCATTTGATATACAGTGAAGTTCTTGTGTGTAACATAAGCAAGAAATAGCCTTATTACTTCCAATCTAGCAACAGGAGCAAAGGTTTCATCAAAATCTATACCTTCTTTTTAATCAATAACATTTTGGTGAGTAGGCCTTTCAAATAAGTCTAGGGCTACAACCCTCTGAAACTCAACCGCCACTCTCTGCCTTAAAGAAAAAACCTCTCTTCCCCCTCCCTCTCTCCATCCCTCTCTCCCTCACCATCTCCTCTTCTCTCTTTGCCATGGATGTTTTCTAGACCGATTCTTGCAGTGGCTTTTAGAGATGGCCGGCTTGGTGTGGCAGAGATCTCGTTTCTGCTATTGGGCACGATATCTGCTGATGTATGGGCCGTGGAGGTGGTGATGGCCGGGGATGGTGATGTAGGAGGGAGAGGCCAGATTTTTCTGGTTTTGTTTTGTTTCCTTCTTTATCTTACCCCTTTGGTTTTTGTCGATTTGGTTTTTTTCTTGTCCCCAATAGGTGGCTTTTTGTCCCAATAGTTTTTCTATTCAGTTTTTATTACCGGATGATACGTGATAGAAACGAGATCAAGTTTTTGGTACGTGTTTTGTCCAGCGCCAAGTTGCGAAGTTCTGAATCTATGGATTAGATCTGTTTCAGTTTAGAATTTTGTTTTAGATCTGTGTAGGTCTATAATCCATAGGCTTGCAATTGTTTTGACATCTGTTGTAACCAATTGTAAGTTTCTTCTGTATTAATGAATGAAATTCATTTTTGACTCAAAAAAAAATTCCCATACTTTGTTTCTTTCAAACTGATTCAACTCTTCTTGCATAGCCTAAATCCAATGTGTGTTGTCCAATGCTTGAGAAACATCTTTACACTCTATTTGGGTAATAAAACAATTAAACATGGCTTCATGTTGAGCTCTGGATCTGGTTCTTATGCCATCTCTAACATCTCCAATAATTAACTCAAGTGGATGCTCTCTCAGCCGTCTTGCAGCTAAGTTGTCATGAGCAACTTCTTCATCATCATTCAGCTGCAGACCTTCCAACTGTCTTTGACATTCAGCTATCTTATCTTTTTTAGGGTTGAGTGCTCTCACATCTGCATCAATATAGGGACTCTTCTGTATAGTTGGCTAATTTTGCTTCTCAACTAACTCATCTATATCTTCTCCCTTAACATTTGACTCATCAAACACCACATGGATAGACTCTTTTATGACCATAGTTATCTTATTTAGCACTCTATAAGCTTTACTTTCAGCTGAGTGTCCCAAAAAGATACTTTCATCAGCTTTAACATCAAAAGCTTTTAAGTTGTCCTTGCCATTGTTGTGGATGAAGCACTTACATCCAAATATCTTGAAATATCCAACATTTGGCTTTCTCCCTGTCTAAATTTCATAGGGAGTCTTAGTCAATTGCCTTTTGATCATGCATCTATTCTAAGTATAGCATGCAATATTTATGGCTTCAGCCCAAAATCTCTTAGGCAATCCCACTTCAGATAACATTGTCTTAGCAGCTTCCTTGAGAGTTATGTTCCTTCTTTCAGCTACTCCATTGTGCTGTGGAGTTCTTGCAGCTGAAAACTCATGAGCAATACAATTTTCAACACAACACTGAGTTATAATTCCATTGACAAACTCAGTTCCCCTGTCAGATCTTATCTTTATAATGGTTTGACTCTTCTTATTTTGAACTCTTCTCATCAGCTGAGGCAATTTCTATAGTGTCTCCTTCTTTTTACACATGAAAATTATCAATGTATATCTTGAGTAATCATCCACCACCACTAAGGTGTATTTCTTTCCACTGATGCTAGCTAGATAAACAAGACCAAATAATCCATATGCAACAGATGTAGTATCCTGAAGAAGGACTTGGCTTGTCCTTGAAGGATGACTTGATTTGCTTTCCCATCTAGCATGCATCACAAATACTTTCTTTCTTGTATACTGAGTCAGGCAATCATTCCACAAGATGACTCCTTGCAAGCTTATTGATTGTCTTGAAGTTCAGGTGACTCAGCTTCTTGTGCCACAGCTAACTTGATTCGGTTGTACTATTTGCTAGTAGACATGTGCTTGGTGTAGCAGTTGACCAATCCACTACATACATGTTTTTCTCCCTTGTTCCTTGTAGCACAATTTCATTTGATTCAACATCTTTGATTTGGAAAACTCCCATATTGAATCCCACATGGTAGCCTTTGTCACAGAGTTGGCTGATGCTTAGTAGATTGAGAGTGAGACCTTCATCATATGCAACATCTGTGATCTCCAGTCCATTTTTCTTTATGGAACATGTGCCTTTGATCTCTCCTGGAGCTTCATTTCCTCCAAATATGACTTTTGCACCTTTGATTTCCTTGAACTTTGACAGATTTTTCTTGTTCCCCATCATATGTCTGGAACAACCACTATCCATGTACTAGGTTCCTTGGCACTCAGCATTGTTCTTGAAACCGCAATCAAGGAAATTAATTTTTAGTACCCATACTTATGCAGGTCTGGGGGGGTTAGTGCTATAAGATGTTCCAACCAACCTATAGCTAGATGATCTGACTCTAAGAGGTTGCCATCTATCAGTTCCATAATCATAGTGCACATTAGCAAATTGCATGGGGGTTTTAGGATCATACAACTGTCTCTTTTGTATGTATGCCTATGTATTTGTTTTAGCATTTGCTTTCTTGGGGTAGTAGTGATATTTCTGTGCTTGATGGGCTTTGTGTCTGGGTGCATAAGTGTGCTAATAGTAATTCTTTTGCCTTGGGAATGACCTTCATTGAGGTTGAGGTCTTTGCCATTTTGTCTTGTATCCCATATGTCTTTGCAGATATCTCACTTGGTTGTTTTAATCAGCTTGGTTTGGATAATTTCTACCATTCCTATCATATATATTTCTTTGATGAAATCTCTGGGTTTTGGTAGCTCTGCATAGCTTTTACATAGTATTTTCTGTTTGGAGTTTGCTGATGGACTTTTCTAAATTCATTTCAGATGTCCTTTCAGCATAATCTACTGGCTTATTTCCTTTAGCCTTATATCCAAGGCCAGAATCATTGTGATTGTGTTCAGGTATGGGTGTTGGTGCAACATATGGTATTTTGGGTTTTTGGACTCCCTCATTACTTGAGGATCCTTTCTCCAAAATCACTTTTGGAGCTTGAGCATGCACAAATGAATTAAATCCTATGCCTGTTTTGTCAACACATTGTTTTTGTGTCATTATAAGTTCATCCAATGATTTGGATGCCTTTGTAAATGAAGCAATCACATTTTTGAGATCTGTCTCTCTCTTTTTAGTAGCAGCTAACTCTGCTTGGATCTTGGCATTTTCAGCCTTCATCTTTGTATTCTCATCATCTATGTAACTTAGAGTACTCATCTCTTTAGTCAGCTGTGAGTTTTGGCATTTAAGCTGGCTATTTTCCTCATTTAAAAGTGTGTGTGATGTTTTGATGTGCTCAAAATATTTCATCATTTTGCCAATTGAGTCATAAAGATCTGTGGGTGAGGAAGTGTTTGTGTCACTATCACTATCACTTGAATCATAACGAGATGAGTTAGAGTATACCTCATCTTCTTGATCTTGTTCTTTGGCCATGAGGCGAATAAAGTCCTCTTCCTCAGTGTCACTTGAGTAGTCTGCTTCACTACTATCCGAGTCTGCTGGTTCTTTGCACTTGGCTGGTTCAGCAGTCTCAGCAGCCAACATGGATTTCTTATTTTTTGTCTTCTTTCTCTGAAGACTCTTCTGTCCTCTTCATTTCTATATTTGTTGACTGGTGGGTAAGAAAAGTCAACAACAAAGTGTCCTGGTTGTCTGCAGTTCCAACAGAGGTTTTCAACTCACTGCATGTCAGCTCTCTCAGCTCTCTGATAGTCAACTCTTTGATGTTCAGCTCTCTTGGGTGGCCTGTCCTCCCTTGCTTTAGGGTGATGAATGTATTCTGGTGGTTTCAACATTGTTTCTTTTATAGTTCTTATTTAAGAACTTATTGAACCTTTTCACCATGAAAGCAATTTCCTCTTGGTCAATTGTTTCTTTTGGCTCAGCTTTCTTCCCTTCAGTGACCAACAATGCAGCTGTCTTGGGCACAATTGTTTCCTCTTGCTATTTTCTTCTCAACTCAAACTCATAAGCTTTGAGGTCTGAGAAAAGCTCATGATTTGATGTTTTGGAAATGTCCATAGAATGTCTCATGGCCATGACTTTCATTTCCCACTCAGTTGGGAGGGATCATAAGATCTTCACGCACATCTCCTTTTGAGTGTACTCCTTTCCAAGAGCTGAACCTGATTGGTAATTTCCGTGAATATGGCATCCAGTTAATCCAAACTTTCACCTGAGCATTTTAAAGTTTTGAAATTTTTGAACAACAACAGTTAATTTATTCTCTTTAATCTGTTTAGATCCTTCACAAATCAGGGTTAGCTTATCCCAGATTTCTTTGGCTGATTTGCATTATTTGACTTTGTTTAACATAGCATTGTCCAAGGTTTTATAGAGGACATCCTTGGCAACATTATCAAGATTGTATCTTTTTCTATCTTCATTGGGCCATTCACAACGTGGTTTTTCAACCATAGCAGGTGTGGGCTCTGCTGCAGCATCTTCTCCTTCACCTGGAGGTGCTCTTGTTACAACAGTGTTGATCTTTAGAATTCGCAGTGGCCCATCTTTTATCACTAGCCACATTTCATCTTGTAAGGCTGATAGATGAGCCTGTATACGAATTTTACAATCATCAAATTCTTCCACAGTAAATATGGGAATGCGAGTTAGATTTGCTTCCATGATAATAAATTTGTTTTTGAAATAAAAGCTTTGAAAACTCAAGTGTTATATCTTTTGAAAAGATTGAGATCTAGTTCAGTAACCAGTGCAAAAGGCTCAATGAACCAACCGCTCTGATACCACTTGTAGGTCCCAAGGGGTGAGTTGTAAGGTTTAGAAGGAGGGGGTTGAATAAACCTTACCAAATTCTCGAATTTAGTCCTTTTAAAATAATTTTAATAGGACTTAACTCAAATCAGCTAAATCCTTGGGTGACAGTTAGGTTGACTTACTTCAGTAAAGTTACCCACTCAATAGACTCAACTGAGCTATTGATAGTATAACTCAGTTGGGTCAGCTAATACTTAACTTTTCATTGATTTGGTTTTGTTCAGTGGAATACTTATCACCCTTGATGGGGTAATTCCTCTAATCCACGCTTCTCCAACTCCTGGAGGAATCCACTAAGTAACAGATCAGGTTACAAAGCAGTTATCAGTCCGAGTCAGCCTTGATCACAAAGTTGGCTGCTCCTGGGACTCAGCTTCTTCATAAGACAGCTACCTTGCTACTTCAGCTCCCTTCAACCGCTTGGAATTGATCACACAGCCTTCCAGCGAGCTCAAATCTTCTGGTTCGATCTTGAACCTCACTACAGTTCCTTCAACCTTGGAGAGTAGACCCCTTAAGTTCTTTAAAATGTTTCATCTTTAACTTGATGAAGTATTCTTTCCTTCACTGAAAGTATTGGATCGAGTTCCTTTGATTTTAGGCTTGAGGAATGTCTATGAAAACTTGAGAGTATTTTTGCAGGTTTTCTTGCTTGTAATGCTTGTAAAATCTGTGAAATTGGTAACCTTCTCTCACTTGCTTCCTCAGCCTTTTATAGTGTTTATTTGAAAATTTGCTCGTTGAAGAGATAGGTAATTTTCAAATAACACTTCTTGGTCGTTGGCTTGTCTTTTCTTAATATGCAGCTTGTGATGGTGACATTTCCTCGTATTAAATGATGTATGCAGCTTTTCAGGTCCTGAAACAAGCTATGTGCTTCCCATTGGTTTATTTTATTTGTTCGCTTCTGGGATGAGCACTTTTAGACATGGCAGCATGGATGTATTACTATATTAAGTAATATCCTTGACTTCTATACAATGGTTCAATATCAGTCGACTTGACTTGACAACTGCCTTTACCCCTTTGACTTGAGTCCGCTCCAACCTTTTACGAATGACTCAACTGTCTGTCAACTGGCACACTTAGCTCTTACCTGACTTGACTATCACTTCTTCATCCTCTACTCAGTTGTCCTACAACTGGGTCTCTTCTTTGTCAAGTGTGAACCTTCCATCTTGACTACACACAGCTGGGTCTTCACTTCAAACTTCAGTTCACTCTTGTATTCTTCAACATAGCTGACTTCACTCAGCTCATGCAATCCTATCTATTACAATTAGAACTACATTAAAAATGCGGTGCCAACTTCCTATTCTAAGTTTTACATGGTATCATCAAATTCTAATAATAAATTCTCCTAACAATCATGAACCTCATTTGAGAATCGTGTTGGAAGCACTACGTGAACTAAAATTATATGCTAAGTTTAGCAAGTGCGATTTATAGCTTAAAGAAGTCACATTTCTGGGACATGTAGTGCTCGGAGAAGGGATTGTAGTAGACCCGTCAATGGTGCAAATCATTGATTGGGAACGACCAGAAATAGTGACCAAGATCAGAATATTTCGGGATTGGCAGAATATTACCGAAGATTTATCAAGGATTTCTCCAAGATTGCTAGACCGCTACTCAGAAACAAGTCAAGTTCAAATGGAGTAACGAGTGTGAGACCGGTTTTCAAGAACTAAACAAATGACTCACTACCGCTCCTACTTGGCCCTCTCGAGCGGCATAGAAGGTTTTGTCGTTTATAGTGATGCATCAAAAGAAGGGTTGAGAGCACTACTTATGCAAGAGGGAAAAGTAATTGCATATGCCTCACGGAAGCTTAAACTGTAGGAGGATAATTACGTGACGCACGTTCTAGAATTGGCAGCAATGGTGATCGCAATGGTGGCACTCCCAGAAGAATCTCAATTTGAGACAGAGAATGTGGATGGAACTAATCGAGGACTATCTTTTCAATATCCAATACCACCCTAGAAAGGCCAATGTTAGGGCAGATGCCTTAAGTAGGAAGGCCAACATTGCCAGACTAATGATTAGAGAGTGGAAATCTCTAGAAGAGTTGACTGACACTCAAATATTTTGTGCTAATATCTCAGTGAGACTTGAGGTGCTGGACGAGATTAAAACAACATAGGAAGGAGACCTGAAGATTAGAGAGCTTATAGAAAGGGTTTTGACGGGAGATCGCCCATAATTTTCCATAGTAGAAGACAAAATATTAAGGTTTAAGAACCGGGTGTGAGTGCCAAAGAATGGACAATTGAAGAATAAGATTTTAAGTGAGGCACATCATTCGAAATAAGATGTACAAAGATTTGAAACAAAACTTTTGGTGGGTAACACATGAAGAATCAATTTGCCGAGTATGTCGCAAGATGTTTGACGTGCCAACGAGTCAAAGCTGAACACCAACGGCCATCAGGGTTTCTGCAACTGTTACAGATTCCTGAAAGGAAATATGAATATATCATTATGGATTTCGTAACAAATTTGCCTAGAACTAAAGGAGAACACGATACCATATGGGTTGTGGCGGATAGACTCAAGAAGTCAGTCCATTTCTTACTAATCAAAAAGACGGACAATTTATAGAAACTAGCACGAGTTTATATCCGAGAGATCTTATGACTACACGGGGTACCAGTTGATATTGTTTCTGAAAGAGACCCACGATATGTCTCGATATTTTAGAAATGCTTACACTCCGTACGCAACCACTACTTGAATTACTTACTTGGGTTGGCGTACGCAACCATTACTTTCTTGGATTGGCGTTACACTCCGTACGCAACCACTACTTGAACTATTTGCAACACATTCATAGTGCTTGAATGATCATGAACTATTTTCATCAAACTATATAAAGCTATATTATTTTGAATACCATGTTTCTTGTGAATCGCGTGTGATGCACGCATCATGAATCATGCATTTTTCATATGACTGTTTTCCTGCATCAATATAAGCCACACTTACATACGATCACCCATCCGCTGAGAATTTTTGTCTCACCCCTACCTTTTTCAATGGCCAGCTGATGATCCACCATATTATGAAGACGTCAACGAAGATGATCATGCAACGGAGTAATCCCTAGACTTAGTTCGTCAATCTAGTCTTAAATTTCATTTATGAACAATTTACTATATTTGATGTAATAGAGGGGTGTAAGACCTCTTTCGCTTAGACGATTGATTATAATAGTATTTCCGTTGAGACTATTGACTCTGTTTCCGAGAGGTTATGAAGAACTATGTCTATTCGAGAATTAATATTACTCAAATATTTGGTGGACTATATTCTCAAATGGAAGAACTGACATGAGTTACCGATGCGTAGCGGCTCCAAATTCCAGGGGTGTTACAAGTGACATTTACTAGAAAGCGCTAGCATTTTAGTCAATTTAATTACACTTTAATTGAAGTGTCATTATCTTAATAAAATTGCAGACTTTTTTTTATAAGTGTCACCATAATTATAGAATTTACTTACGCTTTTTTATTTGTGTCCTTAAAATGACAAAGCCTAGTAAAAAGCGTCATAAAATTAAGGACACTTTCTATTTTACTTACGTATTTTTTTATTTATCGCCAGATTTTTTTAATTTACTTACTCCTTTATTGTTTTGTGTCATGAAAATGATGAGAATTATCAAAAAGCGTCATAAAATTTATGACACTTTCTATTTTACTTACGCTTTTTTTATTTGTTGCCAATTTTTTAAATTTACTTACATTTTTATTGATTGTGTTATTAAAATGACGACACTTATTAAAAAGCGTCACCAAGTTGAAAATTAGAATATATATCCCACATCGAAAGATTGTACTGTAGAGAATGATATTGAGAGTTAATAAATTGAGACCTTTTGGTGCATAATTGACTAACAATAAATATATATTCTAAATGAGTCAAAAATTAAATATTATGTTTAATGTTTTTTAAAAATTAATAAATAATTGATCTCTAATAAATTTTACAAACTCTAGAAATATAAAATTCATCACAATTTTAATGACACTAATTTTCAAAAGCATCGCGACTTTAAAGACGCTCAATAGCGTCCCTATATTTAACAACACTTTTAGTGTCACCAAAACTTCATTTAAAATATATTAAATCTTTAGTAATTGTGACAGAAAATAGTGTCACCATATAATGACGCACTTGATAAAAAGGTCAGGAAATGAATTTTACCTAAGCATAGACCTTGCGTCACAGATATTTTCGTGACATCAAATTTAACAACGCAACTCATTACGCTTTCTATCAAGCCCCAGACGGGACGCGACGACGATCAACTACTTAAATAGAAATAAACCCAACAGTCTAGACAAATGATACAACAATCCCAAGTGAAACAGAGTCTAAAGCAGCGGAAATAAAATAAACATAAGTACGAATTACAACTTAAAGTCTAACAAGATCCAAATACATCCGACATAATAACTGAATAAGTTTACGAGGCCAAAACTAAAACATAAGGTAAAGTACAATGTCCAAATCTTAAACGTAAAGGGACTGCGCCCTTAAAATACGAAAAAGAGAAAAGAGTAGCAGGATAAAGCGGGAGTCCAACATCGGTAAAAGTACATGAAATAAGAACAATCATCGCAGAAAAAGGTACAAGATCGACAGGCAGGCGAGGGTCATCAATCGTGGCCGTTCGACATCTTCAACATAGTCCCCATCTAAAGGTTAGAAAACAGGAGGGGATGAGACAGAAATCGAGTGGATGGGGTGTTCTTGTGCAAGTGTGGCGATATATAGTTAATGCGAGAAAACGGTTGTATGTAAACGCGTGATATATGATGCATGAACTCACACACAACCACAAGCATCGTGATAAAATATATTTAAGTAATATACGTATACAGTCGTGGTCACACAAGCATTATGTGATTCAGGCAAGACTAGTAGGATTGCGTACAGAATGTAACGACAATCCTATGCAAGACAAATAATGGTTGCGTACGGATTTGTAGCGCCAACCAATGCAATACAAGTAGCGGTTGCGCACGGATTTGTAGCGCCAACCAACGGGTCCGATTAACGATTAACTCGGAATCGTGTGGATCGACAGCGATTCCTTCGTTCTTCCTTGTAACTCCCCGAGCAAGTTGGTCAAAGATCTGTCACCTTATCGCTCCATAGGCAAAGACAAAATCCACAGTGGAGCTTGCAAGGCTCGGATTTGTCATAATCATGATTATACCTCAAGTACTACGACCCGCTTCCCTTGGACAAACTCCATCCCTCAGTTGCGGGATTAGGACGATGGGGCCGAAAGAGTGGAATAGCAGCCGAGCTGCCCAGTTCCATCCCCGACGTATCCATTCCAACTGTAAGATCGACACACTAAGTTGAATCGGGCAGGAAAGTAAATACAAGTTCAGGTAGTCAACCAGGCAGTCGAGTATTATTGATTCAGTGAAGCAGTTCAGAAAAGTTTTCGAAAAACGCGAGAGCAATTATGGTGTTGGTGGAGTTATTGGATGAAGACGATTATCGGAAGGATAAGCAATCTTCGATATCTTGAAAGATTAGGTGGGACATAAGTCCCGTTATAGATTCAAAATCGCAAGACGAGGAAGTCGATCCGCGATCGGGTATTAATCGGTCAAGACGATCCGATAGTCAAGGAGTTTTTGAGAAAATAAAATATTTTAATTTAATAATTAAAATCGGAGGGTCCAGGGCTGTTTTGGTAAAAGGAAAATAATTTGGATTAGGTGTCACGCCCCAAACGTGACGCGACAACGATCAATCACTTAAACAAAAATAAATCAACAGTCTAAACCAAAGATACCAAACTCCAAGTGAAATAGAGTCTAATGCAGCGGAATTAAAATAAACACGAGTACAGATTGCAATCTTAAAGTCTGGCGGTATCCGAATACAACCCAAAAGATTATTTGAATTAACTTACAGTCCAAACAAAAATAAATGAAGGAGTCCAACAACAAATAAAAGTAAAAGGAATTGTCGCTCCACATCACGGATAGAGATTCAATCTGCGGTAGGTTCGATGTCTTGCCGAACTCTTCATCTAAAGGTTAGAAAAGGAGGGAATGAGACAGAAATCTCGGTGGATGGGGTGATCGTGTGCAAGTGTGGCGATATAAATAGTTAATGCGAGAAATTTAGTGTATGAAAACGCGTGAGAGATGATGCATGATTTCACACACAGTCCACAAGCGTCGTGATAAATATATTAAGTAACATACTTATATAGTTTTAAGAGGCACTATGGTTCAAGCGGACAGGAGGATTGCGTACGGATTTGTAACGCCAATCCTATGCAAGACAAGTAGCGGTTGCGTTCGGATTTGTAGCGCCAACCTATGCAATACAAGTAGCGGTTGCATTTGGTTTGTAAGCGCCAACCAAAGCGGTCCCGATTAACTCCGAATCGTGTGGATCAGGCAACGATTCCTTCGTTCTTCCTTGTAACTCCCGAGCAAGATGGTCAAGACTGTCACCTTATCGCTCGTAGCAAAGACAAAATCCACAAAGTGGAGCTAGCAAGGCTCGGATTTGTCATAATCATGATTATACCTCAAGTACTACGACCCGCTTCCCTTGGACAAACTCCGTCCCTCGGTTGCGGGATTAGGGCGATGGGGCCGGAGAGTGGAATAGCGGCCCGAGCTGCCGGTTCCATCCCCGACGTATCCATTCCGACCGTGAGCTCGACACACCAAGTTGACTCAGGCAGGAAATTAAATACACGTTCAGGTAGTCAACAAGACAGTCGAGTATATTGATTCGGGAAGCAGTTCATGAAAAATTTTGAAAATCGCGAGTGGTAATTATGGCGTTGGTTGAGTTATTTGGATGAAGATGATTATCGGTAGGATAAGCAATCTTTGGTATCTTGAAAATTAGGTGGAACATAAGTCCCGTTATAGATTCGAAATCGCAAGAGGGAAGTCGCCCGCGATCGCGCATTAATCTGTCAAGGCGGTCCGAAGGGTCAAGGGGTTTTTGAGAAAATAAAACATTTTAATTAAGAATTGAAGTCAGAGGTTCCAAGGCTGTTTTAGTAAAGGAAAATAATTTGAGTTAGGTCCTTATAAAAATAAAATTTTCAAATAGCCCCGCTTTGTAAAAACCAATACTTTTGGGGTTAAAAGTTAAATAAATAAATGTCCCGACCTTGAAAAATTATGAGGTCAGTTCCTAAATTCTATAAATTGTTCAGAGATTCAGGTTTTTAAAGTTTTGAGGTCGAGTTTTTATAAAATTCTCACATTGGCCCCAAATTTGTTAAAATTATCGTTTCGGGCCCTAAGTTTAAAATAATCGGAACTCACAAACCGGAAGGGCTTTTAATGTGATTCCAGTTGGAAAATGTCACTAAGTTTAGTGGGATATTGGGACAAAAACAGTTTTAAAACGTCATAAGTATAGGTCCCTTAACTTTTGAAAATCTCATTTTTGTCCCATTTTGAAATAATTGCCTTTAAGGCTTTTAGGGGTCCAATTGTTATGAAATTTGAACCTTGGGTCCAAAATATAATTATGTTATAGGTAAATTAGTATTTCCAGGTACATGGGCTGTATAAGTCCTGGAAATTTCATTTGGGTCCTCAAGTTTAATCTTTTACAATTTGGCCCCTCAAGTTTTATAAAATTACTTTCCAAGCTCTAAACACTTGGATTTTTGGAATATACCTAAAATATGTTAATTCCAGTCCCTTAAGAGTTAAAATTTCAAATTTTAAAATTTGGGTCTGGTACAGTTTCGAAATTTGCAAAATAGCCCTTAAACTTCTAAAATTTTACAATCTAGTCCTTGGGCTTTTAAGGGTTGATTTTATTTATCTAAAAACTCTTAAGACTTTATTAAAATGTCAAAATATAATTTTTGAACCTGAGTTCAGTCCCAAAAGTCGAAAATTACAGAGGGGTCCCTTAAGTTTTATTTTCTTGCAATTAAGTCCACCAACTTTCCATTTTTTTGCATTTTAAGTCCAAAATCGAATTTTAATCAATTATGCTCGACTTTTCCAGGTTATATGTCATACAAAACATATATTTCAAGAGTCATACACATACATAACCATCTCATACAAGAATTTATCAAATATGACAATAAAGTGTACATGTATGTCCTAATCTTCGATAAATCGCATTTTGAGCAACACTTGAGAAATTTTTCAACTTGATACAAGAAAATAGCATGCAATACTTAATATATATCTCAAATGCTCAATAACAAAATACTACATGCATTTTTATGAATTAAAACACCTAGGAGTTGAAAGGATTTTTCCACCCACCTTAAAGTTCGGTTTGTTGGGAAAAATGAAATAAATCTCTCTC